>CM044438.1:11524646-11610113 GCA_024363595.1 Xenopus borealis
GGGTGGGGGTGGGGATTAGGGGTTGCTATCACTCAAACTTTCAGTACAGCAGTAAAGAGTGATTGAAGTTTAGCACTAGTCATATGATTTGGGTCACCTAGGAAATTGACAATATGTCTAGCCCCATGTTAGAATTCAAAACTGAATATTAAAAAATCTGTGTGCTCTTTTGAGAAATGGATTTTAGTGAAGATGTCTGCTGGAGCAGCTCTATTAACTGATGCATGTTGAAAAAAACATGTTTTCCCATGACAGTATCCCGTTAAGAATAACTATTACTTTGAATATCCCCTCTCCCCCCATGTGTCTTCAAACTCCTCTCCTAACATATCCCTACATGATCCCTAAAATATTTGCTGGAAGTTTGTTCTATGCATTTCTATAGTCTGTTTTGTAAGTTACAGTACCATTTAATTTCTACTTGCTGCTACTTTGCCCTCTAGTTTTAATACTGAAGAGATGTTCCCTTGCTAAATTCCACTGCCTGAAAGGGACACTTAACCTTACTATACTGCTCTACTTAAAGGAGCAGTAACACAAAACAAATCAACAAATCAAGTAAAGCATATTAAATGTGCTGTTGCCCTGCAATGGTAAAATTTGTGTTTTTGGTGGAGAAACTCTACAGTTTATATAAACATGGTGCTGTGTAGCCATGGGGGCAGCCATTCAAAGCTGAAAAAGGAGAAAAGGCACAGGATACACAGCAGATAACAGATAAGCTGTAGTATTGCGATGTATCAGACATCAATGCACCGTGGAGTTCAGCCCTTTAACTTAGCCTACCCAAACAAGAAAATCACCCTCCGCCTATGACTGGTGAAGAAATTCACTCATCCCCTCCATCCCCACAACTATCCACAACCTATTCAGGATC
Source organism: Xenopus borealis (assembly GCA_024363595.1). Lineage (NCBI taxonomy): Eukaryota > Metazoa > Chordata > Amphibia > Anura > Pipidae > Xenopus > Xenopus borealis. Next base: position 11,525,524 of record CM044438.1, read on the forward strand.
ACCCGATTTAGCTCCCATCTCCATCGGCCGGCATCTCATCACTGGCGCGAAGATTTCAAATAAAAAGACATCAAGGTCGCAGGTTCAATGCCCGATAATAGGATTTGTTTGGTGCGTTCCTGGGTGCTTGATAATTCGTCTGATATTGATTTCAGGATTCCTGACCCTGCCTGAACCTTGTCTTCGCTATCATCTGCCTGCCTATTCAACTCCTGCCTGGATATTGACTTTGATTTCTCCTGATCCCTATCTGTACCATGAACTTGGACTTTGACCCTTAGTTTCCTTCTTGGTGCGGACTTCTCTCGCTGGGCGCCGATAGGCCCCCTGACAAACCTGTGGCTGCTTTAAAATTCAAGATAATCCTCCAGTGAGAATCCCAGCTGATCTGTGTAACTCTGGCTCCATGTTCTTTGTTGCTGCAACTGGAGTTGGAAGCTTTAAAGGAAAACTATACCCCGAAAATGAATTTTTGAGCAACAGATAGTTTATATCAAATCAAGTGACATATTAAAGAATCTTACCTACCTGGTATATATATTTAAGTAAATATTGCCCTTTTAAATATCTTGCCTTGAACCACCATTTCATGATGGTCTGTGTGCTGCCTCAGAGATCACCTGACCAGAAATATTTCAACTCTAACTTTAACAGGAAGAAGTGTGGAAGCAAAAGACACACCTCTGTCTGTTAATTGGCTCGTGTGACCTAACGTTATAGTTTTTTCGGTATGTTTGTGTGCACCGTTGGATCCTAGGATCCCAGGAGGCTGTCCTTATTTTTTTAAAATGGCAATTTTCTATTTATGATTAGCCAATGACACATGCTACTAAAAAGTGTTTTATTATGAAAATGGTTTGTTTGTATGAAGCAGGGTTTTACATATGAGTTGTTTTATGCAATATCTGCTTATAGAGACCTACATTGTTCGGGGGGGTATAGTTTTCCTTTAAGCACAATTATCCCCATGTCTGATTCCAGTGTAATTCAATGAAGCTAAAATGACACAATAATCTTTGTATATGACATGGCAACAAGATGCCTGACAAAGTGCTGGGAATCTGCATTGTCATTGGTACTGTGTCTTGTATCACAAACTAAGATTTTGGTCAGCAGAATTCTCATTGGTGAATAGTTTTCCATGCGCAATCCCGTTTTTCATTAATATCAACCCACAACTAGGTGGCGCTGTGGGACAGCTTTACAGTTGAGTTCAGGGTCCCTTTAAATCTCAACCCTCTCTTTTAAGTAATTTGTACCAGTCCAGGGCATGTCATGTTCTATTACAAGCAAATGTGTAGGGGTGTAACTACAGAGGAAGCAGACCCTGCGGCTGCAGGGGGATCCATGAGGTATAGGCAGCCCCATGAGGCCCTTATTCATAATTTCAATATATTAGTGAAAACTTTGGGTATGCCAGGGTTCCTAAAATTAAATTGCCCCATAACATCTACAGCTCATTTATGCTGGAGCTGCAATAATTCAGCAGAATTATGTGACTCCATGTGACACTAGCACTATGGAAAATGTAATACTTGATTAGATGCAGATTACCCTTGATTTCATGCAAATGATCTTCTACTATCTAATTATGAAATCCAAGGGGAAAGGTGGTCAGAGCTCTGAATTTACATAAATGCATAAAATCTTCAGTGGCAGTAAAGATGACTACTTTTTATAGTTATCCCAGACAGTATCAGATTCCTTGCCTTCTCTTGAGATATGTATAATGTTACTATAATATCTGTTCTAGTGATTAAGCTTCCGTCCCTTAATTAGGTATGTTCAGTCTACTGCAGGGGGAATAAAGACAGCAGAAGCCCAAGAGCCTATGAGGCACATGTGATTGTATATTTTTATTATATGTGTTATAAATTAAATCATCTTGCTAAGGTCTGGAAATGGGGGGCTGTCCAAAAAAAAAAAAATACTACTAGATTAACTACTAGTTATTCAGTATTAAGCATTCGACTGGGGACCCAGAGCCCACCAGTAGTGATGGGCGGTTTCCTGCGGTTCTCTGTAGGTGAATAAATTCAAAAAACGCTGGTGAAACTTCGCCTTGCGAAAATTCGCCAGCTTCTCATTTTTAATGTGGTTGTCTGTTTTTGGACGCCAGCATCCGTTTTTGGACACCGGCGTCCATTGCCAGCGTCCAAAAAACTGACGCTGGAGTCCAAAAATGGATACCCGAATCCAAAAACGAGATGCAGCGCCGTTTCGCAAATTTTTCGTGAATTCAGCGAAGCAAAACGCCACTGATTTACCCATCACTACCCACCAGGGTTGCCACCTCAACCCCCCCGAAAGCCTCCCCTCCACCCTAGCCACTACCCCTTAAATCCCCTCCCCCCAACGTACCTTATTCTTTTTGCGTTCGAAATCAGGGCCATGTGGGGAGGTCAGGAACAGTTCCATACCACCCAACTGTCCTGTTTTTTGTGGGACAGCCCTGATTTTGAAAACTCAACCCGCAGTCCCATATGGCAAACTAAATGTCCCAACTTTCTCTTTGATCACCTGCACTGAACAACATTTCTAAAGCATAATTGGCTTTTGGCAGAGAGCTCAAAATACGTGGTAGGTGCACTTGCATACGTTTGTAACTATATCTTTTTTTTTAAACTTGTTTTTATTAGAATTTTGACATATAATTTTGACATAACTGTTAATATTGATTGTACAATAAGTTTTCGTAATTCCAGAGACAGTATATGTCAACAATATAGCGACATTACAGTAACATTAATTCAACAATAATACTATCATAATAATGTCTTTAACTATCAGCTTGTATGACTCCTGTATAGCGACCTGTTTGTAACTATTTAAGCTAATCAAAGACAATTGTAGCAGTTTAATATAAGCTGGTTTCTTGGGGGAACTGAGAATTGTTAGCGAAAGCACAATTTCAGCTTCATTAGCAAAATAAATATATACATATATATACATACATATAGTCTTCCCATTATGTTTTTAAAAACATTCATCTTTTTTACTTTTTGTTTTGGGGTGTAACTTTTAAAAACGAAGGGTTCACATTGTGGGGGGAGAGGCTTTAAGAGATATTTATTTCTCCCTTAGGAATGTTATTAGGCTGCAGATTTTAGATGCTTTTATTTATTGCTGTTAGAACATTATTCATTCTTAGCTTTTGCTCCCAGTCAGTGAGCACATTAAAGCATGACTTAGCAGCAACAAACTAAATTAAAATGTTCAACTTGAGTCCCACACACACTATTATGGAACTACAACCCCCCAGTGTTCCCCAATGGGTTTTGGCTGCTGGTTTTTACTTCCCTATACTAAACTCTTGCATTAGATATTCTATTTCATGTGCTCAGTGATATTTAGCTGTTTCACTGCTCGCAAGGAATGAAACACGTTGCTTGGCACTAAAATGTGCAACTTTTCTATCCTACTTGTTTGTTAAGCTTTAGTTGTCCTTTACACAAATCCCACGCTGAAAATATAAACTGTAGCTGACTTCCAATAGGCAAATGTCCACATGTAATTGCATTATCTCTTGTAATAAATGTGCAATATATTTTAGGAACAGTGCTCCAAACTTATGGAAAGACCATTTATTAACATTCTCATTTTTTAGTCCATTAGAAAATGCAATTAAAGTTTTTAAGACATCCGAAAATAGCCTCTGAAAGAAAAATCCAAATACCTCAGTTTTTTGTCAGCGATTGAACTTTTGCATAATGGTTATTTGAAAACTGCTCAAACCCCGTACGAAAGAAGAGTAATGCCGGTGACTTCGACGTGACCTTGATAGCTTTTATCTGGAGTACTTTTGTATATGTGTTAGCTCTATCTATTTCACTTTCATAGAAAGTGCTACTAGAATTTATAATCTGTAACTGACTCATTTGCGGAGTGTCTGTTCCCCTACTTCACTAAAGGGGTTGTCCATTCAGCGCCCAACACTTTACTGGGTTTGCTGATCCCAGGCTTTCTGGAACACATCAAGCTGGGTCAACAACTGAAGGCCAAAAAACAAGAAGCGCCCCTTAGCCAACACTACACAGGTATGGAGCCTGTTATCCAGAATGCTGGGTACTAGTGATGGGCGAATCTACCCAGTTTCGCTTCGCCGAAAAATTTGCGAATTTCCAGCGAAATTCGCGAATTGGCGGAAAAATTAACGAAACGAGTCGGGACATGTTTTTGACGCGTCGCGTCATTTCGTTTTCGTTGCATCATGTCGTTTTCGACGCGCGACTCGTTTTTTTTGGCGAATTTATTCGCCAGCAGCGAATCACGGGAATTTGCCGCGAATTCGCCCATCACTACTGGGTACCAATTTAAAATATTAAATAATTCCAATAGGCTTGTTTTGCCTTCAATTAGGGGCAATATTTTGCACTGGATAATTTATTCACCTGCGCCGAATCGCGGGAATTTGCTGCAGGCGAATAAATTTGCCCATCACTACAGACAATAGTAACATGCCACGTAAAGTAAAATAACATGGACTGAGCTAGGGACTATAATGTTTCCTAAAGCTAATCTTTCATTAGCAGATCAATAAGTGACTATCACAAGTTTTCTAATTGAGGTTGAGGGGATAGTTTACCTTTGAATTAACTTTTAGTATAATGTAGACAATGCTATTCCAAGACAATTTGCAATTGGTCTTCATTTTTTATTCAGGTATTTTGCTCTGCAGCTAACTGGTTGCAAGGGTCTCATCTAACCTAACAACCAGGCAGTGGTTTGAATGATAGACTGCATTATGAATAGGGTCCTAATAGAAAGATAAGTCTAAAAGTAGCAATCACAATACAATTATAGCAATAGTAAGGTCCTTTGGTCAGTGACCCCCACGTGAAAGCCAGGATGAAGCAGAAGTGAAAGGCGAATAATCCAAAAGCTATACTAAAAAAATAATGAAGACCAATTGCCAAGTTGCAAGGAATAGGACATTCTTTAACATACTAAAAGTTAACCTAAAGGGGAACCACCACATTAAAGGGGCGATTCACCTTCAGGTTAACTTTTAGTATGATACAGAATATCTATTTCTAAGCAACTTTTCATTTGGACTTCATTTATTCTTTTTTAGTTTTTTCTGACTCTTTCAAGTTTTACTCATCTTTCTTTTCAGACCCTCTCTTAATCATATTCCTGTCTCTTATTTAAATAAGTACATGGTTGCTAGGGTCATTTGAATCCTAGCAACCACATTGCTAAAATTGCAAACCCGAGATCTGCTGAATTAAATGCTAAATAACTCAAAAACCTCACACAATAAAAAAAGGAAACCAAGGGCAAATTGTATTAGAATATCACTATCTCCCTCATACTAAAATTTAATCTAAAGGTGAACAACCCTTTAAAGAGTGCGGATTCTCTTTATTTTTCTAGCCCAGCTTTTCATTGCTACCAGCTAGGGAATCCTAACCTCAACAAGATTTTGGCCCATGAGTTTGACATCCATCCCTGGGTTATGCTTGATAGAGCACAACTGCCTCAGTCAGCAGGAGGGATGGAGACATTATAAGCAGCAGAGTTTCCATTCCTTTATTATTCTGCTGAGCTCTCTTTTCATATTGAGAACATTTACATTAGAGAAAAAAAGAATATAAACAAGTCTTAAGCTCATCTCCGCTTACTTTATAGCTCCCGTGAGCCAATTTTGATTGAGACAAGAATAATCATTTATCTTTCATAATTTTGTGATCAGTGTTATTTGCTGTCTCCTGGTGAAACAGAAATATTCAGTTGAAAATGCAAAAGGTTCTTCGAATCCCTTCAGTATACACTAACAACAGAGCACAGAGATTTGCCATAAATTTCAATAAATTTTAGAGGTAGTGATGGGCGAAACTCCCGCGTTTCGCTTCGCCGAAAAATTTGCGAATTTCCAGAGTCCCAATAGGCAACTTCAATTTTCGCTGCAGTGAGTTACCTAATTTTATTAAAGGTATTTGAGTCCAAATGCACTTCCATATACAGATGGCGCCATCTTTTTGTTGCTCTGTTTCCAGACACCATTTTTTGGTGCTACCTCTAGATGGTGCTAGACTAAGGCCATTGGACTGAAGCACTGCTTAGAGCAGGGGTCCCCAAACTTTTTTTTTTACCTGTGAGCCACGTTCAAATGGGAACAACTCCAGCATGAAAAAAGATGACAAATAAGGGCTTTGATTGGCTATTCGGGGGGGGGGGTGCTATGTGAACTACGTGCAACATACAGAAAGTTATATTTGGCAGTTGTATTTTTTTATGCAACCAAAATTTGCCTCAAAGCTTGGAAGTCAAATATAAGTACCTGCTTTGAGGCCACTGGAAGCAACATCCAAGTTGGTTGGTGAGCAACATGTTGCTAGTGAGCAACTGGTTGGGGATCACTGATCTAGAGTCAGAACCAGTGTTGTAACTATATTCTACTGGGCCCCACAGCACATGAATTTTAGGGCCTCAAACTTATCCAGAGGCTGTCCTGTTCTACCAATAAATATTGAAATTGCTCATTATTTGGGCCTTTTGGGGCCCTGCATTACCTCCTGGGCCCCCCTGCAATTGCCGGGTCTGCTTCCTCTGTAGTTACGCACCATGGAAGCACTAAAAAATTATACAGAGCAACAAAATGTGAAATTCCCGATGGCTTCATCTGTAGTTCCTTCAGTGCCTTTTGTCACAAATTAAGCTTTTCCTACATGGTTCCCTCAGCAGCCTACATCAATAGCCACAGTACTCTTGTATCTAAGGAATCAGGAGGAGACAGAACCGAATCTAGGGGTAGGCAGAAGAGGCACCAGCCTAAGGCACAATGATGGGGGGGCACTGAGTAGGTACCTGTTGAGCATCTTCTGCCCACCTCTAGTCCATGTTCACTGCCTTCTCTAGCTTCCCCCTCACTCCTTCACTCTCCCCTACTTTACCCACCCCTCTGTTACTGCGTATGTACACAGTCATGGTCAGGTCCACACACGATTGGGCGTGCCTACACAGGGGGTAGCGGGCTGGCCTACTAGATTGCCTATGGCACCCATCAGAAATGACGCATGTGAAAATATTAAGCGCAAGTGCATCTAGATTGTGACAAAGTGCACTCAGAATTGTGCCCATTTTAGTGGTGGTTGCAGCAAGATTGCATCCTATTAAGCATTTGCATTGTGCCCCCAATGTCACTAGAATTCTGAGAAAAATTTGTGAATTGTGGGAAAAAATGGGGATTGCAAAATTGGTCAGTGCGTCAAGGTAAGTGAATACGTGCTAGATAATAGGACGAGAGTTTGATAGGTCAGTTCTGCATCAATTGCATTACTGTTGGATAAGGGGGCTCTCATCAAAGCAAGCAGGGCTTCTCTTAAGCATTCAAATTAACAGAAAAATATTCTTTAAAGAATAGCCTTTATGTATGTTTCACTGAACATTTACAGAAAAACAGAATTTATTTAAAATCCATATTATTAAAAGTAAAACATATTTTCACCTTGACTGTGTGAAGAATCCAAGTGTCTGGCCCTAGAGACAGTTCTTAGTATTCATATATGTCAATCACAGACCCCCCTGGAGAAACAAAGGGATGTAACTGAGACAGAACCTTCTGATCTTAGCTCCTAAGTTTAACAGGTTTAGATTGGCTGCTTCTTGGGGCTGTGAGTAGAAATGGTAATAGAGGGCATGTTTGCAGTATAATGTACTTAGATGCTGGGATCTGTCCGAGTACTGGGGGTAGATATTTTAGACACATGCAGGGGTATAAATTGGAAAATGAATAATGATAAACCTGGAGCAAATATCCTACAGAAGGGTACAAAACATACAGTATAGTTAAAATCACTGCAGACTCCATTGACATACATTCAAATATCCTTTTTCCACTCGCAATACAAGTGTAATCTGTGCTAGTCACGTGGTTTGACACACTGGGGTTAATTTACTGAAACTTGTAATTTTAATAAAAACAAATTTGACCTAAATGGCTTAATCTACTAACAGTTCGGAGTAAAATTGTCCATGCTGGAAAAGTCTCGACAAAATTGAGCAACAACGTTTTTTAAAATCGTCAATGAAAATGTCGAATGAAAAACAACTTCAAACAACCTGAGGCGAATTTTTACCTGCAATGGCACCGCCACACTTTGCGCCACTTTGTCAGGAGACAATTCGCTACCACTATGCTACTAAACAAAAAAGCAAAGTAGGGTATCTGCAGTCAAATGCTGGCGAAGTTTCTCTGGCGTAAATTAGTCAGCGCAAGCATACCTTTGTTTCTGCCTAGCAAAACTTCATTAATACGCATATGTTTAGGTCAATTCAAATAGTATGGGTACATATAGGTCAGATATATGTCTTTATTAGAGATGTAAGTGCTAATGCTTGAAGTGGCCACTTATTATTACAAATGTCCAAGGATGCAAAATAAAGACAAAAGAGATCATCTAATGTCCTAGACATGCGCCCACCCTAAAAACAAATGTGGAATGCCCCTAAAATGGTTGGGAAAAAAATGTTCAAACAAAAATTTTGAACAACCTTAAAAGACATCTCACTTTAAAATATGAAAAAACGCCAGCGTTTGTTATTATTTTTATAACTTTTTTAGCATACAGGATATGATGTCACTGACATAAGATTGAGGAGGATGTAGCTTCATTTTATCAGTTCGCCATGTCTAAGCTGGCAAAGGAAACTCTGGCAAAAGAAGTAACGTTCTGTAAAACTTGCACTTTAGTGAATTTGCGCAGTAACAATCATTCACCTGAGTGAAAATTTGCCTTACGATAAGGCACAAAACTGCACCAGCGATGTACTCTTTCTCTAGCGAATTCTTGACCACGCCTGTTAGTAAATTGGTGATGTCCCTGTTGATGGGATTTATGGCAAATCTTTGTTAGCGATGCCCACTTCAGCATTCAGTAAATCTAAAAATCAAATACTGGACCTTAGGCGGCAGGACCCCCCAGGGATCAGGGATGGTGTCTGGTAACATTAAGAACCATTTTTTTAGTTTTCAACCAGGGAATTTGGCTCTTCTAGTGCAGAGAGTGCAATTGTGCTATTGTGCCAAGGTATAATTAATCCATGGATAGTGATGGGCGAATCTACCCCGTTTCGCTTCGCCGAAAAATTCTCAAATTTCCAGCCAAATTCGCGAATTGGTGAAAAAAATTGTGAAACGTGTTGCGTGTCGTTTTTGTCGCGTCACGTCATTTTAATCGCGTTTTTGTTGCATCGTGTGGTGTTTCACAAATGTATTCGCTGGCGGCGAATCGCGGGAATTCGCCGCAAATTGGCCCCTGGCGAATAAATTGGCCCATCACTATCCATGGATATCCAAATTATGGAAAGATCCCTTATCTGGATGAACCAGGTCCCAAACCTTCAGGATATCAGGTCCCATACCTGTATCACTAAAACATTTTTTCCCAGACCATACCCTTCCATGTGTATGACTGTTAGTCACTTTCCTGTATGTGATGATGAGTAAAGATCGCTGGCAGCAAGTTCACTAGGTTATGACGGCAGGCTGCTGGCAATAATCCCAATGTGATGTGATACTGTTGTGGAACAATAAACACATTAAGCCTCTTGGCCTACAAAATATAATCCCCACAAATCAGCAACAATATCATCCTGGAGACCCACTCAAATTAACAAGTCATCCTTATACTGTACAATACACAGTGCATTCTACAATAAAAGAATGGCATGCTGATATACAGTATTTGATTCCCCAGAGTAATATTGTTGCTGATTTGTAAAGTTTGGAAGGTCTGGTGGTACCTAAGTCTGTATGAGGAACCCATTTACTGGGGGAGAAAATCACCTGTTTCCTAAAATATAATTCCTAGCCTAGTCCTACAATCCTCTTCACATCGATAATACCTGAATGTAACATAATTTCAACTACATACAACCTATAACCACTTATACTTTGCCTATGAAGGTCACTCATGATAATCTTCTTATCTCACAGTAACAATATTTATGAGTAAAAAAGGTCTTCTCCCTGAAATGATCTCTTAATCCATTTGTAATTTATTGAGTGGATCATTGCATTTTTTGAGCAATAAAAACTTTATTGGTTTAGGAAAAACATGCCTAGTATAACACAGCTCATTCATCTGAGTCAAGTAAAGATACTGTAAATGAACTGGCATGAACATAGATTTTGGTTATGTTTTTGTTTTGACTTAACTTGTATAAGTACAGTAAAAACAATTAAAAGTGGGAATGGCAATTGGACACAACCAACAGTAAAATATGAATTAAGAGAGTAGCTATATTGCCTCCCTTAGATAAGATATTCTTCACAGGCAGTCGTATAACGGCACCATAGACTTAATACCATTGAATTTTCAGTTCTTTTCAGTTCATTACATTTCAAAATCTGGCAGTTCCACTTCTGTCCACCTTTGAGAAATAAAAAGTGAAGGATACCCAGACAACTTAATTGGCTCTTAATATTAGCCATTCAAGGGCTGGGCATGGTTCTAAAGCGTGTATTGGGCCAAAACAATGGCCTACTTCTGTGAAAACCGCATCCATGACCTGGTGTGATGCTCACTTGGCTTTCCAACTTTCCCAGTCACTATGTGAATCTGTTTGGAGAATATAAAATTCCAACATTTCAATGTTGCCATTGAAGTGGCTTAATGGGGCAAACATTTAGGTTACTTCAAGTAGATCTTCTAATGTATGCCATGAAGAATGGATTGGGACAAAACAATATATCTGTGTCTTGCTTTCTGTTACTGCCAATTAAAACTATGTAACACATCCCAAACAGGCAAGGAATTGTGTTACCTTGACACGCTCTGTTTTCACTATGATTTACTCACATTGCATATTCCTATTCCATTCTCAATGTCCTTTGGCTCATCCCCAAGTGATCTGCTCATTTGTCATTTTCAACAACCAACCAGGTGCAAAGATTAAAGGCTTTGGAAAAATTAATTCATTTTGTAATAATTTTTCTCGTTATTTAAATATCTGTGTTTTATTGTTGAGTTTTGTGGTCCAACAGAAAGTACTCAGCGGAAACTCCTAAAGAGAATATGCACATATGCACTACAAAGTCTTTTACTGATAATGATACAGTGGCCTGTGTTCCACCATTTAAAGAATATACAGAAGAAAGAGTTCAAAGGACTCTCGACAAAGGGCTGTTCCCAAATGATACACATAAAAGTGTTTTCTAGCTTTATATGGCATATTGATTGTTCTTTGATATTTTTCTGCTGTTCCGAACCTTGTAGTACCAAGGGACCCCTCCCTCATTCCATCCATTGTTTTTGGTGCTGTTAGGTGTATCAGGGTTGTTGTGACCTGATAGTGTCAGGGATATACAGTAGGCAATCAATTAAAACAAGGACAATATTCCAAAGGCAGGGTAAAGTGCAGTCAGTTTTTAGGCTATAATCAAAGATCATATACAAATGTGCAGTAAGTAAGTAACCCCCAGTGGTAAGCACGAACCATTTCATTTGAGTTACAGTATCTGCCTTCAACAGTTATTCATCTTTCAGTGTAGGGATTTGGTGGGTGGTGAATGGCATGTGCAGTGATTGGCAGCTTCAAGATGAGGTGGGTGTAGCAGGTGGGGGTATTTATGTACGGGGGAAAGCAGCAGCTGTGTTCATGTGAATATTAATATGCATGTCTCTTTAAGTTATAAACAGTGTTTTAAGATGTAGGAACACTCTATTAATAAGGATATTATTTACAGCTTGGCCCATATGGAAAATGGTTGACCTGTAGATTATATATTTTTAATCATTGTTATCAATGAGTCAGTTGTCAATAGTGCCTGCTAGAATGCTATATTTATTCAGTAAAATGCTTTACCATACCTGAATAAACAGCTCTAGAAACTCTCTATTTGTTTAGGATAGCAGCTGCTGTATTAGCTTGGTGTGACATTACTTGAGTCTGCCTGAGTGCCTCCCGCTCACTCATAGCTCTGGGCTCAGATAACAGCAGGGAGAAGAGCAAACTCAGCATGCTCAAGCCCTAGCCCTGGGGATTAAGCTGAAAGAAGAAAGTCTGATACAGAAGCCCATGTGTACACAACAGAAGGAAAGAAAAGTGGTGTTTTTTGGACAGAGGACTCAAAGCAGCATTGCTTTGTGGGTTCATTTGTGTATTTATATAGACCTTTCTGTAAAAGTTTCCCTAGGGGCAGATTTATCAAGGGTCGAAGTGAAAAGTTGAATTAAAAAAATTGAATTTTGAGCTATTTTTGTGTATTTCGACTAGGAAATAGTCCAAATTTGATTCGAATTAGCAAAAAATCTAATTTTGTAATTTACTGTCTCTAAAAATTCAACTTCGACCATTCCCCATCTAAAACCTGCCGAATTGCTTTTTTAGCCTATGGAGGACCGCCTACAACCTATTTGGATTCAATTGGTGGACTCTAAAAATTTGAAGGCTTTTTTTTTATTGAATTCGATCGTATGCCTTATTACTTCCATTTGAACAATTTGAATTCAAATACGGACCTCTGTGATCGAAAACAGACCTATTCAAATGAAAAAAAAACTGAATTAATTTCAGTATTCTTTTTTAATTAGAATTTCGAAGTTTTTGCACTTTGAAATTCGACCATTGATAAATCTGCCCCTTAGTCTTAACCTTTCCTTCTCTTCTGAGCTATTGTTCTTGCTTTGTGCATATAGTTTTTCATGTTAGGCCCATAGCTGAAGGACCCTTACAAGGGAGACTAAGGGGCAGATTTATCAAGGGTCGAATTTTAAAGTGCAAAAATTTCGAAATTAGAATTCAAAAAGACCAACCAAAATTTATTTTAATTTTTTTTGTTTGAATAGGTCCGTTTTTGATTGAATAGATCCACATTTGATCAAATTCAAATCGTTTTAATCGAAGTAATAGTGCATTTGATCAAATTCGATTCAAAGTTTTTCCAAAAAAAACTTTGAATTTTCAAAGTCCACCAATTGACTCCAAGTAGGTTTCTAAGTTGTCCCCATGGGCTAAAACAGCAATTCAGCAGGTTGTAGATGGCGAATAATCGAATTTGAAGTTTTAAAGAGACAGTAAAGGCTCATCATTCAAGGGTCGAAGTGATAATTTGAATAAAAATCATATTGAAAAATGAGACTATTCGAATATTGAATCTCTTTCAAAATGTTGACTTCGACTATTGGCCACCTTAAACCTGCTGAATTGCTATTTTAGGGGGACCTCCTATAACCCATACGGCGTCTTTTGGTTAAGTTTGAGAAGTTGAAGTCTTTTGGGGGAAAATCCTTGGAATCGTTCGGTCGAATGCACTACTCATTCAAATGATTAAAATTTTAATTAAAATGGACCTGTTCGATCGAAAACGGTCCATTTTCATTTTGAAAAAAATTCGGAATATATTTGGTTGGTTAAAATTCGAAGTATTCTCACTTCGAAATTTGACCCTTGATAAATTTCCCCCTACATGATAAATTTCAAAATTCTAATTTTCTATTATTTTTTGCAAATAGGAATCAAATTTAGACTTTTCCCTAGTCGAAGTACACAAAAATTACTCGAAATTCAAATATTTTTAATTCAAATTTTCACTTTGACCCTTGAGACATCTGCCCCTAACTGTGTTAGGTGTATGTCAGCTAATACACTTTCCTAATGTAACCCTTAGACACAGCAGAGTTTCCCAGGTTTGCCCTAACAGGTAACCCAAGAGAATTTCCTTTTGAATGATCTGTAACAGTAATCGTGTGATAGCACCAGAGAAGGTTTGCCTGTGTATGGTTACGCTTAACCTCTTTCTGAATATTAGACCATACTGAGTGATGATCACTTGACTCTACATGTTTCAAGTCATTCGATACCAAGTGAAAAGTAATGAGGATATTCAACACTGCTTCTCTTCTTGATGGAGTGTAAGAAGAGAAAATTAATACTAGCTTATAAAGCAGGAATTGCCCATCTTACAGTGGGCTAACCTACAGTGATCAATTAAACACAATAAATGAAGCTGGGCAGGGGAGCTCCACCAATCAGGTGAGTTGAGAAGCTTGATTCAAATCACTAGTTACCAGGGGTGCCACTCCTGGTTCTTTAAAAAACGGAAATTCGGCTCTTCTAGCGCAGAGTGCAATTTGGCACTCTGTGCTGGCATCCTGGCCCTCTCCGCCACCCTCGTGGACCCCCATCCAGCTCAAAAAAGGTGAGCACACGGGGAGGGACTGCAGAAACAACAAGCTGCCTCAAGCGTCGGAGGGGCCAGGATCGCCCCTGAAGCTGGCTTTAACTTACTAACAGGGCAAAGTGCAAAGCTCTGCACATCATGTAGAAGATGCAGGGGCGATCCAGACGATATCGTCGCCTGAGGCTGTCTTCAATATGCTGCCCCCCTTCCCCAAGGCACTCACTTTTTCATTGCTGAATAGTGGTAGGGGGGTCCACGGTGCTAGTGCAGAGCACGCAAGTGTGCGTTCTGCACTAGAAGAGCTGATTTTCTGAGTTGAAAGCTGAGTTGGTAACAAGGGGGGCGCTGCCGCCTGAAGCAAGTGCCTCAACTCGCCTCATCGGTGGAGCACACCTGAGAAGATGACTGGGCTCAGAACTTTTAAGGCAAATGGTGTATAGCACTTTGTATGAAATTGCTACCTCACTGTAGAGATGAGCAAAGTTTTTGCAGAGTTTTGCCATGGACATGACGCCCATAGACTCCAATGGGATTAAAAAAAAGTTGCATGTCAAAAACTATTTGTCACCCATAGACTGCATTTTGGTGAAAAATTTGCCCATCCCTACTCACTGGTATTTTACTGGTACATAGAAATAATGCATGATGCTAATCGTATTAGAAGAGAATTTCTAAAATGACAGTGGGGTTGAGTTACAAATAGTGATGGGCGCATCTGACCCATTTGGCTTCGCCAAAAATTCATGAAACATTGAAAATTTGCCAAAATGCTTTGAAGTCTACGCATGACAATTATTTCAGCCATTATAGTCTATAAACGTAATTGTTACTGTGAAACTTGCCGAAAAATTTCACTCATCACCAGTTATAAACATTGGGCACATTTGCATCTGGGCAGTAACTAATGTCAACCAATCAGATATTTACTTTCATGTCTCCACCTGCAGCTGCCAGTTCATTGGTTGCTATCTATTGCTGCTCGTGGAAAAACTTGCCTTATCTTTAAAGATGAGCTCCAGTGTTTTTTTTTCATAAAAGGGAGTAACCCAAGCTCAATACACAAGTAGAAAGCTCTTAAAATATCTTTCATTTATCATTTAAGAAAAATAAGCTGGGAGGAATTTTACTACATGCATTAGTATTAGTGGCTAAATGTGTTTAAGTTAAATCTTCAAAAAATATACAAAAATATTTGCAAATGACTTCCTATAAAAGTGTCGCTAGAAATGTTCACATATACATATGCAAAGTGTTTCATATTGTATATTAGCAACACTTATATTGGCAATAAACCTACTTATCATTAATCATAAGCTGGAGCGAATTTTACAACACACATTAGTATCAATTTAAGTGGCTAAAAAACATATAAACATATTTAACTTTTTTATGCTTCCAGCTGAAAATACAAATGGCTCCCTATAAAAGTGTCATTAGAAATGTTCAAAAATACATATGTAAAGTGTTTCATATTGCATATTAACAATACATATATTGGCAATAAAGGTATTTTCTTATGCAAACTTCCTGACTAGTGATGGGCGAATCTACCCAGTTTCGCTTCGACGAAAAATGAGCAAATTTCCAGCTAAATAATTCGCGAAACGAGTCATGCCACATTTTTGATGCGTCCCGTCGTTTTCGACGTGCGTCGTGTTCGTCAAAAACGACGCACAACTAATTTTTTTTTTTGCGAATTTTCACCAGGTGAATTTTCGCTGGCATTTCGCTAATTTATTCGCCCGTGGCGAATCGCGGGAATTCGTCGCGAATTCGGCCCTGTCGAATAAATTCACCCATCACTATTCCTGACACTAGTGATGAAAAACATTTTCCTATAAACCACGAGTGTTGCTTTAGCAGTATACTTCGGGTCATTGTCCTGCTGGAAGGTGAACCTCCATCCCAGTCGCAAATCACAGGCAGACTTACACAGGTTTTGCTCAAGAATATCCCTGTATTTAGCACCATCCATCTTTACCTTGACTCGGAGCAGTTTCCCAGTTCCTGCTGCTGAAAAGCATCCCAGCATGATGCTGCCACCACCATGTTTCACTTTGGCGATCATGTTCTTGGGGTGATGGGATGAGTTGGCTTTGCACCAAACATAGCATTTTCCTTGTTGGCAGAAAAGTTGAATTTTAGTCTCATCTGACCAGAACACCTTCCTCCATACATTTGGGAGTCGCCCACATGCCTTTTGGCAAACTCAAAACGTGCCTTCTTATTTTTAACTTTAATGCTGAGGTGCTTATTTCACCAAGCATGGTTTTGCCATAAATTTCTGAGTTTATGTGGCAAAAAGTTGTGTGGAACAAAAATTTGGTGGAAGACAAAAATGTTGCAGTAGACAAAAAAAGTCATCCATTTACTCTAATTTATTTTTTTACAAAAAATGTTGCGGCAATAAAAATATCCCCCATAGATTTAAACGTGTTTTAAGTTTTATGCCGTTTTGCATAACAGTTTGCTCAACACTATAAGTAAATAGAGATACTGTAAAGGGGATATAAACAAAAACCAAATCTAATTTAGCCTAATGAAATGAGTGATAGTTCTTCAACTTTACAATATTGCAATTGAAAGCACTACTAAGGGGCAGATTTACGAAATTCACCTGAAATGATCGAAGTTCAATCGAATTGGGTCGAATAACGATCGTACGAATTTTTCGTGAAATTGTATATTCAAATTTGGCCTCTTCAATCATCGAATGATCGAAGGAATTAAGATTTTAAAATTATTCGACTGCCTACTTCGCCAATTGAACCAGATTGAACGGTATCCGATCATATGAATTCATCGAGAAATCGTATTGCAAGCAAAATGATAGCCTAAAACAATTCGATAAGCATTCGATGGTCGAATGCTTATCGAATTGCGAGTTTGGTTGAGCTAATTATGGGGAATAATAGTAAATTTGCCCCAAAGTCTGTCCTTATATTTTCACTGCCCTGGTGCTTCTGACTTTAGAAACAATGTAACAGAAGCTTGAGGGTATGGTGTCCATTTAAATCTTCTGTGTGTATTTCAGCACTATTATGCAGTGTTCCTTATTTTGTGTAAACATTATGGGGCAAATTCACAAAAATGCAAAAATTCGCTAACGTTGACTAGATGTGAATTTGCGCTCAGGGCGGCAAACGTTAGCGAAGTAGCGCTAGCGTTCGTTCACCAGGCAAATCGCATATACGCTAGTGATGCCTAATTTGCATACGGAGCGAATTTCAAAGTATAATAGAAGTGTATGTTGCAGCCACTACACAAGCCCAGTAAACCTTTAATAAATAAAATAAAGTTGTCCTATTGCCCTATTGCCCCCTGTATAGTTGTGTTGCCATATGTTAGGAAATGTAGGGGGGAAGGAGGGTAACCCCCCAAAAAATAACAATCTTTTTCAGACTATCACCCTCCAATGCTAAAACACGCCAGCGTTTTTTGGGACTTAGAAATATTTTTACATTTTTTTTTCAACCTCCTATCTTTTGTATTGAACTTTGCCCGGTCTGATCAGGAGAAGTAACATTTAACGTAAGTGCTAACGTTCAAGAAAATGTTCATCTTAGTGAATTTGCGAATTTACGATACTTCGTCTGGCATAAGGGTGAGAAGTTGCGCAAGTCCACTTCGCTAGCGTAAATTCGCCAGAGCCGGTGTTAGTGAATTTCCGAAGTTACAAATTGTCGTCACGCTGGCAAATTAGCGCTAGTGTTAGACGCTTCGCGCTTTAATGAATTTGCCCCTATATTTATATTCGCTACAGCAGTTAGTAATGGAGAAAGTTCTGCATGTGGTTTCATCTAGAAAATGTTCACATCACTGTAATGGACTTCTCCTCTTTTCACCTTCCATAGAAATCCATCAGCTGCTTTTATATACTTTTCACTTCTTTTATCAGCACAAGGCTTCCCATTCTGATGAACTCATTCTGCCCATGCAGTCAGATTTCTATCTCACAGGTTTGGTTTCATTCTGAATAAATATTCATAAGACGTGTAGTCAAATGAACACTGCGGGCATTTAGTTTAAACAAGAATTGTGTATGTCTGGCACAATGGAATTGACACAATTGAAGAGAGATGGAATGGCTAATTCATACCATTTTCTCTGTAGAACGCCCAGTAACTGATCTAATCACCGGCAATGCTTATCAGCACTCATAAGAATTCCGAAGATAAACATCTGCAGTGCAGAAAATAACAAGTGCACTGTAGGTGCCAAAGCCTTGGCTGGCTGCGGGTGCTGTCACCTGCTCAGACAATTATTAACCCTAATATAGTCATTTATCCATATGAAATTATATTTCAGCTGTGTTTTGCACTATGCTAAACCATCGTTTGCAAGACAGCACAAAGACAGGGGGAAATTCACTAAGCGGCGAAAATTCAGTAGCGTTGCCTTCGCTAACGTTCGCCGCACTTCGCCAGGTGAATTTTCGCCAGCGCTACGCAAATTCACTAAAGTACGAAGTTACGCTAAGGTCGGCGAACTGTAGCGCAGTTGCGCTAGTGTTACTTTGCCAGGCAAAGCGCATTTCCGATAGCGATGCATACTGCGCAAATTTCAAAGTATAATAGAAGTATATGTTACAGCCACTACATTCCACTACACAAGCCCAGGAAACCTTTAATAAATAAAATAAAGTTGTCCTATTGCCCTCTATGTGCCCCCTGTATAGTTGAATTGCCATATGTTAGGAAATGTAGGGGGGGAGGAGGGTAACCCCCCAAAAAATATTTTGCTCTTTTTCAAACTATCACCCTACAAAAGGTAAAACACACCAGCGTTTTTTTGGGACAGAAAAAATGTAAAAATGTTTTTCAAACTCCTATATATTGTATTGAACTTCGTCAGGTCTGACCTGGTGCAGTAACATCTAGCGTAAGTGGTAACGTTCAGTAAAATGGTCGTCTTAGTGAATTTGCGTAATTACGATCCTTCGCCAGTGCGCAACTTCCCCTGGCGTAAGGATGCGAAGTTGCGCTAGTCTATCTACTTCGCTAGTGAAAATTCGCCAGAGTCGGTGTTCGTGAATTTGCGACGTTACGACGTCATGCTGGCGAATTAGCGCTAGCGTTGGACGCTTTGCGCTTTAGTGAATTTCCCCCTTAGTATTAACAGTAATAAAATGTTTTGCTGCTGTTGTTGTTCAACCTTGGTGAAAGGTTGGGATTTACCACTGCCGGTAAAAACAATTGAACAAAAAAGTCTTTTTACTCCAGCCATAACCATAAGCTGGAATTGCTCAACTTCTATGTTCTCTGTTCCATTAAAATTTTTCTACTCACAGCTTCTCTGCTACTTCATCTCTTCCTGTACTTAAAAGCCTATAGGCTTGTTCTTCCAGTAACTAAAGATGCACTTATCATTATAACTGGGAATATTCCTAAACTCTGAAATTGATACTCTTATGATCCTAAGTTGATAGTATTGTGTTCTAAAGTTGTTTTTTATGATTGATAGTTGTTTTTTTTCTTATGAGCTACTTAAAGGGCACCTGTGTCCCCAGAGGTGCAGCATGTTTTGTGAAGGTGAATCTCCCCTTTAAAATGAGAATAAAGATTGAAGACAGCATGTAAAAAAAAAAAATATATATATATATATATATATATATGTTACCAGTTTTCAAACTGCATTACACACAGCTTTGCCTACCATTCTCCTTTCCTCTGATGAAATTGTGAATTCCTTTCTCAGCAGTCCTTCCATCATTTTGGAGCCTTTGATTTATAGCACTTGAAGTCCTGCCAACTCTATTAGGGAGTGGAGGTATTGCCGCCCAGTGTATATGCATGTGAATGCCGGACAAGGACCCTGTAATCAGATTCTGTTCTTCTATGTGCAGCAATTTCAATGCTATCAGTGGCAGATTAAATAACCTTGAGCCTTGGGCTGTTCTGTAGGCATGTCCCCCACTGTTCCAGGTGGCTCCCACTGTTCCAGGGTCAGAACTAATCCTAACTGCCCCCACCTTACAATATTACTAATCCTATCTTACATGGTTCCTGTTAGAGCTGCAGTCCATTTAAATTAGTTACTTGGTAAATGACTAATCAGGTAAACATAGGAAATAAGGAGTTGATAAAAGTAAAAAGGGGCTCATTCACTTAGACCCAGGGAAGAAGCGTAAGCTCCCTAGCTTGCACATCTGCATGAGGCACAAATAAGGGGGTAAGTAGGGGGGTAGTGCATAGCTACCCCAGCCTGCAACCCCCTCTCTCCTTTGCCACATGCTAACATGGGTGTGAATACTATAATTTAAAAAGAAAAGTTAAGGGAAGTGGGCATTTAAAGGGGTGGTTCACCTTCAGGTTAACTTTTAGTATGCTATAGAATGGCCAATTCTAAGCAACTTTTCAATTGGTCTTCATTATTTATTTTTTATAGTTTATGAATTATTTGCCTTCTTCTCCTGACTTTTTCTAGCTTTCAAAAGGGGGTCACCGACACCCTCTAAAAACAAATACTCTCCAAAGCGTCACATTTATTATTATTGTATCACTCATCTTTCTATTCCAACCCTCCCCTATTAATATTCCACATTCTCATTCAAATCAGTGCATGGTTGCTATGGTAATTTGAACCCCAGTAACCAGATTGCTGACACTGCAAAATGGAGAGTTGTTGAATAAAAAGCTAAATAACTCAAAAACCACAAATAATAAAAAATTAAAACCAATTGCAAATTGTCTCAGAATATTGCTCCCTACATCATACAAAAAGTTAACTCAAAGGGGAACAACCCCTTTAAGTGCGATAGAGGAAGCCGAACTTGCGGTCTGAGACCCCTGTTCGATGTCCCAGGGTCTATTTCCTCTATAGTTATGCCACTTGGTGGAAGAGGTGGAAAACAGCATTTCCAATGCAGGCATTGATGCATTAATTGTGGTGGACACTGTTTAATGCACTCCAAAATGTAGTGCAGATACCTGCGGCAATCCAAGAAACAAAGAAGGCAGTGTGCAGAGTGCAGAAAAGTGCAAGATTGCCCTCTGCCTTTCCTGATGTAACTATCTTCAAGCTGCTCATGATGTTAATTTTGTGATTTTTACAACTTGCATTAAAAATTCTTGCTCACCACCTCGGTACTCCTACCACCAGAAGCTGTCACTAGTGCAGTTATTCCTAACCAGAGCTACGATAGATCTATTAGAAACTCACCACTGTGATAGACCAGTGTGAGATATACCTACCCCCTTCTCTCCATCTTCCCTATCATAGAAGAGGATTTTACAGTAAATTCCTAATAGGTGATCCTATCATCTCCCAGCATCACACCTAGGGGCAGATTTACTATTATTCACCTATTCGAGCGCTAAAAACCCTCGAATTCGGCCGAATAGTTATTGGCTATTTTCACCTCGATATTTGATTTCTCGATTAGGGATGGCGCGAACAGTTCGCCGGCGAACTTGTTCGCGCGAACATCCGCTGTTCGCGCTCGCCGGAAGTTCGCGAACGTCGCGCGACGTTCGCATTTTGGGTTCGCGTCAATTTGGCGCTTTTTTTTTTTTTGTCGCATTTTTTTGCCCTCTCACCCCAGACCAGCAGATACATGGCAGCCAATCAGGAAGATCTCCCTGGACCACCCCCACACACCCCCTGGACTAAAAAAAAAAAAAATGTGCATACCTCCCGAGTCCCAACTGTCCCTCTTTTGCGAGCTCAACCCTCTGTCCCTCATTTGTACTGGAAAGACCCTCTTTTTGGAGGACCCTCTTTCACTGGAAAGACCCTCACTGAACAGCCAGAAAAAGAAGCAAAGATTTGAACTTGGCTTTTGGCAGAGAGTCCAGAACAGCTAACAGGTGCAGGTAAGATACTTTGTAACACTTTTGACATAAGAAAATAATGGATTGTTCTTTTCCCTTGATCCCCCTCTGGCATGCCACTGTCCAGGTCGTTGCACCCTTTAAACAACTTTAAAATCATTTTTCTGGCCAGAAATGTCTTTTTTAGCTTTTAAAGTTCGCCTTCCCATTGAAGTCTATGGGGTTCGCGACGGTCGCGAACTGTTCGCGCGTTTGTCGCAAGTTCGCGAACGCGTCCGCGAACTTTTTGGCGGCGGTTCGCGCCATCCCTATTCTCGATGAAAAATTGTGAAATTTCCTCCAATCGCTCGAAAAATTCGTACAATTTGTACGATCGAGGCGTTCGATTGTACGAATGGTATTCGAGCAGGTGATAGAAAAAAAGCCTATGGGGGGTTTCCCATAGGCTTCTGTTGCAATTCGGTATGTTCAATCTGTCGAAGTAGGCAGTCGAATAAAATTTTAAAGTACTTCCATCATCGAATGGTTGAATTATCAAATATCCGATCATTCAAACTATTCGATCTATTTGATACGGTCGAATTTTCGGTATTCGATGATCGAAGTTGCCAAATTTGCATATTCGAATATCCGATAAAATCGTACGATCGGAATTCGATCGAATTCGAACTTCGATCTAGTCATGTGAATTTCGTAAATCTGCCCCTTAGAATATAACTGTACATGAAAAATGTTAAGAGAACATTTCTTGCACATGTCATTAGGTTCCTGCCACATTTGCTAACCACGGTTGACAGCATGTTTAATGGCATGCTCTTAAACAGATGCTATTTTACAAATGTCATTGTGAACAACGTTTAATGTTCCCATGGTTACCAGGAGTTTTAAGTGCATTAATAGCCTTTATATATTTTTATTAATATGGGAGAGATTTTTCTTTGTGGGTGGCCTTGGTGAGATCATTTTCAAACTGTCAGTTTGTATATGCTTTCTGAACAGTGACAAGTATTTTTTACATTAAAAGGCTTGCTGTTTTGCTCACTTCTACCTTTGATAATTTAGGTGAATAGTGCATTAATGGGTTTTGCATGGATTGTAAAGTACAGATGTCTGTCAAGGGGGGAAAGATCAAGTGGGATCAAGCTTGTTCTCCACCACTTCGGTGAAAGATTGTTTGTAGGATATATTACGTGTTCGGTAATTTATAACAGTGAATTTGCTGCAACATCAGGACATCATTATACATTCCATCATGCACAACATATGTGAGGTAGAGGTTTAAATATCATCATAGTCTACAATTATAAAACATTTTAATATAAAACATTTTAGTGGAGTCTAGGGTTTGAAAGGACATCCCTTGACATACTTCTAGCCATGGTCAACATGGCCACATATGTCAGTCTAATTAATAAGTTCAACCCATTTTTGTAAAGAGCAATTATTTGGCAAAATGCACCGGAGGCTTGGAGGAAACTTGGTCACGATTAAGTGCATATTAGGCATGAAACGTGTAGGGCTCATGGAGATGTGTATATTTTAGCTATATCAAATAAACATTGCATTTACTTCCATATTTGTAACCCTGTGGAGTACCTTGATTTCCAGATGACACATTTTTGTGCATATTGGTTTACCAATCCCTGAGTTGAGGGTCTGGGGCTGGTGTACAAGGACCACTGATTGTGCTTAATAGTGATTTAAAAACTGCCCATTGCAGTCTTCCAAGTTTCTGGTGTGTGCAGGCGAATAATGGATCTTTGTAACTGTGTCTCCCCTGACTATGGCATCCACGACAAAGGAAAAGAGAGGTAAGCAAGATTTATCTTCATGTTGTTAAGTATGATTGTTGTTTGGTTAGGTAATAAAAACACAGGGTTCACACACAAACCAGAATGCAAGTAGCAAGCTTCTTTTTGGCTTCTGAAAAACATATCTCGAGCAAAACCTTCCTCTTTTTATCATAATTGAATTGTATTGCAATTTTCAAAATATCAATGTACATTAAAAACTACCTATATGTTATGTTCACTTATAAGGCTGCTCCTGACTGTTTTGTCAACCTTACTGTCGCTTCTTAACCTGTTAGAGTTTCTAATGCTAATGGGCTACTGCTGCACAAATATGGCAGCCCATAATAGTGGGGGATCACGTAATGTAAATTCTATTGGCCCCCCGCCCTGCCTCTCCCCTGCACAGGCTTACCCCAAAAGTCTGTCCCCTCTTCAAATAGTGTCCGCACATGCAGAGTGAGCACAGCGGAGCTCACAGGCACCACCTTCTTCTCTTTTTGGTAATCTGCATGTCTGGTTCCTCTCCTCCTTCAATTTCTGCTTCTTTCAGTGCATGCGCAGTTGTTGCGAACGAGAATATTGCTCCAAATGCGCATGTGCCAATACGTCACTCAGTTCACGAAGGGGATGGCACCCGTGAGCTCCACTATGCTCACTCTGCACATGTGTTTACTATTTCAAGAGGGGACAGAATTCAGGGGTAAGACTGTGCAGGGGGAAGGGGGTTTACTTCTCTTTTAAGATCTGGGTTAGGATGGGCTGCACTGGTTCAAAATGGTGAACAGACTGAAGGTCAATCAGCAAGCATATGGAGTATCAACAACAGGCCATTACATAACAGAAGGAACCAATAGAATAGAACCAATAGAATTCACCAAGAAGGGCTAAGAAACTTGTATAATACCTAGAAACCAAGGCTGATATCAAGGTCTTTTTAGGAGTAAAGGGCCAGTGGAACTGGTGTCAGGAAAAGCTTGAGTTGAATTAGGATGTGGCCATTGAGTTGTCAACAATGGTGTGGAAGGAAGTTCAAGCACCAGTCCCAGTGCATGTGGATAATAGTGCATTGGCACGAATGTCAGCCCCTTAGACCCACAATGGCCACACTGGGATCTGAAAGTAACCCAACAACAAGCGTCACTTTACATCCACTTTAATGTTTCCAACTCCAGCTGCAGGGGCAAAGATCATGTAGCCAGATTTAAACAATAAAACTGGGATTCTATTTGGAGGATTATTTTGCTGCAGCCACCGGTTCTGGAGAGTTGAAGATAGTTTGTATTAAACAATACAAAAACTATAAAATCCACATTAGATTATATGACAAAACAATACCCAGTGCAGTCTGTATATTCTGATTATTAATCAGTCTTGCTGTATCAGCTTCTGGCAGATATTATTCGACTTGTGCTGTTTTGGTCCCAAAGCAGCCCGATCACACTGAGCATGTGCACAGTCTTGGTCTTGCAAAGATGTATAACAAAGTTACAAGATGACAGCCCCCTGTGGCCAACTTTAAAGCATAAATCATTTGTTTGATTAGGTTTGTGGTACAGTTCATATTTATGTTTAGTATACAAAATACAGCATTTCTAGCCATATTCTATTTTAGACTTTCCTTGTCCTTTAACAAGAAATGTGGAAGGCTACTTCTAATGTGTACATAAAGTCACAATTTAATTTTATTTGCCAGGTTAGAAGATTGTCTATCATTGAGGTTAGTCTTTACAAGTACTGTACATTAGTGATGGGTGAATTTATTCGCCAGGGGCGAATTCGCAGCGAATTCCCACTGGCGAATAAATTCGCAAAACACCAGCAAAAATTCGCCAGTGAAAATTCGCCAAAAAAAACGAGTCGCGCGTCGTTTTTGACGCGACGCAAATTTCGATGGAAATTCCCAAATTTTTCGGCTTAGCTAAACGGGTGAGATTCGCCCATCACTACTGTACATTAGAGAACATTATAGACAGATAGTGGAGGACATTTTTTGCTAAGACCTGTTTAAAATTGAAGTCAGCCACTTCCACAGAGACATTTATCAGAATGAAGCTATGCATGGCAGATCCAGTTTGTGAGTGAGCCTTCAGAACATACAAAAAATGTTTAGAGTCTCTTTCATTTGGCAAATGAAGGCAACATCAAGAAGCAATTCATTTGTATTTCAACGGAATCTGATCTTTATAACACTATAAACAAACAGTTACTATTCTGCATTATGGGTTTGGCGTCTTGCCTCATACAGAAATATAATATTTCTGGTCCACATCAATTGGAATTTCTCTGTGTTTTAGAAAGTAACTTGAGAAATCACCAGTGGAGGGTTTGGCCTGAAAGATCAATATAAAGAAGTAGCGCAATTTATTGTGCTTTGCAAACTTAAAAGGCTCAGAGCTAATCTTACACTGTTTATACTCAAACAGATCATTCTAAGCTGCATAAATCTGATCTGGCATCAGAGTACATTACTGTGGCAATGACAAGCAAGCAACAAAGCAAAGTTATCAGAAAAAACACAGCATGTTGCAATAAAGCCTAAAACGGAATATGGCTGGAAAAACTGTATTATATATATTGAATAGTGATGGGCAAATTTATTCGCCAGGGGCGAATAAATTCGCTTAACAACAGCAAAAATTCAGCAGGTAAAGTCGCCAAAAAAAACTAGTCGCGCGTCGTTTTTGATGCGACACGTCAAAAATGATGTGACGCGTGTCGAAAATGACACAACGCGCTTCGGAAACAACGCGGCGCTCGTCAAAAACGACGCGCGACTCGTTTCGCTAATTTTTTTGCCAATTAGCGAATTTCGCTGGAAATTCGCGAATTTTTCGGCGAAGCGGGTGAGATTCGCCCATCACTAATATTGAACATACTGTGCCAGCGAGAAGTTCAAAAGACCTACAATAGTAATGATACAGGCTTTAAAAGTTGTTTAAACCCATCTTGGATTTTGCTAAACCTCAGTTTGTTCTGAGCAACTGTTGAGAAGCTAAGCTTATTCTGTTGTCAGAAAATCAGGTTTGTCTGTATTAGAAGCTGATGCTACAGGGCAGATTATTACATTTTAATACTGCACTGGTTTATGTCATGTAATACCATTAATTAATATATAAATATGAATTTTTACTTACAAGAGAAATATGATTTTTTTTATAGAAAAAATACAGGTGCCATAAATTTCTTGTAAGGCAACATTCAGCCCCAAATGCAAAATCCTTAATTAAAGGGAACAATGTATTTGGATCAAGTGGGGCAAAACAGATTCAAGGACAAAAACCCTGGTATACCCCACTGTAAAAATGAATTACAGTGAGTGGTGAAGTTAAAGGTAATGTTATCTTTTTGCATTACTATTACAGCTGAAACAAAAGACCTGCTCTGAGACCGACATACATGCTCATATCCATAGAGTAACTATTAGGGTTGCCACCTGTCTGGATTTGACCCAGACAGCCTGGTTTAAAATGATTAAAATGGTGATCAGCCATGGTCATAGCCCCACCCATGTGATGTAGCACGCCTGCCTGCAATGTCACTGACCTGCCCTGGTGATGTCATGGCCCTGCCTCCTGCCTGGATCATGAGCTATATGAAAAAAGATTAAGATCGCACACTCATTTGTAAAAATAAAGAAAGAAATTTATTAAGACATGCCAGTCACCAATTAGGCATACTGGCACTCTGCCCAACGCGTTTCGACCACATTGGTCTTCATCAGGGGCACAAAACACAAAAAGAAATACAAAAACAAAAAGGCAGAAAGAACCCCTCTTCCCCACATAGTTATATACCTTAAGTCTAATGGATGCTTAGACTGAAAGAACGCGCACTTTCAGTCTAAGCATTGTTACTGGACTCTTATCTTTTCAAAATAAAAAAAGGCCTCCCATTTTGCCAGCTTCTTAAAAATATCTGTGATTATTATTTAAAATAGTGAAAAATTAAAAAGGCACATTTTAATATATATTCATTTATTTTTAAAAATATTTTTCACTGCACAGATTGTGCTGTTTTGAAGTGAAGCGGCAAACTCGACGCGCGACGAAACAAGACACACAGCAAATTTTTGTGAGCATTTCGCCGAAACATTCGCCATCGTCGAATGCCGGAAATCGCAGCAAATTCGCCTAGGGCGACCATCACTATTGAGCCCCATATGAGTCAAAATAAAATTATGAAAGGATGGTACCCATCTAACTAAAAGCCATCAGCCACAAAATTTCTGTATCTCTGGTTTATAAACATGGAGGAGAGCCTGTTCTAGGATTTAACACATTTTTAACTTCCAAGTAAACATTTTTTTATTAGCCGTGTTTGCATTCTGCAAGATTGGCTTTTCAAAAGCTGATTTGTGTTTATCTGCTGTAGCTGCCTCAGCTTGTTCTGCATATAAGTACCTTCTTAACCTTCTTTAACTCGGTGCATCCTATATCCACTCTGTTATTGATGTAAATTACTGCAAACATTTTCATATTGAATTGTTCTTATCATCGAATCATATAGGATTGCACTGTTTAGTTTGTGTACAGAACTTTCCGTTCCTACATATTTACATATAATATATATATATATATATATATATATATATATATATATATATATATAGTCCAGTGGGTGAGCTGCACACCCCTAAAAAAGTGAAAACCTGGGTGCACATGCGTCAAAATTTTATACAATATGGAGGTGATGGCACTCACAGGATTTGCACAGAAGGTGACAAAACTTGGCAAAACGAAGGTTTATTAATCCAACATTTCGGTCCCACATAAGGACCACAAGGTTTTTTCCTTGAAAAAGGTCCTTGCGTGGGACCGAAAACGTTTTTTGTTTTGCCAAGTTTTGTCACCTTTTGTGCAAATCCTGTGAGTGCCATCGCCTCCATATTGTATATACTGTATATACATATGTTGGAGTTGTCCTCCTCTGCGGACATGGCTGGAACTAGAAGTACACAACAAAGACACCTTCACCAGAAGTAACAATTTGGGGGAAACAAAGAGGAACACACCTGTAGTGATGAGTGAATTTATTCGCCAGGGGCGAAAATTTGCTGGCGTAAAGAAAAAAACGAGTCGCACGCCGAAATTGACGTGACACGCATCGAAAACGATGCAACGCACGTCAAGAACGATGCAAGGCGCTGAAAACGTGCCGTGACTTGTTTCGCTAAATTTTTCGCCAATTCGCAAATTTCGATAATTTTTCGGCGAAAAAGAGGCCCATCACTACACACCTGTCTTTTGGTGTCCCTTATTCTCTGCACCCCATAAATTCATCTGCACAAACCATGGCAGTGTAAATAAGATTGCTACCAAAGCTCCTTGGCCACGCTCTGATTGAGGAATTCCCTGTAGATTCCCAAAAAATGTTATTTGCACTGTTTGACATGACAAATGATAAGCTGCTTACTGTTACAAACTAGGGGTATATGGAATTTTAAATTTAATTTGTGATTCAAACAATCTTTGTCATTTATCCAATGCAAAGTTTTTTTCTCAAATATGCTTGCAAAAAATAGTTTAATTTAAATTTTTCTTGCAATGAGTTTTGAAAAAAAATATGAATTCATGAATTTAAATATGCAATTTATTAGGTTTTTGGTCACTTTAGTTTTCTACAAATGCATAGTAACAGCGGTGGTTTTAAACATATGGAACCCCTAGGCTGTGACTACTCATCACCCCCCCTTTGCCCCTTCCTGCACCCCCTCCACTTTATATGCACATGCTTAATGTATCTCAATGGGCCCAGAGCATGGGGATTGGCTCACAGGAGATTTAAAGAGCTAGCTATTTTCCTGCATGTCCCCCAGTCTTCCAAACTCAGTACTACGAAATCCCTCCCCTAAAATTTTGCTGCTCTTAGCCTTTGTGGCCTTTTCACAATTCCAGGACTGCTTATTAAAATAACTAGAAGATAATGGGCAGTTTTAATTAATGTATGAGGACTGTATTGGCTCCCAGTTTGCCTGTCATCCAACTTTTAAAATATTAAAAATACAAACATAGTTTATTCTGAAATGCAGCTATTATATGTGTAAGAAAAATTTAAATGTAGTTGAACAAAAGTGTTTAGATTCTCCATATACAAACAGCCAATAATGGGTACAAAGGTGGTGAGTAATTCTAGCATTGTATCCATGTGAACCTTGAGCACAACTCATCAATGCAATCTGAAGCTGTATATTGGCACTATGCAAGGGGCATGTATAGATGCAAATGGCAAAGGACTTTGTAATTGCACTTGTGTTCTTAAATGAGTCCTTTATAGTGACTTTATAGACTTTCTAATACATTGTTAACCATCAGAATGGGATCAGCTGAACATAAACAACAACTGGGCACTTTTCATATTTCATTATGAATGCAGAGCAAAAATATAATACATATTCAAACTCCAATAAAGGCTTAGGTTGCAAAACCATATTGATAAATGACATGTAGAATAATTTATGTGACCTTTGATATTTCAGTAGGTGCACAGAATCTTGCCAGTCCAATTAAAATAGTCACAGAGCAGCTCCGTAAGCATTTTCTCTTGGAAAAAATAAAAAGAGTAGCAAGACATTTTCAGAGGTTTTATATCAATTTCTCAAAAGCAAAACTTTCATAAGTGGTTTCCCCTGATACCCCCTTGGCAGTCCATTTGATACAATTTGAAAGAAAATTATAGTATTGCAAGACATGTCTAACAAATCGACCGAACTACAGAGCAGAAACTGTCCAGATCTATCTGAATACGACATAACTTATCTTTGGATAGAGATAATTAACAAATATCTAATTTTAAAGGCTGCAGGTTCCAAAATGGCCCTTGTTTGTTTTTAGGGTACATACATGAAGTCAATGTGCAAAAAAATGCTAAGTGCTAAGTCACTTATCCCTAGAGATGGCAATTCATGTCTCCAGGGTATTTATTGTTGTTCTGTACAACTATATCCTACTTCTAGGATGTGATTGTCAGGATTGCTCCATTGCAGAGCTTTATCAAGATGACGGCACCCATGAAAGCACACTGACATAAATGTGCCGCATTGTGCAAGTGACATCATTGTGCCACATTTCAGCTTGAAAATGAAAAATAAACTTTCTATCATCTATCTATCTGTCTATGTTTCTCTATCATACATCTATCCATCTATTATCTATCTGTCAACCATCTATTGATCTATTACTTATCTATCATATATCTATCCATCTATTGTCTATCTGCAATCATCTATATATCTATCGATTAATCATATATCTCTAGCTACTAATCTATGAATACATTTGTCTATCTAGTAATTTATAGATAGACATATAGAACACGTGTAGACAACAATTTTAGGTAGATTATCTATCACTCTTTCTACAAGTATTTATCTACAGTACATCTCACTTGGGAGTTCATAAAAGTTGTATCATGACCTGATGGACGACTTAAGCTTGCCATACCTTTTAGCATTGGCCATTTAGTCTTGGCAAAATAGCTTTTCCAGCCCTACTAACTATACTGTATATCTAGGGGTTATTGTCTGATGTTCCTAGCTAGTGGGTGTATTGTGTATCTGCAGGTCATTCCAATACCATGGTAAAATATTTAGCTAAAACATTTTATACACTTTGTTTATTTTGTTATAGCCGAACATCACTCTTATTGCTTAGGCAGTATATTTATTGGAGAAAATGTTGTCAGGAAATTGAGAGAGACATTCCTCCTCAAAGACCTTTAGTGTGGTGCCTTCAGCCCATTCCAGCTACTCCACCAGTCATATATATTCTGTGATAAAGATCTATAGTGGGGAGCATCATCAAGCTCCCCAATCCTGCACTCCGTCACACATGTGGGATTTAGTTTGGAGAGGTCTTGGTTCATTGTGGCAAAATCAGTTTTTAAACTATTTATTTTAGCAACCAGGTTCTTATAATTCTATTTCATATATGTGCACTCTCCAGGAGAGACAACTCTGTATCACCTTCAGGGCCTATATTCGAGGTGTGTCAGTGGGCTGGAGTGAGGGGGTATCGGACGGGAGTTCAGCTGCATCAATAGGGAGACTGCCTGTAATATGTGGGGAAGGTTCATGTTTGAAAGCTCCTAGTTTTTTAGCTTCTGAGGCATTAATGGGTGACTTGTCACCACTCACCTAACTGAAAGAGTGGGAGGTGTTTTGCACAGCTTTACTATTGATATAACAAAGAACTTTAAAGCAGTATATTCACAGAATGGCAGCATGAGGGACAGCTTACCACAAGCACATGCTAGCCATGCCCCCTAAGCAGTATATTTAAAAAGGAACAAATATATATATATATATATATATATATATATACTGATTGGCAAATAAATTCACCAGACACAAATTTGCAGTGAATTTGCACATTTCACCATTAGTGAATTAATTTGCAAAACTGTAGTGACAATTTGCTGGTGTAAAATCCACCACATAAAAAAAATTGTTGCGCGTCAAAATTATTCGGACGCCAGTTGACTTTAATGCATTTTGACCAAATAGCCTCATGTATAAAAATTGTCACTTGCCTCAAAATTAACAAGCGTCAAAATTATTTTGATGTTTATTGATTTCAATGTTTCACAAATTTTTCGCTATTTTGCAAATTTTGTCCATGACTACACAAAGGGTTAAAACAGGAGCACCAATAGAAGGGTTAGAAGCTACACCACCCACCAAAAAGAATGTGCCTTGTTGCGTATTGTTGTGAATTTACTGGTTAAGAAAGTGACCAAAGGCAATACAACCCGGGGAACCATTTGTCTTTGTTAAAACACGAGGTTCCAGTAGCTACACATTAACCACACTATGAACATATGCAATGCTATTGATTATGGAGTAAAATGCAATACATAATACAAAATATGGCACACTGCCTTTTAAAAAATGTGTTCCCTATGAATAAATCACATCATAGTTGGCACATCCATTGATTGATTCCTTTTGTAAAATGTTAATGGAAGCTATATTGTCATTTAAGTGATACTTATACTTATTGAGTAAACTGAGAGCTGAACAACATACTAAACTGCTAATACTACTGTATGTGTGTGGATACATTATTGGTCACTTCCAGGCCAACCAATTAAGAAGATTAAGGTTTGAATGGTACACTTGAATTTTTGGTCAAAACTCACAAATTCTTATTTTAGTTCATCAACTCGAATTTGAATGTGAATGTGAGATTTATCACTTTCCTTGACCCTGCAACACGGTTGTTATTCAAATTTTCACCACCTAAAACCTGCCGAGTTCATGTAAAAGTCAATGGCAGAGGTCCGTCGGAACATTTGAATAGGTTACTTGCCTTCCTGACATTCAAGTTTTTTCAGAGGAAAACTTGTCAAATTCAACCTTTGATAAAGCTGCCTCTTATATATCTTTTGTAGTTTTCGCCAGCATTGCCGTTGCTTTTAGGACATAAAAAATATCAGGCCATTTTTGAATGGAGGTTGTGTGATAATTTGATACAGAAGTGTTCTCCATATGGTTTTCTTCTTCTGTTAATTTGTCTGTAAGCATAACAGGCATTATAAGATGATAGCACTTTGTGATACAGAATGCTTGTTCTCTCTGTTTTTACATATGCATGAGTGGCAAAGAGACATATGCAAATTTCTGACTAATATGGCACTGTTATTTATTTAAGTCTACTGAGATTCCCTCAGATAAAATATGTACTATGACATTTTTCCTCTATATGCACAATTCATTCCAGAGATACAGAATAAAATACAGTAAAAACAGGCATAAAATATATGAAGCATTCAACTAGAGTCACTTACAGAAAAACAGAAAAGTTTCAACTAGAGGTACAGTGGTATAACTATAGAGGAAGAAGAACCTGTAGTCTCTGGGGCCCGGGGAACATGGGACCCAGACTGCAGGATCTGCTTCCTCTATAACTAATAAGAAATCCCCCTCCTCCCCAGCTGCTCTCTTACCTACTGTGAGGAAAAGGGACTCATGTCCGCACTAAATGGGCAGGGTTGTGGTGGAGGCGTGCTAGGCAGTAGGTGGGAGGATGGTGATTGGCAAACTCTAGTTACACCACTGTACAGGTAAATTCTTGTACAAGAAAAATAATAATATTTGTAAAGGGCACCCAAAACCCCTTTCATCAAAGGTATTTGTATCAAAATGTGCACTAAGTACCTCCATATAGTTGTACTTGGCCCTTCTCAGTCCTTCCTGCCTTCTGTTTTGAATCTGGCACTGCTGCGCCTTTTGATATAAGGGAACCCTGGCCAGCATCAATGGGTGCAGCACTGAATTGCTACAAAACACAGACACAGTTGTGTCTTTTGTCACATGGCACTAATTACAATAGGTATTACGGCCACAATAAAACTAGAATTTGAATTGTGTTCACTGCTTCTAGGTAAGTAAAATTATTTTTACAAATTCACATTCTTCAAGTTAAAGCTTAACATGTCTATAGTTTTACTAAGCCTTATTGTATATAGACAACCATGTACTGGTCAATCCAGTATGACATCTGATTAATCCATGGGCAGTGGGTGGATCCTGCATGTGGGGCCATACACAATATAACCAGTATCATAACTATTGCAGCACATTTAATTTAGGGTCCCAAAACAGTTGTCCCTCAACACTCATGGGACCACAGGGTCTACGTCATCTGTCTTCCCACCCCTGCATACATGCGCATTACTACAGAGGAAGCAGACTCTGTGGTTGCAGGGGGTTGAAGGAGGTGCAGGGGTCCTTATTAATATACAATTTAATTTCAAGAAATATTTGCAGAACAATCCAACCTCTAGACATTTTGGGGGCCTGAAAAAGAATTTGCTGTGGGGCTCAGTAATATCTACTCCTACCACTGCCTGCAGAAGGCCACCTTTATTTTGTTCAGTTCTTTAAAAAAAACAACTTCACTTCCTTATTAGCTGTCACGCTCTGGCTAACATGGTGCATTGAACCTACCAAATCCATGAACAACCAATAAACATGAAACACACATATTGTTCAGAATTGTCCAGCTAGAAAACATGTGCGTACTATCATTCAATTTTATTTATAGGGGTTATTTATCAATATTAAATATTTTCTGATTTTTTAAAATGAAAAAGTCTGACCGAACTAGAGTACACAATGGGAACTTATTTATTATTAAAAAAGCACGATTCAATCAAATCTGGGACAAACTTGATAAAATCAAGCAAAAATCTGAAACAAACTAATTTATCCGAATCCTAAAATTTTTTGAGACTTTTTCCTGAAAATCCAGCATTTTTCTGAAATGTCCAAAATAGTTGGATTTTTGGGCTAATCCCAGCTCAGACCAGAGAAACTCCAAATAGGATAGGGACCTCTCCCGTTGACTTATATACAACCATCAGCAGGTCTGAGATGCCGGATTTTCAGATTCAAACTTTTTCCATCCTCTGGGTAAAATAAATCTCAAAAAAGTCCAGGGTTTTTTTTCCACTAAATCATATTTTATAGTAAAAAGAAACTCAATTTTATTGTTTCTGGCATTCAGACTAATAATAACCCCTTATGTGTAAGGCCATGCATTTTTGGCCATGCATAATGGAAAGAGACACTTGTGTTTTCTTATCAAACGTGTAAACTCTCTGAATAACAAAATCCAGGGAGAACAATACATGTATATGAAATTGAGATATGGGCAAGTTTTCTCAGTGACTTCAGCATTTAAAATTATTGGCCAAGCTTGACAGAAAAAAAAATAGTGCATTTTATAAGCAAGAATATTTTATTTGTAAGCAACTTGAAAATATTTCTGTTTCACCTACCAATTGTAATAAAGACCAAAGCACTTATAGCTCTTTGTACTCAGAGCTATGCTATAATTTACTACTTATAGAGCAGAGCTATTGACTTCACTTGACTTCAGCTGAGGTAAATGGGCTATTGCTGTGCATGGAAGTATAACAGCACCTGGAGATTCTAAGCCTTGCAACAAGTTAAAAGACAAACAATGGTTTAGAATTAGATTTTTTTTTATTTAACAGATATGGAAAAAAAGCCATTGCAGTTAACAGTTAGATTTTTCCAATTTGTGTTGTTAATTGATCCATCAGATGCTCCCTCTGCTCCTCACACTGGAAAATAGCACCCCCTTCCCTTCTGACAACATCTCCATCCTTCCTTCCACAAACAGGTAGCCTTACTGCTCTGTGTTCTGCTTGGAATCTACATCCTAAACTTCTAATTACAGTTTACACAGGACAGCCTATCTATAAAAATGAGGTCCAGTATACGAGCTTGACTATAAGAATAGAGTTTTGTGCCTGGTCTTCCCTTCCAAAACACCCAAACATAAATGAGGACAAACCCCTGTAGGTTTGTAGTGGGGTATTCACAATTTTGGTGCTCAAGAACCCCAAAGTTGGATTAGATGTTATTGAACAATGGTATGCCTTTCCTCAAGTGAGTTCTTGTCTATGCATGATTTGTGTGACTTGAGAATATCTCACTGCAACCCAACTGGTATTATCATATTAATTTATGTTTGGATGTACAAACTGGCAGCAGAGGAGGTCAGTCCAATACCTGCTTTCCCCAAAGAATTTATTATTAAAGACTTTGTAACCCTTCTAAAACACTCTAGCTTCCAGGATCCAACAGTAAGCTTCTGTGAACAAACTAAATAACCTTTGTGGAGCTTACATTTCCTACTTTATATTAAATGCAAACAATCCTTTTCTCTATTCCTTTTGTTTTGGGTTAATCATATAAACGGAGATCAGTTTGCAAGGGTTTTTGGATTCTTTTGGAGTCTTCAAGGAATATTGTTCAGTTGTTTCATCTATTTACATGACACTTGTACAGATTTAAAGTGCGGAAATTGCTCTGTTAGACCGAGATCAAGACTCTTACTGAGCCATTACACAACATTAATTTTTTAATTATTTTTAAGTATCATTTTAAGTATCAAGCATCATTGTAGGGCTGGACAACTTGCTATAACAGAAGCAAAAATGGAAGGAAACTTTTGTCACTTCGTTTAAAAGCACATTTTCTGGTTAGTTCACTTGGACACTGATTCTAAATACAAGGCCAGAGTAACACTAGACTGACCCTAGTCAATCAAACCTGAAAACATCAGGAGGTCACATGAAATTCCTTCTTACCCAATATGGGCATATTTGGCAAAAATAACATAAATGCAAGTTATACTAAATGGCAGTTTCCTTAATCTCTCATTCTGGGCAGTGTCATTCTGTAGCTACTAAAGCAAATAGGGTTCTGTCCTGCATAAAAAAGGGCATAAACTCAAGGCATGAAAACAGAATTATACCTCTTTATAGATCCCTAGTAAGGTCTCATCTGGAGTATGCAGTGCAGTTTTGGACTCCAGTCCTTAGGAGGGATGTAAATGAGCTGGAGAGAGTGCAGAGACGTGCAACTAAGCTTGTTAGAGGGATGAAAGACACATTATTAGGGTAGACTGTCCAGGTTGGCGTTGTTTTCACTGGGAAAAAAAGGTGCTTGCGAGGGGACATGATTGCAGTTTACAAATACATTAGAGGACACTATAGAGAAATGTCAGGGGACCTTACCCATAAAGAAAATCACCGTACTAGATGTTCTTATTTAATGTTTACTAAATGATAGTGAGTAATCTGCATTCATTTGATATATTTAACTAGTAATATAACTGCAGATTACACTTTTAGCCTATATAATATGATTATTATAATTTTTCTTAGCCCCATCATAGACCCAATGTATCTCATGTAAAAAAAACAGACACTGGATAAAAAGTCGACCCACCCAAAAAATCCTATAGATTGCTATGCATCTCGTACATTTTTCATACTGTTTCATGAATTTTACCAGTTACCCAATTTTTCCAGAGAACTGAAAAAGACAGATCCCCACTAGGTTTTTAACTAATTGAAGGGAGGGGTTATAGTGTTTTTAATCACTGGAGTTTGAATTAGCTCATTAGTATGTCAAAATAAATAAAATTTTTTGCCTTTTTTATTTTTTATTTATTGTAGGGTATTTCATCAAGTATACAGTACCTATAAATGAGGCAATTGATATTTTAAACGTTAATGCATTATCCACTGGCTCTGATCAACGCTAATGATGAGGGAATCTGTCCCATTTTGCTTCTCCTAAAAATTCAGGAAACTGTGAAAAGATTTGAAAAATGGCAGAAATTTTTCGAAAAACAAGAGAATAGGTTTCAATTTTTTTTTTATATGCGACAATGGTTTATACTCATGACAATGTTTTCTCACGCCAAAAACATTCAAATCAGTTGGAGTTTTTCTTGTGGTGATATTTTTGTCAAAAATGCATTAAAGTTAGTGATGGGTGAATTTATTTGCCAGGGGCAAATTTGCAGCGAATTACTACAATTCACAACTGGTGAATAAATGCGCGAAACGCCAGCAAAAATTCACCAGCGAAAATTCGGAAAAAAGAACGAGTTGCGCGTCGTTTTTGACGCGACGCGGCAAAAACGAAGTGACGCAAGCCAAAAACAAAACGGTGCGACGTCGGAAACTACGCGACGCGTATC
Source organism: Xenopus borealis (assembly GCA_024363595.1). Lineage (NCBI taxonomy): Eukaryota > Metazoa > Chordata > Amphibia > Anura > Pipidae > Xenopus > Xenopus borealis. The sequence goes on from CM044438.1 coordinate 11,563,739, forward strand.
AAAAATGACGCGTGACTCGTTTCGCAAACTTTTTCGCAAATTTTGCTCGAAATTCGAAAATTTTTCACCGAAGCGAAACGAGTGAGATTCGCCCATCACTAACTAAAGTTAATGGCCAGTTTTTCTTACACCGGCATTTTGTCTTTACAATTTTGTTTTGGGGCTTTTTGTCACTATGAAATGTTTTTTGCGGTACATTTTTGTTTTCGCGAAGAAATTCACAGATGGCAAACTTAAAAAAATATTCCCTCATCACTAATAAACGCAGTCTTGTGAAATACTAACATTAATGTGGCCAATAACCACCTCTGATAGTAAAACCCTGCCCACATGAGACAGGCACGCCCACAAATATCATAGCCCAACCCGCATATGTCATTACTCCACCCCCAATATCATCATCACATCCCTTGTTCAGTTTTGTGGAAATCAAAGTTGCCAATCCTAAGTGATGGGGGTCAAGAAAGGTCTGCTATAAACTGGTTGTCAGCAAAAAAAGGTTTTTAATAAAAAATTAGCTCAGCTCTAGTCATGGAACTTAATGAGTTAATATCCAGGAGTGTAAATGTTTCCTTATTATAAGTGTAGGTGCAGAGAAACAAAGCTAATCAGATTTTCAAGCAGGAATCCATCCTAATCATGTTTCATTTATTCCATCAGTGAACTGGAGAAGAGTTGTACACACATTTCAACTTTCAATTAAAAATTAATCTACCATAGGCCCAGTAATAAGTGCTTAGCAAACAGATTGTGTGCCATACATTGATCACTGTATGAGTAGACACTGCAGGAAATGGAAAAGGAACATTTTGGCATGTAGGTGATATTTTTATGATTATTTGCTAAATCTGGCAGATACAGTATTGTAAGAAATAACAAAAGACATACATATATTTTAATTTATAGGAAAGAATTATGTTCAGCTCAAGGTATATTCATTATACTTATATAGGAAAAGGGGTCCTACTGTGCCTTTAGAAGGTCATCTTTGACCCACAATAATGATAGGAAATAGATATTTTTGATATCCATTCATTTCTGTGTTTTTCTTTTTTTTGTAAATGCAATTGTAATTGAAATCAATTTTTATTTATACCCTACAAACTGCTCTACACACACACACACACACACACACACACACACACACACACACACACACACACACACACCAGGTTCTATACCAATGTAACAGAAATCAGTTCTCCTCTAGCTGGCTTCTGCAGTATTTTTTCAGCAGTTAGAACTGGCTCTGCTTCGAGATTATGAACAGCCATACATGCAGTTAGGTTCCTGCAAATTTCTCAGAGTCTGGGGAGGTGGTAGGTGCACATCCTGCAGCAGAGCCCAGAAGAGGGTAGACATATTATGGTCTTCTGCTCTTTTTCTGTGTGTAAAAACCCATTTTTAAAAAAATGCTATCAAATTGATCTCCTTGCTTTACCAAATAGTTGCGCCCCTGTCTTCCTATTCTGAACTGAACCCTGCTGCACATATTGAAGCAGAGGAACCCTGCAGCTACCACCATAGAATGAATGTGTAAATTGCTGAATTCCTGAAATTATGTCAAACGGACTTGTAAATTGAACTGTATACACTTTTTTCGCATTGGCTGCTAATGTGTCAGGCACAAATGCCTCTTGCAGCTTTTATTTGTTATCTGACAAAAACATAGCAATTGTAGAAAACTGGTTAGATCAAAATTTTTATCTTATTCAACGACAACAAAGAAGATTTTGGGTGGACCTTTCATTTAATCTCTCAGATTTGTCTTAAATTATGGATTCAGCTAAATCCAATTGAAAAACAAAATCAATTAATTTGTAGACCACTTAGGGGCTTTGCCATATTTTGTGCAACTCTGTCAGATGATATTTTTTGACTACTATGCATATTCATCAAAAATGTAATTTCAGGGCCTCAAGGGCTCAAGACCTGGAGACAATTCCTGCTCTACAGAAAAAAAAAATTGCTTAGAGAGAGATCAAATTTTCAAAATAATACATATTTTTAGTGTTTCTTTTTTGCAAACAGAAATTATCTTTATCTGCAGCTTTGAGTATTTGTCTTTGTTTCATTTTGAATAATGTGTCAAAAATAGTGACACAAACAGAGACTTATCAAAGCATTCCTGCAAGACACAGATCGTGAGCAAGTCAATTATTCATGTTGATGCAGTATAGATAAACTTTTAAGTGCCTTGCCTGTCAAAGAAGCACATACAAGATGGAATATTCAATGGGATATTATGGCAGGAAGTACTTTCATTTAGGAAACATTTTTAATATACTTTTCACTCAAACTGAGATATGGAACAAAGATATATATGTCAAGTGAATAAATATAATATGGGGATGATTTGCAGACAACAATGCTTAATTGTATAGTCTTTAGCAAGGCTTGATGACTTTAGTGAACATGTGGTTTCGTTTCCAGGTATGTTTAAAAGTAAAAGTGGAACCGACAAGGTGCATCAAATGAAGCCCTCAAGGAGGAGTATGCCATGCTTAGCCCAAAGTCAAACACATCCTCAACATCTCAACAAACACACTTCAGTACAAAATCGGGTACAGCCCCAGCCGGTTAGTGAAGGAACAACAGAAAGTGACCTAGAACAGCACAAAGGTAAGAATTATTTACATTTTTCATTAGTTAATATTGTGAAGGACATTTATTTGATGTCCTGTAGGACATTCATAATTATAATAAGGTGTATAATTAATAGTAAACCAGTTCTTGAGGGGCTGACTCCTGGATCTTTTTAGGTGATAAATAGGTTAAGAATCCCTGAATTTAGACATTACACTAGATGGATGGATAGAGATCCATTGTGGAAATCATTTTAAACATTAAAATATAATTGGCACCTGTACTGTAAAAATCCTCAGATGCACAGGGCATCTTGCTTTGTGTTGCAAAATCTAGATCAAACTTTGCGCCCATTACTTCATTTTACATAGTTTTATAGAGAATGTTGGTTATTGTGATGCAGAATGTACAGACCTCCCAATGAGTCCCAACCCCCCAAAAGCGAGTATGTGAAAGCCTATGGCTCTTGTAAAGTTGGAGTTGGGGCCAAGCAGAAAGCTTTAAACAGAAATTCCAATTTGCTGCATCCAAACGTTTAATAAAGTTTAAGGTTATATCCAGACAAAAAATCTGGGCAGGCAGTCAATAAACATATTCAGGAGTTGAAGTCAGAAGATCAAATAGCAAAGAGAAAGAAATCACTCAGGAGAAGAACCTGCATTGAACCCAGGTCATCAGTATCTACTTCTTTTAAATTTTGGCACCAAAACTTAACTTGATGATGTCACGTGTCTACACTATGACAGCACCACACTTGCTGAGGAGAAAGGATGATTACAAATATTGCCTATGAATATCTGAGGTTGTGAGATACCCCTTGCTTGATTGGACCACCACAAAGTGTGTGTCAGGTCATTTCTACTTCACATTTTGCATGTAAGCAATGGTAGGTGGAACACATTTACAAACTTTCTTCGCAAGGGCTAAACCAGTGCTGCAAATATATATATTCGGATTTGAATCAAATGTAATTGTGACTGGAGCTTCAAGAAAAATGATTTAAAATAAATTGATATTTAACAAACTTTTGAGGGAGTTTAAGGCTCATGTAACATGTAACATTTTCTCACTTTTTTCTCACTCATTTTCTGCCAGTCCACATAGGGGCTACCAAATGTCAAATCAAAGCCATTATTTGCTATCCTCAGAGATGTTTGTGTGCTTGTATTGCTCCTCAACTCTTACAACATATGAATGTTGTTCACAGGTAAAAAAAAAAGGTTGTATTTGGAGTCTTGGATGGCTGCAATGGGTCTTCCAGTTTTAATTTGAACATTGTTGAAAACATTTTTTGGGTTTGCATTCTTTGAGCCAGCATTGCTTATAGTAATGCTTACAATCAAAGGGCCTCATCAAACATAAACATATACTTGTTATCCCAAGTGTATTATGTTTTTGTAATGCAAAAGCAAACCAACTCAGTCTCAGGCAGACAAAAAAACTCCTTGCACAAAATGTTTAGATGAGAATTGACCTCCCAGCAGTCTAGGGTACCATGCATATTTTTCAACCAATTGTGACATCATTGATATCACAATAATGTTTATTTATTCAGTGAATATTATTTTGGTGCCTGTATTAATCTAGTGGGTTGTTAATAACTAAATGAAATGAGTAGAAGAACTAGAATGTGTGACAATGTACAAAATACAGCTATGGGACCTGTTATCCAGAATGGTCAGGACCTAGTGTTTGCCAGATAAGGGATATTTCTGTAATTTCATACCTTTAGTCTACTAGAAAATCATGTACATTAATTAAACCCAATTTTGCGTCCAATTAATTGTACCTTAGTTTGGATCAAGCACATTGCACTTTTTTTATTTTTTTATTAAAGAGAAAAAGGACATTTAAATTTTTTTTTTTGGATTATTTATATAAAATGGAGTCTATAGCAGACAGCCTTTCCTGGATAATGGGTTTCCAGATAACTGGTCCCAAACCTGTATCACATTTAGAATTAACAGTCTCTTCTACACTTCTGAATAAGAAGAGATTGTTTGTAGCTGTATGTTTTTCCTTTTTATTCTAGCTTTCAATTATTCAGTCTGTTACTTGTAGAAGTGTCTGTCAGTTAAAAAGATGCTCCTCTTCTTAAATGAGGCGCTATCCAAGATCAGAGATATTATTATAAAACAATGTCAAGCAAACTCAGATGCTCAGTAAGAAAATGATCCGACCCTGACAGTTCTGAAAACCTATTTGATTTATTACAATGCGAGAAAGAACCAAAAGAGTTGATAAAAGCTGTCATGAATTCCCAACCTGCTGGTGACCTAGATCTAGAAGATCTTGCACCGCTTCCAAGAAACAAGAGCAGGAGTAGTGCTGGAGTCCTATAATGAAATTGGTTAAATAACAAAGGCAATGGGTTTATTATCACTTGGAGGATAAAGCCAGGTCCCCGACAAAGACATCATTTGGGAATATTATATTAACAGCACCACTATTGGTAGAATAAAATTACTAGAAATCACTGCTCCTATTTACTGGTCTTACAAATAAAAGACAGAGAATAGCTGAGGACCTCATTCAGAGTGATGAACAGGTGACTATAGGGAAAAATTACGTTCTGGAAAAGGGTGATTTTGTTTATTAAAGTGACATACAGTAAGTATTCTACCATGTAGTGCATCTCTCTGGCTCATATATAGCAGTACCTTCAGATATCTGGATTAGTGAATTCCCGCGATGCTATGCCGGCGAATAAATTTGTGAAACGCCAGCGAAAATTCACCTGCCGTAAAAAAAAAAGTAAAAAAAAGTAAAGAAAAACTCGTTTCGCAATTTTTCGGCAATTCACAAATTTCGCTGGAAATTCGTAAATTTTCGGCGAAGCGAAACGGGTTAGATTCGCCCATCACTAATCTCGATTGTTAGTGGTACAAGGTCAGATCACCTTCATCAGGTGGTGAAAATAAAAATAGGTGAAAAAATACTTTATGGGACAGAGAGCTGAATTTATCTGCACAGTTGTATTTAATCCACTTCATCATATATATGTATTATAGGCACAACTAGAACTTTACAGAAAGTCTCCAATTGACTCCATTTTATTCAAATAATCCAATTTTTAAAAATGCATTTCAGTAATAATTAAACAGTGCCTTTTTACTTGATCCAAAAAGATATATTTAATCCTTATTGTAAGGAAAACCAGCCTATTGGAGTAAATTAATGTTTACATGATTTTCTAGTAGCTTTCTATCTGAAAGATTATTTTTCCAGCTTTGTATCCATAATAATAGTCCTTGCTTTGAGGATGTTGGTTTTATGTTTGGGAGTCAAACATTTTCTTCTACTATATGATGTTTTCTTGATTATTTTATCACTCATTACATGCCACTCACATTGTCTTTGACACATTTCTAGCCCTGCTTTTGCACATCATGTTCTTCACAGCTCCATTGTGTGTATCCTATCGCAACCATAGTACAGGTATGGGACCTGTTATCCAGAATGCTTGGGACCTGGGGCTTTGCGGATAATGGATCTTTCTGTAGTTTTGAGCTTCATACCTTATGTGTACTGAAAATCATGTAAACATTAAATAAACCCAATACACTGATTTGCTTTCAATACAGACTAATTTTATCTTAGTTTGGATCAAGTACAAGGTACAGTTTTATAATTACAGAGAAAAAGGAAATAACTTTTAAAAATGTGGATTATTTAAATAAAATGGAGTCTATGGGAGATGACCTTTCCATAATTTGCTGCATTCTGGATAATGGGTTTCCAGATAATGGATCCCATACTGGTATTTTCCATTCTATAATTCTAGAGATACATGGCTTCTATATTTGCCAGTTTCTGCCTCAAGTCGTGCCATTGTATTGTGCCCTCTGAACCACTGCTTCACTATAAATACTTTTTCCACTTCTTTTGCTGTTCCTCATTGGTCAACCATTCCCCAGTGTCCAATTGTAGGAATTAACCCACCTAATGGAAGAAATCAGAAAGTCTGATGAGGTCAGTGGGGACCTCAGGGTGTGATCCTGGTGTATGGACATCAATGGTGACACATTTCAACAACAGAGACAACAGGGTCCTATTTCTTGAGGAGACACAGGCTATACATTCTAAATATATTCTGCTTGCTCATGCCTTCCCTATTTTTATTCTGTTTTCGGTTTCTTAAGTGCTTTCCCAATTAACTGACAGCTGTTATTCCAATATTTCATTCATTAGGCTCAGAATGGAGCATCGTAAAAAGAGGCGATCCTTGATTTTATCTGCAACGGTTTTTCTATGTTGTGTGTTTTAATTAAAAACAAACAGCTATAGATCCTGATCATTCATTTCAGGAGAAGCTAAATGCAGCAAAATGGCCAAAATGGTGCTCACTTACATTTTAATAACAAAGACAATGCAGTAGTTTGGAGCACCAAGGATAACATGTGTTTACTGGATGATTTAAGAGGATGCTACAGTATTACAATGTGCTGAGTTGGACAATAGGAGGACTGCAGTATGCTGCAGAGCATCCATTCTAGATACACAGCTTGAGCCACAATAAAGGAACCATAATCAATTTCATTGCCTGACTTGTCCCCATCCCTTCCCCCCTCTTTTTGAAGGTATTTTAAAATTTTTAACACAACTGGATTACTGGCAAAGTTAAATTTGGAATGATGAGCAGAAGAATGCACTTTAAAGGAGAAGGCATTTTTACTTGGGGGTGCCAAAAGCTATGCACCCCCAAGTCATTGTATCTACTTACCTGATACCCCAGGCTGATGCTCCTTTCGAGAGAAATCTGCACCGGCCTGGGGTTATTCCAGTGAGCACAACGGAGCAATAGTCTTCCTGATTCCTCAAATGTCCCAGAGCAGACTCATGTGCAGTAGAACAAAATAACTGACTTTTTTGTTAATCAGCTTTTCACGCTACTGTGTATGCGAATACTTTGCGAGTTCTAATGACTTAACTATCATTCAAAATCAGACTACCGAATCCCGACTGAAGTGAGACAGAGGCTGAGAGGGGGATAGTGAAGGGGGACATGGGTCAAAATTTTGCATTGGAAATATATATAGAAACACATCCACAAGGAGCCGGCACTCTCGATATAAAGTATTAGTCTGACTGGGTGCATGATCATTATTCAATGATCAATGAGAAAGGCCTTGGATGGGGCCGAAACATTAGTCTTGAGCCAATTTATTTAATAAAAATATTCTCTACAATTTTAAGACCTGAGAGTGCTGATCCTTTTTGCAGTTGTTTATATATATATATATATATATATATATACAGTCCAGATGAGTATCCGCACTCTGATTTGTCCGAGTGGGTGCTATATCAAAATATAATGAATAGCGATGAAGAAGATAAGCACTCCAATGTTACTGGTCAACAATCATTTATTCCACTGTGCATACCATTATGCACAGTGGAATAAAGAGTGCTTATCTTCTTCATCGCTATATATATATATATATGTGTTGTTATTCTTGCCTGAAGCAGCTGAGACTGTCATATCATGTCTAAAACAGCTATAGTGCTTCCTTGTAAGTATTAGCTGCATTTGCAACGTTTCCCTGGACAAATGCTCACTATACTGTATTTAAATATTTATGTGCCTTTAAGAGAGAGAGAGGTGGCATTTACATTAGTGAAGCTCTGTACTACAAGGTGATTCCATGCCAAATAGCAATATTATTACCAACTGTTCCCATCCTTGTTGTCTGTTTAGATTCAACAAAGGAAACTTATACGGATGATTCTGAGCACAGTGCCTATGAAAGCCGCACCGATCAGTCTCTATTAATTCAGCAAAAACTTACCAGGCAGAAGCAAGACTCTTGGAAGGCCCAAAAGGTAATAAGCAAAGCTTTTTTTTTTCTAAATCATTATCTGTGTGAAATGTAATACATTCTGTGTACAGGGGATATATATAAATAATATATAAAATATTATTATATATTACATATATCCTTATATAAGGATCATTCATCCCTTTAAAGTGCATGTTCACCTTGTAAACACTTTTTCAGTTCAGTTGTTTTCAGATTGTTCCCTATTGTTAGCTATTAATGCTTCACCAAATACACGTTTTTTGATTTGATAATATCCTGTGGTTCTTCTTTGCAAATGTATATTGACATTTAACCGTGCAACTGGGAGTTACCTGGAATATATATATATAAAATATTAGTATATATTACATATACCCTTAAATAAGGATAAGAATCATTATAATGTATATTTTCCCTCAAAGGGGATGTTCACCTTGTAAACTCTTTTTTCATTTCTGTTGTTTTCAGTTTGTTCCCCAGAAATTAATTTTTTCTTCAATTACTTGGCATTATTTATTTTTTACTGTTTTCCCCCAAATAAGTTTAATGTTGGTGTCTCTGGTGTTTGAGTCTGGCAGCTCAGTAATTCAGGTACAGATTCTAAACTGTGACAATTTTTCAACATTTAGTTGATGCATTTCTCAGCAGCATCTCTGGAGTATTAACAACTATTGTATCAGTTCTAACAGCTGCCTGTAATGAAATCTAGGGATTCTGCTCAGCAGGGACAAAGATAAGAAATGAATCCATTAAAATGATCACTTTAGAACAGTTCACAGAGCTGCCTTAGAAGGTTAAATATGACACTTTACACTTCAATTATTAGAAAAAACAAAGTTATTGGAAAAAGTTATTTCTGAACTCAAGTAGTTGTTTGAAGATGAACAACCCCTTTAAAAATGCACTGTCAACGTCAACAGTTGAGGGTATATTAGACCTGGCTTCAACTGCATATATACTGTGTAGACAACCTCAAGAAGAGGAGATTGTGCCCTCCAACCCTGTTGTGATATTTTTATATTTTCTAGCTAGGTACAGTGATTAGTTATATAGGTCCCCTGTGGTGCAGTTTGGGAGGCTAGAAGGTGGGCTCTAGAGGGAGCATGGATAGGGACATTAGATTGGTCACACAGCCCAAAAAATATCACCTTGGGAAACAGTGTTACAGCTAAGGAAGTAACACCTTCATAGAAGCTGGAGGTGGGGGTGCTAAATGGACGCACACAACTCCCCCTAAAATGCAGAGCTAAAGTAGACAATGGTGTAAATTTTCTTCTTATGGAATGCAATGTTTGTTTGTGACTGGGTTTTCTAATTGACTGTGAATTACAGCTGCCAAATATAAGCCTATAAATAAATGCAATTATCCTTTTCTCCAATGTTTTCCATTTGCAGTCTAAAGAAGATTTGCTGAACAGGGATACACACATCTTTGAAAGATTTCCAACAAAACCAGTTCGGGTAGGCATGACATTACTGATTATACCATACTAAAGCCCCATCCACTGCTTTCTTCTTAAAGAGATCCTGTCATGGGAAAACTTTTTTTTCCCCAAAACGCATCAGTTAATAGTGCTGTTCCAGTAGACTTCTGCACTGAATGGGGTGATATCACTCCAACTTGCAGTACAGCAGTAAAGAGTGACTGAAGTTTATCAGAGCATAAGTCACATGACTTGGGGCAGCTGGGAAATTGACAATATGTCTAGCCCCATGTCAGATTTCAAAATGAAATATAAAAAAATCTGTTATCTGTTTTGAGAAATGGATTTCAATGCAGAATTCTCCAGGAACAGCACTATTAACTGATGTAACTGTGGTAAACTGGATGTTCTTTTGTTACTTTCAAGCAAACAGGTACATATTATGGAGGAGCCTTGATTGTTTTTGAACTATACACTATGGGGCATATTTACTAAATTAGTGTGAAGGATTTGAATATTCGGGCAAATAGTCTTGAATAGTCTCTTTTCGATCATGCGACTATTCAGATTTGTATGCAAATTAAGTATTTTCGACCATTGAATTAGGAATATTCGGTTGCATTGAATAGATCAAATAAATATTTATTTGATCGCTCGACTATTCGACAGTCGAAGAACTTGCCCTTTAAATTTTTTGCCAGATTGAACCTACCGAATTGCAATAGAATCCTATGGAAATCCCCACATAGGCTTTTTTTTTTCTAAGTTTTTTGCAGAATTTCAATTGTACAATCGAACACTACGAATGTTCGATTCATACTATTTTGGCGAATAGTCGAAAACGCGCTCAAAAATTTTTTTTATTCGATTTTGGCAAATATTTATTCGCCAAATATTCACCAGTCGAATTTGAGGACTAAAATCCATCGACAATTCGACCCTTAGTAAATCTGCCCCTATGTGTAGTGACAGAAAGAGATATAATTGCAGTTAATAATGCTCCTCTATTTAGACCAGATTATTTTTATTTGTAAAAGTTAAGTATTCCTGTTTACTCTGCTTCCTGAACTTGGGCAGATGCAGCAGTTCTGGGTTGTCTGATCTGAGAAGAATGCCTATTTGCTTTATAAGAAGCATCTGAAACCCAGTTTGAAGGTCAGAAGAGTGAGATTTGGGGTGCATTTTAATTTTAATGAGTGTCCGATAGCTGTCACATAGCTGTTAAATGAGAAGTAAACTCTTAAAATGAATATGGCTAGAAATTCCATATTTTATATACTGAACTTATTGCATCAGCCTGTAGTTTCAGAATCTCCATAGCAGCAATGATCCAGGACTTCCAACTTGTCCCAGCGAGTCACCATCTTGGAAAGTGTTTTACCAATATTCATTGAAATTTTATATGAATTAGAGCATGATGGGGCCCCTATACCTGCTTCCTCTATAGTTACTCCCCTGTCCAAAGGTGGAGTCAGAAAACAATATAGTTTTAGGCTGTATCTCCATCTGAAATGTGTCATCATAATACATACTGTACGTCGTTATGAAGAAGTGCTTAAGTAAATCCAGGGTCAACATTTTCCAATATCAATCAAATAGGATGCACTCTTCAATTAGAAAGATACAGGTGACTGCACTGAATTGTTGTCAATGATGTGCATTTGGAAAACATCACCAGTAGTTATCCTCTGGGCAGTGTACAACTTTCTCATCATCCGCAACATTAAAAAAGTGAAAGTGGCAATCCATCAACAAAACAAATTAAAAATACTAAACCAGATACAATCAACTGTCATCACTTCCACATTTTGAAGAATTACAGATCCCAGCAGTACTAGGATCTCTGAAAACATTTCTCAAAGCATCTCAAAGATTCATTGTCCTTGAAACTCACTTGTTGCACACACAAGATTACAGGATTAGTTCTTTATAGCACCTTTTAGCCCCCCTACAGGTTCAAATGATGGCTATAAAAATAAGGAAGTAATTGTTTTGACCTGATACTATGGATTGTGAATGATTCCATCATACTGTATATTTCAGTGCAAAACCCATAACCATTACCAAGATCCTGGTCGCAGGTCACACTTTGGTCTATAACAGCCAACTTTGGCTTTGGGTGACGCCCTCAGTAGTTATGGGCGAATTTATTCGCCAGGGGCGAATTCCCACGATTCACCGCTGGCGAATAAATTCGCGAAACGACAGCAAAAATTCGCCGCAGAAAAATTTGCCAACAAAAACGAGTCGCGCGTCGTTTTTGACGCGACACGCCGAAAACGACGCGACGCGCGTCGGAAACGACGCGACGCGAGTCAAAAACAACGCGCGACGCGTTTCGCGAATTTTTCGCCAATTCACAAATTTCTCTGGAAATTCGCGAATTTTTCGGCGAAACGCGGGTGTTTCGCCCATCACTAGCCCTCAGCTATTTGTGTGATGCCAGGTTTTAAAGTGAGAAGATTGTGAAATTGTGATTTTTGACGCTGGCGTCAATTTACCGAGCGCCTATTTTGTCCAACTAGACGTCCAATGCTATATTCCGATACGGGTGAATTTTTGGCAGCAAATTTTCATGGCAGTTTCGCAAAAGTATTTAAGATCAAAATCCAGAAGAGAAGTCAAGCACTCCCAGGATATAGCCATTCTTGCAGTTAAAGCGCTTGCCTTACTGTACAGTGTCATTACAGATAGTTTAATAAACCTTTTATGCCCCCTTAGTGGTACCTTTCTGTTATCCTTGCTGTTGTTAATACTTTATTACAAAGACCTGTGAAATAAACCCCCACGTAGAGGTGAGAGAGGCTGGGTACATTATAAGGACAGCCGAGACAATTGGTCGACTGGATCATACAATTACTAACTGTCAGGGGGCCAAAGGTTCTGCTGTGTAAATAGAGCAGAATAGGAAATTGTGCATTTTTCTTCTGCTCTCCAATTGTGCATTTTAATGTGTCTGTTAGCATATACCCAGCACTTATAGCTTTGTTCCTCCTATCTGAGCACATTAGCATAATCTGAAGTCTTTCCTAAACTGTGTTCGTAAATAACTTATTTTCCTTTTTTATCTATTTCCCTGCATGAACCCATGGTTCATCATGTGACCTTAGAACAACAAAATAAACTATGATACATTTTTAAATTATTATCTAACAGTTTGCTATTGTACCCAGGCCTTTCCGTGTTTCAGTCTTCAGTGGCAATATTTGGATGAGCATCCACTGTAGTACAGGTATGGGTTCTGTTATTCGGAAACCTGTTATCCAGAAAGCTTTAAATTACTGGAAGGCCATAGGCTCCAATTTAAAATTCACATTTTTTTTTAAACAATTTCCTTTTTCTCTGTAATTTTAAAACAATACCTTGTACTTGAACCCAATTTAGATAAAATTAATCCTTAAAAAAAAAAACACAATCTTGCTGGGTTTAATGTTTAAGGGGGGCATTAAGTCCAAATGCCAAAAACGGGAAAATTCAAGTTTGTTTTACTATGAAATCCAAATTTTTAGTTGGAAAAAAACTATTATTATTGAATAATAATTGTACATAAATCAATCATGGGAGTAACTACATAGGAAGCAGACCCTGCAGCTGCAGGGGGACCAAGGAGGTATAGGGGCCCCCATGAGGCCCTAATTCATATAGAGATAAAATAAATATTGGTAAAACAAGTTAATCTCTAGACATTTTGGGGGCCTGCAAATGAATTTACTGTGGGGCTCAGTAATATCTAGTTACTCCAATAAAATTCTGATCTGCACTGAGTTTTGTGCAAGAATCTGAAAAATGTGTGGTTTTCAGGCAAAATTCTGAACAAATCTGAGTTTTTAGGTGGAAAATCTATTGATCTATTTATATATCCATTATCTCACTATCAATCTCTATCTATCTATCTATCTATCTATCTATCTATCCATCTATCCATCCATCCATCCATCCATCTCTCTCTCTCTCTCTCTCTCTCTCTCTCTCTCTCTCTATCTATATATCTATCTCTCTCTGTTTATCTATCTATGTTTATCTATCGATCATCTATCTTGATCTGTATTTTCTCTGTATATACTATAGTTATTAAAATATGAATATATGAAGAATAATCAGACACATAATAAGCAATAGTTAAGATGTACTCAAAAACGTACTCAAATTCTGTTGTGTCCCACTTAGAATGTGTTAGTAATCTGCTTCTATTTTAAATGACTAATTACGTGTATAAGTGAAACAGCTGTGTGCTTATATATATATATATATGTGTGTATACACGTGGTGCCTTTGTGATAAATGGGACCATTTACATTTAAAAGCCTTTTTATGTAGGTTCTTTTCTCTATTCAGCAGTGGTTTGTCTGCTTGATTGCACTGGTACAGCACTCGCTTTAGGTTTTTGTTCAATTCAAGGAATCTTTGATTCAGCAAGTGTAACTATGAGTGTATCGTCTGGGCCCACGGTCTTACTAAGCTTTCTTAATTATTTGCTTCCTTTCTGTGTTATTTGAACAAAACCAATGTTAAAATCACAAATCTGTTCAATTGCTCACCTTTTAGATTGGTCGGTTGTGCTTTTGTATGTCGTCTTTATGTTCAGTCTTCTACTGTACAGTGCTGCACAATACATTGGCAAAGAAATGTCATAATATCAGATCAGTTGCTGACCCATTTCCTGACCTGCAAACAATAACAACAACAGATTTGTTGGTATGGGAAACCAGACCTGGAGCAAATTCTATATTCTATATATTCCTCCAAATGTAGCTGTTTATTAAAAATGTCTCCAAAATTCTACTAGTCCCAATCATCTGTTCGATTTCCTGATGAGTCTTTTCCCAGGCCATGAAGGGGAGAAGGCCTGGACTGGGATTCAAAATAGGCCCTGACATTTCAACAATTTACCAAAAAGCCCAACTCAGTCCACTAAATAATGAATGTCTATACCTTATTACAGCAGTCCCTTTGGCATTTTCCAGATTCCACAGATTGCCAGTCTTAAAGTCATGGGAATTTTTTTGCATCAGTTAATAGTGCTGCTCCAGCAGAATTCTGCATTGAAATCCATTTCTCAAAAGATCAAAAATATTTTTTTATATTTCATTTTGAAATCTGACATGGGGCTAGACATTTTGTCAATTTCCCAACTGCCCCAAGTCATATAAACCTCAATCACTCTTTACTGCTGTACTGCAAGTTGGGTGACCTATCAAAAGCGGGACTGTTCTGCTCAAAACAGGACAATTGTGAGGTATGCAGGGTTATGATTCTTTTCACTCCTCCTTCTGTGCTGCTGGCAGGTATTCTTAGGACACACCATAGCAGATCTATGGGAAGCTCCATTAAAGGGGTCATTTTCAAAGATAATGATAATTTTTAGCCCAGCGTGAATCTGGCACCATCTATTATTCATTATTGGCTACAACATTGGGTGGATTTCAGTGATGCTATATGTCTCTTTTAAGGGTTGAAAAAGTGTGCCTCTTTGTTCATTTAATTCTGGGGTCTGGCTGCGCTCTGCAACTAGATCCATTTTGGAACTGCAGTGTTAGGTTCAGAGCACAGTACTGGTGAGGTTAAGTAGCCTTGTCCTTACTGGGTGTTGTAAAGTACAAGGCTCCATTGTGGCCTGGGAAAGGGAAGCCCAGTGTCAGACTGGTAGTTAGGGGCCCACTGGGGCCACCACCCTCACTGCATTTGTGAACTCCCACCTAGCCAACACCCAGTCATTAACTTCCACTCTCCTCTTGGGCCCTGAGGATTTCAATCAGCAAGGAAGCTGGGTAGATCCTGGCTAACAGGGGGATGTAGGAGCCTACACATCCATGGCATCAGTGAAGGAGACCAGCATTCCAGGGTTGGCTGAGCCCATGAAAGCCAGGGTTTCATCCTAGTGCCTCACCAGCCCAGTTTGCCACAAGAAAAACACCAACTGACTTTACTGCATGTGGATTGAGAAAAAAAATTGTGCATAAAAAAATAGACACCCATTGAATTTTTAAGCAAAGCGAAATGGGACAGATTCACTCCTCACTATACATGGTAAAACTAAGGGAGTTATTTATCAAAATCAAAAGTTTCATGGTGCTTGTATTGCTGAAAACTATACCTCTTGGTTAACTGATTATGTAGAAACATAATAAATGGACATTATATCATCGTGTATCTGTATTCGCTGTATGAAACTGCAGTTGTTGCACTAGTGGGACTAAGAATTCTCTCCAGTAATCTCTGTAGTTGTTATTTTGTGCTGTCTCCTCTGTTTTCCCATGGCAGAGATAACCTAGAGTGTTAGTGTGTTAGCGAGAAGATTCTTTAAAAGCTTTTATGAAAGATTGCTTGGGTATTTCATGGAGCTACAACTCTTGATATTGAAGACATCTGTAGCTAGGAATCTCCTTGGATATTAAAAAAGTAGACTTTCCATATGAGTTTCAAATTTAAAAAGTTGAGCGACACTTATGCACCTGCTGCTGCAATCAACCAGCTCCATAAAGCCATAAAACCTGGCTTGTTTTGGAGAGCAAAACGCTGCGCTATTGCATCAGATTCAATGCCCCTTTATGTCCGCAGTGATGCAGGAATTCTTGGAAAAACACTGCAACATGGTAAAATCATGGCTATTGCTCACTGCACTTTCAGATGAAGATGAGCCCTATAAGGTTTCTCTATGTCAGTAGGTGCAGTTGAGTTCAATGCAGAATGGTAGGCACAGTGGCACTAGTGTGTACTGCGCCCGCAAAGCAATATTCGAGGGGCTGGAGTCTCCCCCACACCTGGGGTGTCATCCCTTCCCAGCCCACAAGTAGAGAAGCAGCTAGGAAGGTGGTATTTTTTCAGCTATAGAGGGTACGTTGTTTCAGTGTACCTCTCTAGTTGTGCCACTTTGGAGGCGGGAAGAAATGAGTCAACTATACAGAAGTTGGGTTAAAAGCCATCTCACTACAGGGGAATTTGTACAAGTGCAACAGAGCTTGTGGACGTAATTGACTCCTTTAGAAAACTAATGCTTTATGTACATGTGTTCGCTCCATCTGTATGTTTGTGAACCATACAAAATACCATGTCATTTGAAGTTAACAGTGCAACTGTTCAATATCAGACCATAACTGGCAAATAGCAGGAAGTGAAAGCCTCAAGCTACAGTTTGTAATTGCTCCAGATAAACATTTTGTAAGAAAGTGTCTATCAAAACCAATTGGAACTAATCATCAAGTAACATTTTTCTCTACCAACCAACAATAACATTAATTCTGACTTCAAGTGTAAACACATAACTCAGAAAATATGAACATCACTGTGCAGCAGGGATATTTATTCCAAATGGTCTTTAGCTAGTCATGGATAGCTAGAGCATTTATTGACTTTTCATTCTTGCATGGCTCAATGCCCCAGAACATCAGATGTGTGTCTGTCTATCTTATTTATAGAAGCTTTTAACTCACAAAGAGAAGCAGTCCCAGCTTATATACACTGATCTCTACAAGTGCCTTCTACATAAGTGTTTATGGACCACAGTCTGATTACAGCTTCTTCCTACAAAGAGCAATTTCTGAGGTTAATGCAACAAACGAAGACAGTAGTTTTCCTCTTTTATTTAAACAAGCAACAGTACCCAAGAGACAAAGAGGAAGTGAGGAAAGGAGCTGTGTCGTCCCATGAAGGTCAAACTCATAAAAATAATTAGCCTGCTTCAGCCAGTGATATAAATATTCTAGTTTCACTGAAGCAGAGACTGAATATAAAGTACAACAGACGGAAATGTCTGCAGTGCCAATGCTGTTACTACTGAAAATTGTATTTTAGAGCTTAGTTCAGTATTCTTAAAGGGACACTGATGCAGGAGTAGGAAATGCAATCATGACTTATTCTTAGATTTTAATTTGGCGATGGTCATATGTAAGCTTTGGACCAAAATAGAGCCCTATTTAACTGAGAAACTTATTCATGGATTGAGCTGGAAGGGTTTGTCCAGAAATGGTTTCCATTTTGAAGGTTCAGAGTCCTTAGGCCACCTAAGCAGCTGCACAGGGGAGCAAAGGCCTATGTATGCATGTATTAGCCCAGTCACAGGGAAACCTGCCTGTATTATGGATAAGGTGAGTTTCTAAATGAAACAAATGAAATACTTTTTGAACTTTCCACATTGTTCGGTGTAAGGCCCAAAATGCATGTGTATGGGGGGGGCATTGTTCAATCAAGACCCAAGATATGGGACAACTGGATATTAAATAGACATTATTATTACTACTAACTGGGCAATGGGCAGAGTCTTACATAGTGCCAACATACTTACATAGTAAGTTAGGCTGAAAAAAGACTTGCGTCCATCAAGTTCAACCTTTTTATTTTTTTTTATTTTAACTGCCTAACTGCTAGTTGATCCAGAGGAAGGCAAAAAACCCCATCCTAAGCCTCTCCAATTTGCCTCAGAGGGGGAAAAAATTCCTTCCTGACTCCAAAAAAAAGGCAATCGGACTAGTCCCTGGATCAACTTGTATAATGAGCTATCTTCCATAACCCTGTATTCCCTCACTTGCTAAAAAGCCATCCAACCCCTTCTTAAAGCTATCTAATGTATCAGCCTGTACAACTGATTCATGGAGAGAATTCCACATTTTCACAGCTCTCACTGTAAAAAACCCCTTCCGAATATTTAGGTGGAACCTCTTTTCTTCTAAACGGAATGGGTGCCCATGTGTCAGCTGGAAAGACCTACTTGTGAATAAAGCATTAGAGAGATTATTATATGACCCCCTTATATATTTATACATAGTTATCATATCACCCCTTAAGCGCCTCTTCTCCAGCGGGAACATCCCCAATTTGGCCAGTCTTTCCTCATAGCTTAGGTTTTCCATACCTTTTACCAGCTTAGTTGCAGTCCCCCCTCCTGCCTACTCCTATAGCCTTTGCAACATGACGTTTCCTTGGGAACTAAGCTTTTCAAGCTTCATGTCCATCCTGGGCCACATGCTCTATAGTGTGTTATTGCCTGTTGTTGGTTTGTAGAGTCCAGTGTTGTTACCTTAATGACTTTGAGCCCATTTAAGTAAAAAAATAACCCAGGAGCATGCATATTCTAATCTACCTATTCTTTTATGTTGCAGAGTGAACTGGCCACTGTTGCATCACTGGGACTCTTTTTCAAAGATGGAATAAAGCGAATTGATTATATCTTGGTGTATAAGAAATCAAGTGCACAACTTGAAAAACGCAGCACCTTTGAAAAGAATCTTCGAGCTGAAGGTCTAATGTTGGAAAGAGAAGTAAGATGATCTTTAAAGAGTGCCCCTAAATGGATTCTCAGTAGTGATGGGCGAATTTATTCGCCTGGCTTGAATTTGCAGAGAATTTCCGTGATTCGCCACTGGCAAATAAATTTGCGAAATGCCCGTGAAAATTCTCCAGCGTCCATTTTTTGGACACCAGTGCGGTTGTGCGCCGGTGTACAAAAATGGACACCCGCATCCAAACCAAGACGCTAGTGGTGTTTCATGAATTTTTAGCTGTTTTACAAATTTCTCAGGAAATTCATGAAAAATTAGGTAAAGTGAAACGCCCCAGATTCGCCCATCACTAATTTGCAGGGATTAATTGGGCTCATATAAAATTCAACAGAGTTTATGCAGAGAGGAGACTTGTGGCAGTATATAAAAAATTAGATTAGGGAGAAAAGTATGTAGCTACAAACCCTTTTTACTCTTACTTTGCAGAAAACTTTAATTTGCACCCAGGGAAATACAAGTATAAGAATACAGTACATTGTATATACATTGAAACATAGCTGCTGTATGTCATTACATTGGGTGCCCAATGGACACAAAGGCCATTCCTAATAGCTTCTCTGGGAAATAGTTCAGGTCTAGTGATGGGCGAATTTATTCGGCAGGTGCAAATTCGCAGCGAATTCCCGCAATTCGCCGGCAGCGAATAAATTCGCCTGCTGAAAATTCGCTGGCGTAAAAAAAAAACTAGTTGTGCGACGAAAAAGACGCAATGCGCGGCGAAAAAACCTGCCGCGACTCGTTTCACGAATTTTTCGCCAATTCAAGAATTTCGCTGGAAATTCACAAATTTGCGGCGAAGCGAAACAGGATAGATTCGCCCATCACTATTCAGGTCCCTGTGTTTTGATCTTCTCTGTCTAAGGGTAATTGTTATTGTGATACAAAAAATACAAACCAACTGTAGCGTGTATTTAATGATTTAGTGATTTCACAAACAGTGTTTAATATATTTTCAATAGTTTTGAGCATATTTTATATTGTACTCTCAACTTAACATTTTTTCTGCTGCTAACAAATCCCATAGGCTTCAAGTCTAAAGGCACATACTATGACCATCGTCTGGCCCTGGATGGTCTTTAGGAATCCCACCCCCTCCCAAACCTGTGGAATATAAATAGGAAGGGGGTCTGATTAGAAAGATGAATAGTAAAATGGGATGATAACAATAAATCTGTAGCTTTATAGAGCATTCATTTTTAGATGGGGTCAGTGAACTTGATTTCAAAAGCTGGAAAGGGTAGAAAAAAAATGGCAAAAAAAAGTACAAAACTATAAAAAAAAAGAAATAACGACTAATTGAAAAGTTGCTTAGAAGTGGCCATTCTATAACATACTAAAAATGTACTCAATGGAGAGCCACCCCATTAATGAAGTTTTTTATTTCTTCTACTTGACTGAAGAAGCCTTGAAAGGCACTAATGTTACTCCAGATATAAGGGAGGCCAGAGTTTATATTCCTGTGAAATTATAATGATGATGCACTGTTGATGCAGTGACCACCAGAGGTAAGATGCCAAATGATTGAGGCAGGAAATTTCTTCCGAAGAAAGATAGTGCATATGTAAACAGACAGGCATGCATTTTAGTGGCAACCCATTTACACATAAAGGATAATTCATTCTAATGGCACCCAGTGTTTGTGGCTTTATTATAAGCATTGCAGCAGTAGATACAATTAAAGTAGAATAGAAAACATCTAGTTATAATCTAACATCCGTTTGATAGCAAAGTCACAGTACGGAAAATGTCGGGGGGCATTTCTGTTGCAATTACATTATTAATACGTAACTAGGCTTATTATCAGCCACAAACCTTAGTGACTTCTT
This sequence comes from Xenopus borealis, assembly GCA_024363595.1. Taxonomy (NCBI): domain Eukaryota; kingdom Metazoa; phylum Chordata; class Amphibia; order Anura; family Pipidae; genus Xenopus; species Xenopus borealis. Next base: position 11,584,651 of record CM044438.1, read on the forward strand.
CCCTGGGCTCCAACTGCTGCCCTATACTTCAGAATCTTAATGGCATTTCTGTCGGTGTAAAGGGCAAAAATCCAGCACAAGTCTCGGTGGAAATGAGCAGGTTCACACAAAGGCATTAAATTATTCTCGGCTCATGCTGGTCTAGTTTTTATTCTGTTCCAATGACAAAATGTTAGAAGCAGCTAGGATAAACTTTGCCTTGAGAACTGTAATGCTGGGCAATCCAGGAACAGAGGATTCCCTGAATTTAATTCTAATATTCAAATAATTAGCCTCCAGAACCCTGTGGATTTAGCTTTACTGCTGCTCTGCTCAAGCAGAAAGCAAGGGTGGTCAAACCATTCCTATACATTTGTCACTGCTAACCAGAATGTTATATTGGAAATGTGATGCCTAATGCAAACATGGGCGTGACTGATGGACTCTACCTCACTAGTATGTTGGCTTTACAGATGTAGTCTGGCAGAAAGTTGTCGGCAAAACACTTCAAATCTTTACGTAGTCCAGGTTCCTCCAATGTTCACTTTCCATTGGCACATACAGGACAACCAGAATGGAACAGCACCACTTATCTTGTGAAGAATAAAAATGTCTTTATTACCCAATTTTTAGGACAGTACAGCAGTGTTTTGTCTAAAAAGGACCAAATGTGGCCTGAAATGTTGCCATGATTCCCTTAAAATGGTGCAATGAAGTCATTTTTACTCTTCACAAGATATGTGGTACTGTCCCATTCTGGTTGGTTTACAGATATATATCCAAGCTTGTGTCTCCAAAATGATGAATGGTGCGGTACCATAGTTCAGTGACAAACCCTTTAGCAGATATAGAGCAAAGTAAGGGTGCAAAGTAGAAAAACATCACCATACCCTACACCAGGAGTGCCCAAAAGGTAGACCGAGTTCTACCAGTAGACCTTTAGATGGTGGTCAATAGAGCTCAAGACACTGTCAACAACCAGCTTGACTAAATTACCTTCCAATTTCATGCTTTTCATTTAGATAATTATTACAGTATGTTAAGGTTACATGAGAAACAGTTGTTTGTTAAATATAGCAATATACATTTCCCATTAATATTTAAGTAATATTTTCAATACAACAGAATGCTAACAGTGATATTATGGATATAGATCAAAATGGCACAGCATCACTAAAAGTAGACGTCACATTAGTAAAGTATGGGCACTCCTGCCCTACATTTAGCACCCTTAAATGAAGCAAAAAGACTTGCACCTTTAAAGCAAGTTAAAATATTGAGATGCTGTCCCTTTATTCACAATAGGTAATCCAATGACTTATTTGCCCCTTACACCTTTCCCCTGGTGTTTTGCTCTGAGTTCCAGCACTAATTTTGGCCTCACTCTGTATGATGCCTGCCTCTGTTCAGGGTGCACAGTAGGTGGCTGGAATGAGAAATTCCCGTGGAATGCTCCCTATCTTGTGTTTCATTCAGATACATATTTTCATTCAAATGCAGATACAATGCTCTGTGGAAGGGTATTTTTAGCCACTGATCAAGATCCAAGCTTTCTGTAGGCACATCACTGGATATGAGGATATGTGTACAGAATGTTTAATTGGGAAAATGTGAGTGCCTGTGCATTTAACTACCTGTACTATCTCTAACTATTGACTTTTTTTCTTTAGTGGGCTGGATTACAATAATACTTAACATTTGACTTTCTTTCCATCTTCATTCAGTCAGCCATCACCAACAATGATATCATGTTCGTCAAAATCCACTGTCCGTGGGACACACTGTGCAAATACGCAGAACGGATGAACATCAGAATGCCCTTTAGGTATTGTTGCCCTTTAATGTGTAATTGTTGAATTGCTCTAGGAACGTCTGTCTCTTTGGAAACTTTGTCTTGATTATTTCAGTCTTAGCCTGTGAATAGCTCAGACCCACCAGGGCCTTTAAAACATTAGTTAGGAGGAGACTTTTGAAAAGGAGATCTAACACCTCTGTAGGGCAATTTTGGGGTATTCTTGCCTTGTATCTTGCTCTTCCTCTCCTCCCATTTCTCTACCCCCTCCAGACATGGGTGTGTGGATCACTAGTTTAAAGAAGCCCCACTTGAGGATGGAAGTAGATAAAGATTTTAGATTTTAGGATGCTGGGACTTAGTAATAAAATGAACTAGGGCTTTGCATTTTGCAAAATGCCCATGATTTCATGAAGTCCCCGTGTCCCAGATCCTGCATGATCCAGGTCCTATTCTTTCTTATCTCCTCTTTGATATTTTGTAACATGATCAGCTCTGATAAGCAGAAGACAACAGGTTCCGGCAAATATCATTATATTGCAACATTAGCTCAGGGTATTCAGTAGGCAAAGCATCCTGCCAAGCAATTACTCCTTTGTGCCAATAAAAGTGCATTAACCATTATTACTTCAGCTACTAAAGCACTATCATCGCTTCTGTTAAATTCAAAATAGAAACCTATTGGTTTTAAGGTGACTTAATGTTATGTAAATTTCTGCTGAAGAACTACAGTATGTCACTTTGCATTTTAAAATACTGTGGTACGGTTTATGTTGGCTTCATCTCGCTCTCTTGTTCGCTTACCAACCCTAGCTCTTTATATTCTGTGTTACATCTACATTTCATTCAGTTGAAGTTGTTACAGAGTCATTAGATTTTCTTTTAATGTGTTTCTATTACAAGGGAACTATTGGGAATCTATGTATAATCTAGATACCACCATACATAAATACCTCATATCTGCACACAAAATGGTTGTTTATATAAAAGATATCCTTTTTTAAAATTCTCTATAGTAGCAGTTTAAAACTAGTGATGGGCGAATCTACCCCGTTTCGCTTCGCTGAAAAATTGGCGAAAAAATTGGCGAAATGAGTGGCTCGTCGTTTTCGATGCGCGTCACGTCGTTTTCGGCGAGTCGCGTCAAAAACAACGCGCGACTCGGTTTTTTCTGCGAATTTTCTCTGGCGTTTCGCAAATTTATTCTCCGGCGGCGAATCGCTGGAATTCCCTGCAAATTCGTCCCTGGCGAATAAATTTGCCCATCACTATTTAGAACTCCTAATAGCCTGTTGTTGATCAACAAATATATTTTACATTAATTCATTTAGTGGTGTTTAGGCCCCATTTAAAACCTAAATATATTCTTTTTATAGTTGCTTTATTGTCCTAAAGACTCAAAGAAGGTGCTGCTGATCCTACTGCAAGTTAAACCTTGTATAAACAGCTATTTTCATACTCAGGGTTTATAAATCCATTATAAATCTGTTTTAATATAGGTATGGGACCTGTTATCCAGAATGCTCTGGACCTGGGGTTTTCCAGCTAAGGGTATTTCCGTAATTTGAATCTTCATGTCTTTAGTCTAATAAAAAAAAATCATGTAAACATTAAATAAACCCGGCTGTATCTGGTATAAGTAATTACAAAGTTGCTGATGTGCAGTAATTCCTTATGTAATTTGGAGCTTTGTGGATAATGGATTTCCATTTAACAGATCCCACACCTGAAATCTAGTTGGCTAAGGTTTCCACTTTTTTGTGAAAACTTTACTGGCTAGGTTGGGGGGAGGGTCCATGAGGGGGAGGATTGTGATGTAAATGGGCGGTTCCGTGATATCACTGTGGCGGGGCCATGACGTTGAGGGGGTGGAGTCGCGTCTTGAAAAATGGAATCATGAGGGGATTTGGTAAGTATTGTAGCTAGAAAATGAAGTAAGGGGCAGGCTGGGTGTGGATTGGAGGCCAGGAGCAGTTTGACTAGTTTTGCAATTTGTAATACCAGCCCTGGCCTTGGTTTGTATTTTACTGGCTAGGCCAGTAAAATACTGGCCAGGTGGCAACCCTAGGTGTTGCCTGATCAATAGGGCATGATAAAAGGGTATGGCCAATTGCACTCTACTAACACTCCTTATAATAAAGACAACTCTTACAGAGTATCCTAAAGGAGACACTATAACGCTATTCCTGCTTACCAATACCATGTACAAAGTACGATTCTGCTGGAAATGATGAAAGTATAGTATAGTAGTTAATTCAGTAAACATGGACTTGATGTATGCCAGCATGTGTGTGTGTGTGTGTGTGTGTGTGTGTGTGTATGGGGGGGATGTACATGTGGGAAGTGTGTATATTTGGGTGTGTATAGGGGTTACAGTGCACATGGTTCTCTCATATGTATATGTATATATATATATATATATATATATATATATATACACACATACACATATATATACACATACACACACACAAGTCCGTTCCAGTTATTTGTCGTAGGCTTCAATAAAGTTTTCATGTGCTAAACAGGGAAATAAATTGCTCTCATTGAATTGCATGTAGCCTGATGGAAACATCTGGAATTGATTTTGTAAATAACCTTTTCTTGGATCCGGACATAATATTTTATGTATTTATAATATAGAAATCTCACTGTTTATTATTATTATTATTATTATTATTATTATTAATAATAACATGTGTTTCTATAGTGCCAACATATTTTGTAGCGTTGTAATAAAGTCTGCAATAAAACTAGAAAAGTAGATCATCTTTGTATTAATTATAACTCAGCAGCAATATTTTAGCTGCTTGTTGCTATATAGTATTGTTTAGAATTTTATTTCAGTTGCATTTATGGTTCATCATTCATTTGCATTATCAAGTATCTTCTGTTACATTAAAACTCCCATGAAAGGGAAGCCGTCTGTGTCTGTTCATTTAACATTCAATGCTATTCTTACAGGAAAAAATGTTATTACACTGACTGGAGGAGCAAAACGATGGGCAGGTTGGTGGGTGATGCAGTTTTTTATTTTGACAAATACCCATTCTGCAAAACTAAAACCCAAATCCACTGCAGTTGTAAATTTATGCTAAGGTAGAGCTTGACTTGTATTGAATTGAAATGTGTTGGTGGAGCTATCAAAACCAAAGGATCATGTACATAAGAACTGGGAAATGCTTAAATTTAGTCTTGGCATTGCAACCGATTTTTTAATTTGTTATAGTCAACCTACCAAAAATTTAGGTTATTGGGAGTTATGCCGCTTGGTAAATGTTTGTGAAGAGAACTATATGAGATACCTTCTTTTATAACATTGGGTTCTTCTTGATACACCTCTAAGATAATAGTTGCTCTCTACATGCTTTCACAAGACATATTACAAAGATACTGTATGTTGTACATTAATTCAAGGGTAAATACTAGGACCCCTAAGATGGTTTAATTGGAAAATATTTGAAGAGGTCCTATACCCTCCAAAGAAGTGCCAGTAAATATTTTGATGGTGTCCTCTTGCTTTTATTTGAGTGTGTAGAGAAACAACACTTTGGAAAAGCCACCACTAGTGATTAGTAGAAAGTTTTACATCTTTTTGAGGGTTTAGGGCATCATTAAATGCAGGTAAACTGTTTGGAAGCTGCATTAATAAATATTCTATGGTTACAATGGAAGAAGACATACATCAATAAACAGATGAGAGGTTCCATGGGAAGGTGATCACAGGAACATCTGCTATACATTTCTAGGTGAGAAACAGACTCAAATCCTGAGAGCACTGCGGCCCAGCAGCTCACCATTCTTTAATGGTTAATCCAATTGATTTATTTTAGCTGATATGTTCTATGTACGTTGGGCCAGTTTTAATTTCAGCATGTTTAGAATAATGCAAAACCTTAATCTCAAATGCTCATATGTTAGAACTTCAATGACCACCAGATGCTGAAAAGTGATGGGATTTTCCTGACTGCATGATGTATAAATTTACAACTGCTTCTAGCCTTTACCCAGTAATGCTTGTGCTTGCTTATATTAGCATATCCTAGAATGCAATACCCAGCTCTTTGTAGAAAACATTAGCAACATCTGCATATTAAAGGGCCCCTCAAACTAACGTGGGAATGAGTTTAGATGGAAGAGATGTTGGTTTAATCTGCCAATATGTATGCAAATATGTGTCAATGCTCAGTATCAGCCTGTTTAAATAATTAAGGCTTTCTGCTCCTCTCCGTGCATCAAGACTTCTGAATGACTACATTTATTTATGTGGTTAAACGTATGGACAGTCTAAGCACATACAATATATGGAGGGCCAAATTGACTCAAATTGAATCTTAATGATGAATGAGAATGTTGCAGGGATGGAGGGCACCTGCCAATGATAGGTTCTACATGAGACCAGACAAATGAAGGTCTGACTTACTGGCAGATTTTGGAATACTAGTTAGACAGCTAACTACTTACAAAGGTTAGCCATTTTTAATAATCAGTGGCCATCTTAAAGCCTTCCCCACAGTCTATAAGGCTTTATACAAGCTAATGGACAAAGTGATTAATAACAGCCAATAATTACATGCTTTCTTTATTCTAAAATCAGAAAACCAGTAACAGATAAATGCTGATTGTTATGCTTTACAAGTTCAATAAAACGTGCTGCCCATTGTGTATATTTGCTTCTAACAAGTCACTCCACTCTTTGCATATATATTTGTTATGTTTAACAGCAGCTCTTTCTAATAGTTTAGATTTGGTTGCCCTTTACATCATAAACGTAAACCTTGCATATTACATTTAATACTTTTCTTCCTCCATATTTAGTGCATGTTTCAGAAATACAGCAAATTCACCAAAACTATTTACCATGGGCTATAATTATCATAGTATGCCATTAGATATAGAATACACCTGATTATGTTCCTATTGTTGCAGGTAAATATGACACGTAATAACAATCATGTCTAAACTAAAACATGATTGCGGAGGAGATGTGCGACCAAAAGTTTAAGGGCTAAGAGTTTTGTTATGGAAAGTTACTCAGTTCAAGTAGTACTGGAGTTGTTACTAATTTGTCTGTACCTGTTATCCAGAATGCTCAGGAAATTAGTTTTTTTGGATAACAGATCATTCTGTAGTTTGGATCTTCACAACTTAAGTCTACTAGAAAATTATACAAGGATTAAATAAAACCAATAGGCCCCTTTTGCATCAAATAAGGATTAATTATATCCAAATAATAACATTTTTTAAAAATGTCCTTTTCTTTTTTTCCCCTTTAATAACAAAACAGTATCTATAGATATAATTAATACTAAAGATGTTCACTGGTCCCTGTCCATGTTTCAAATGAGGGGTGGGCATGTCCTAACAGAAGCACAGTAGGAGGGGGATAGCCAATAACAGCCCTGCAGTCAGATAAGCAAAGACAGGCTTCAGTCCCCTGTCAGGTCAGCCTAGCTGCTGATTGGTTGCTATCCTACAATGCCTTGTGCTAAGTACCATTGGCTCCCCTGGAAAGCCATAAAACTCAGTAGGCAGGAAACGGAGCAGATTAAGGATTTTACAAGCATTTTCAATAAAGCAATCAGAAATACAAATTTTCCAAGCACATTCCTTCTATATCCAAAAGAAGTAAAATGCATAGTTACATTCTAGTTTTTTTTTTTATATAATATGTCTCTTTAAGTCCTAATGTTATTGGCCTTGTAGGCTGCGACATGTTCAGTTTATCAGTAATAAATCTGGCAGAACTTATATACAATGTACATAATTTAAGTTAAAACAGAAGTGCAATTGCTTGTGTTTTAATGCATTCTGTGCAACACTACAGTATGAATAAAATACATGGTAAATTGTGTGCACTGAACTTGCACTCATAAATGAGCCCTACAGTGTGTAAAGGATTTATTTTGTGAAATCTACTCCAGTCTCGTTGAGACTCAAGACACTCCTGCTCACACTTTCAAAGAGATTAGAGAAAGCTTATTATGTGAATTATGAATTATTTTTTTGGGGAAACCAAAGTAGCTGCTCCCTAGGCAGCCACCAATTCTGTGTACCCCTAGGTCAGGCCCTAGTTGCAACCTTTCCCAGCTGCAAATGTCAGACAGGGAGAGTGATGCTATCAGGGGGAGGCTGTTGACATTGAGGACTGTGATGTCAAGGGGTGGGTTGGCCACATTCAGGGGCAGAACCGGTGACATTGTTACCAGGGCTATGATGTCACAGGTTGTATGGTTGGATAATATTTCAGTTTACCAACTCTAAGGTGCCAACCATAGTTCCACCTTTCAACAGACCTCCATTCAGGCAGTGTCACATCACATTATCATTATACCCCTTGTCACTCATTTAGTGCTGGAAAATACATGCCTGGTGGGCAGTTGAAATATATATTGTGTAGAAGAGCCAAAACTGTAAGTGTTTGCAGCAGAAATAACAGGGGAAAGCTTTGTACGGGTTAACAAATACTTTTTTTTTTTTCAATATTCTTTTCTTTTCACTTTCCTTAGATTTTTCAATATGTTTAGTTCTTTAAATAAATGCACCCTGACAGTTGAGCTGCTTTGTATTCCAGCATGATGGTGGTGTGGGTGGCCGGTTAACAGATATAACATATCCCCATATTGTATAACATCGCCCCCAGCTTCTCCATCATAAATTCCACCAAGCTGTGTTAACGCTTCTCTGCCTAAACCTCTTTCATGCTCAAGCTGCTCAAGGTACAACTATTAAAATTATCACCAGATGACAATATAACAAAAGCAATGCCCTCAATAAAATTCTGCTCATAAAATAGTAAGGCAGACAATTAACACAGAACAAAGCTAAAAGAATATAAAACCTTTCCAGCTTAATAAGTTATACACAAAAGATATTAGTAGGGTAGGAGAAGTGGGAAAGGACAAGATATAATCAAAGGGGAACAAATGCCAACAAATTATATAATATATAATAATATAAGACTCATCTCATGGAAATCAATCAATTTAAAAATTCTTGCCACAGGAGACAAGGTAAAGAAGAACTGGCACATTTGCTAGGAAAGGAAGCCAGGACAACCTGAACTACTGTAGGTAATCATAAGGTTGATTCCTCTTTTAGTTCTGGAAGTCCCAATTACTGTTACCTATGCCATTTGGGAGTTGTGAGAAAAGTTTTGCTACTTTGTCTAGGGGTGTTCCTGCCTATTGAACACCAGTAACGCAGCTTGTTGTGAAGCATTTTTGCTTTAGGATTATTGGAAACAATTGGCAGCCCATTTGAGCATCCCAATGTACCTGGAAAAGAAAACTAACCTGTGCTGGAAACATAAAATGAAAAATATTTCCAAAGTTTTCTATTTTTTCCCAGACATGGAAAAAAAACCTGCTTGGGTGGAAGGAACTTTGGCCAGTTAGTAGACAAGACACAGTAATCTATTACCCCACAAACATCTGAAGAGTCCACTATTGATGTATGTAACTGGCCTTGTATGCCGTCATTCTTTCTACCTACAACTCTTGCAACACTCTGTGTGATACTATGGGCAGGCTCTCCTCATTGGACCCTATAATTCTGAGGGCAATGCAAGCAATATGCAAATTGCAGCTCTTACTCTCTTTTACACTAGGTGTTACCATTATTTTTCAGGATGCTCTCAAGTTTCTGGCCTTTTAGTTAGTGGGTAATGTAATAACTGAAGTAAAGATTGGATCAGGTCTAGTAACTTACAGCAACCAGATCAGATTCTTGCTATCAACAGGTGAACCATAAATGCTGATGTGCTGCTATGGGTTACTAGACCTGATTTTACTTAATTACTAATAAACTGTTATGTTAGATATCAGTATATTTAGGACATTTAGACATTTTGTGCCTTAAAGGAGAACCAAACCCATACTTTAAAAAAACCCTCCCCCTAATCCCATAGACACCCATCCATGCTCCCCCCTCCCCAGCCTATTTGCTACACCAAGCAAATACCCCTAACTTTTTACTTACTCCTCACGGCAGATTCAGGAATCAGAGTTCACGGCAGCCATCTTCTTTGGCAATCTTCATGTATTGAATGGCATTTCGGTGCATGCACAGTTGCACCAAATTCCCAGTTCTGGACAACTGTGCATGCTCAGAAACTCAGAAGAATCACAGAAGAGCCGAAGGAAAACTTGATTATTACCAAAAAAGAAGATGATGGCTGCTGTGAACTCTGACGCCTGAATCTGTTGCGGGGTGTAAGTCAAAAGTTTGGGTTTAGTTCTCCTTTAAACTACTAAAAATGCCTTAGCCTTTACACAAAACAGGGATTGTTTGTCCATATATTGCAATATTACATTATTTAAGCTGGCCAACTGCATCAAAGTCATTTCTGGTATGGCCAGTCCAACATTCAACTTTCATCTGATTCATTAAGAATTCTGTTGCTTCATTATACATTTAACACAGAGACTAAGTTTTACCTGCAACTTTGACCTGGCCACCACTGGGATCACCTGACTATAGCTGGAAAGGGTGGGGGCTACAACATGGAGCTGGCTACTGCTCCTGTATAAACTATAACAAACAAGGGAAAGTTGTGGTTACCAATATTTTTTTATTGGACCTCAGATGTGTCAACTCTTTACACTTTTTGACTTTTGATCAGGACCTCTTCAATGTTAATTTTCCTTGATATCAAAAAAATGTTGACCCTAATCTCTTTTTTGATGTTGATTTAGTGACTTTAACATCTTTAGAAAGGCAACTAGAGAGAAAGGGTAATGTGCAAATGGAAAGAAAAGGGAATAGCACAGAATATACACCATGGATAACAATAAAGTATAATCAGTGTCAATAGATGTCATCTAATTAAATGCACTCCGTGATTTATACAAAACATAAACTTGTCCTTTGCTTTCCCTGCTTCTTTCCTCTGCTGTTAGTCTCGCTGTAGAACCATATAACTGATAAAACAGCATGTACATTTCATTCTTTTCTCTACAATGTCTTTAGACAATTATTTTTGGTCATAGTAGTTTGCTACAAAAGAGTTTTTATTTTTCAGTTTGCAGAGGAACATGAGGCAGTTTAAAAGCTGGCTACCCAGAAACCCAATGAAGCTTGACAAAGAAGCCCTTCCAGACCTTGAAGAGACAGACTGCTACACAGCTCCCTTCAGCCGTGCACGGATGCACCAGTAAGTTAATTTCAGTGAAATAGCTGTTCTCTATCAGGGTAAAGGAAAGTTAAGGCAGCCCACCTCATACAAAAAGTCTACAGCCAGTATATTTCTGCCAGATGAGCTAGGGGTGATGATCATTCTAAGATACGCTTTCTACATTCTAGTAAATAAGAGATGGTTCAGGCCTTCTGTGTTAATAAAAATTATCCTTAATTTGCATTTAATTTAGAAATATCATATAGACTATAGGATGCTACAACAACTAAGCTCCCTGTGATTGCCGGAACATTTTACTTATTTTTATTAAAATGTGGTGCCATTTAATAGGAGATCCCATTCTTAGCCTTATATTTACAGGCCTGTAAAATTTACCTCTATGGTAGTGGAAAGGTTTTGTTGGGGTAATAAGGGTATACAATATTAGAATTGTCATTGAATAACAGTAACATAATTTTGTCCCAGCATGATTTTATGCAAACTAAATTGAATTCCCTTCTATGGGACAGGGAGCGGAAACCTAGAAGTTGTAGTTGTGCAGATTAGATTTTTCTTAAGCTGAAGGCAGTGCAAAACAGGATACTCATTTACTCATTAAATAAAGATATATTGTCCTATCTCATTTTTACTTGTAAAGAATATTTGAAGAATGACTGGATGGCAAAGCAACAGTCTTATATTGGCAGGAAATTATCATTAAATGAAAGTCAACTATTTTATTTTATCAATGTTTAAGGTTGGGTATCAAAGTTCTTAAGGTTGATATGGTGGACATCTAATTCCCAAACGTGTTTAAATAACTTAAAAAAGTTCAGCAACCAAAAATATATCTCATGCCATGAAATTCAGTCCACCAGATGGCACTAATCTGCAAGGTAAAGATTTATAAATCCATATTAGTAACAAGTTATAGTGTAACATAAAGTATATTTTACTAATTACCGAATAGTGCTTATTAATTCTCATGGGGTGCTTTCCAAAATCCATGTCACATTTACAGTTTATTTTTTATTTATGCTTGTTTTTTTTTCTTCTGCCAACTTTTCAATTGTAAGCTGCCCTATTGTTTGATCTAGAAACATGGCTTTGACATGGAAATATAGTTTTGTTTGTACAAAGGAAGTATGTTTACTGGTTCTAACTTCGTTCTATTGACTACACATTGTAGTCTCCTTGCAAGCTGTTTCCACAAGTTTTACGTTCAGCTCCCTCGTTCACACTAGTGGGTCTTAGGAAATAAGAGGTGGTGGCATCTGAGCTATCTAGCTATAGGCCAGGCCCAAAGTCAGAGGTGATTGTCAAAAGCAAAAGTTCATACTTAAACAAGAATCCAGTTATTCTTATGGTGTTCAAAATATCCTTACATACAACACTACATGCTTGGATTGTGCCAAACCAAAATCAGTAAGCTGTATATACCGTCCCATGGGTGAATAGATTTTTTGGTCCTCTGGTGATTAATTTTTTGTGAAAAATATAAATAACCTCATATAATTATTCCATTATTACAATAATTCCTTTCCTTGATGTTTTCGACAGTTTTACAATAAACAACAGAGAAACATTCTTTAGCAACTCCACAAGAAGTCGGATTGTGCACCATGTTTTGCAAAGGACAAAATATGAAGATGGGAAATCAAAGATGGGTACGGTGAAGTATTAGTAAAGCAGTCTTTTTAGCTAGTGTTTTAGATTATACAATATAGTCTCTATGTTTGAGTAAAATCTAGATATTGCTTGCTACATTTTAAAATGCTGGGTTGAAATCCAAATTGTTCTGGGGGACTAAGCACTTGGGATTATGATCTAAATTCAGGGTCTTGACTCTGTGGCGTAACTTCATTGTGCTGGGTCCCCCTGCTAAAAACTCTTCAGAGGGGGCTGGCTCACTCTGATCCCCATCCTCCCACCTGACCGCCCACTCCAGCCTCAACTTACTTTCCCCCTCCTCTCCACAGGTAAGAGAGCGGCTGGGGATGAGGAGTAGCCTTCCTCTATAGTTACACCACTGGTATGACTGGCCTTCTGGGATGCCAGGAAAAATCCTGGTTGACCTGGTTCTGCTCCAACTCTTCTATCAAAGCATTGCTGGAAGTGGGGGGCCTTTGCCAAAGTGATCAATGGTGCTGGTAGATTTTGTGGGATGTGCATGTGTGACAGCTGGTTTCAGTTGGATCAGTATTAAAGCTCCCAGTTTTCTGACAGTATCTGATCTCTGTGGAAAGGCATATGCATGGATATATAGGTCAAGGCCTACTTTTCTCAATATTCATTCCCTTTTTTAATGTAAAAAGTAGTTAATGTATGTAGCAAGAAGGGGATTGTTGAGCTAGCATGGTAATGAATAGCAAACTCCTATACCATGAGAGCTATCTATCACCAGCAAGACAAAGTAAAATAAATACATGTCTCTTTTCCTAGGTATAAACAGACTGCTCAGCAATGGCACATATGAAGCTGCTTTTCCACCACATGAGGTACATCTGGCATCCAAAAAAAGATATATTTGTGTATACAGTGTTATCGATTAAATCTGTTAAATAAGTAACATTGATTCCCTCCAGGACTGACAATGAAGGTTAATAGAAAAATCGATTATAGACAAACTGATTCAAGGCTTTCATTATTAGGAAACGTCTAATATGACAAAAGATAATTAACTTTTCCTTTAACAATGCGCTGTATTCTATAAAAACAAGGCTTATTGTACTGTGAAACAAGGCTGCTGTGAAACAAGGAAAACGGATTCCCATTAAAGTCTAGGGAAGCAAAATATTTCATATAATATTAATGGCTGCTATCTTTAAGCTAATGCTAATTTCTTTGTTTTAAGAATATAGCAATATAAAACAAAGAACAACCCATCTTTTTATAGATAACAAGTTGTCTTATTCTGGGCAGTGTCATTCTGTAGCTACTAAAGCAAATAGGGTTTTGTCCTGCATAAAAAAGGGCATAAACTCAAGGGATGAAAACATAATTATACCTCTTTATAGATCCCTAGTAAGACCTCATCTGGAGTATGCAGTGCAGTTTTGGACTCCAGTCCTTAGGAGGGATGTAAATGAGCTGGAGAGAGTGCAGAGACTAAGTGCAACTAAACTGGTTAGAGGGATGAGGGAAGACTTAAATTATGAGGGGAGACTGTCCATGTTGGGGTTGTTTTCTCTGGACATGATTACACTTTACAAATATATTAGAGGACATTATAGACAAATATCAGGGGACCTTTTTACCCATAAAGAGGATCACCAGAGGCCACCCCTTCAGACTAGAAGAAAATGACTTTCATTTGAAGCAGTGTAGGTGGTTCTTCACAGTCAGGACAGTGAGGTTGTGGAATGCACTGCCGGGTGATGTTGTGATGCTGATTCTGTTGATGCTTTTAAGAGGGGCTTGGATGATTTTTTGGACAGACATAATATCAAAGGTTATTTTGATACTAAACTCTACAGATAGTATAGCTATAGGCAAATATGGTTTGTGTAAAAGAGTGGAGGGGTGTGTGTATGCTGGATTTTAATTTTGAGAGATTTAACTTGATGGACTTTATATTTTTTCAAGCCAATTTAACTATGTAACTATCTTCTTATTGAATTTGTGTAATTATGCCAAGACAAAATTATACTGGAATATGCCCCACTGTTGGTTTTACAAAAATGTGGCCTAGATTGTACTTTGCCAAAAGAACTTGAGGTCGTAGACACAATTTACTGAATTTATATCATAGCAATTTCTTGTAGTTGGATCGTGGTCTCAGTGGGGAATAGACCTTTGTGTACACTTCCAGACAGTCCAAAACAGAGGCACAGAAAATCAGTTGAGCATAACTGGACTTTGGCCAGTTTATTGGAAGCTTTTACAGATTAACTAATGTAATAGGTGCTTCACTGACTAACCAAGGATAAGGGCCTTGTGCCCCAATCCCTTTAAAAACAAAATGCACAATACAAGCTTTTCACACTTACATGGTCAGAACATAGATCAGCAGCTCCTGCTTTCCCCAAGGTTCTCTCACTCTCTGTTTGAAAAACTCAGCTCCTTTTCGCATGGAGCCAAACCCTGTGCAGCTGCAGCCTAATTACCATGCAGCTACCTGTCTGGGAACTCAATTTCCCTGGAGCAGCCTCCTGGAATGGAGGGTTCATCCACTTCTCCATTAACTCCAGGACTTCATAAGCCAGCTTTTGCTTAAGCTGAACAATAGTAAAACAAAAAATTTTTGAGGTTACCTCACATATGACAGAAATCTAAGGGAAACATACACTGAATGAACCTGATTCCCAGTGCTTCTCTTACTATATACTGTATGTATATATATATATATATATATATAAAAACATATATATTTAAATTCAGATTAGCATCAGAATGTAATAATCAGATTTTTTGCATCAGCTTATATGACAGGCAAATCTCATTTTCTACTTGATTATATGCAACAACTAAACTTAAAGGGGTGGCTCACTGACCCCATCTAAAAATGAATGCTCTGTTAGGCTACACATTTATTGTTATTGCTATTTTTTATTATGCATATTTTTATTAAGGCCCTTTCCTATTCATAGTTCAATCTCTTATTTAAATCAATGCATGGTTGTTATGGTAATTTGGAGAGCTGCTGAATATAAAGCTAAATAACTAAAAAAACACAACTAGTAAAAAATTAAAGCAAATTGTCTCAGAATATCACTCTCTATATCATACTAAACATTAACGCAAAGCCGGACAACCCCTTTAACTTCTCAACAGCTGCTCAAAACTGGGAAAAGATGGGAAACTCCTGTCACAAGGACTGAATCATTCCTACTGTAGAGATGGTGCACGTTAACGCTGATTCGACAAGTTCAGTATAAACATTATGGCATTTCTAGTCATAATTATTTTTACAATTATGTTTTATCATTTAAGACATTTTGTGCAACAAGCTACTACAGAATGCCTTCTTCTTCAAATCAAACTGTGATTGTTTCCCTGTGTATTGCAATATTTTTCAAGATGACCAACTGCAAGTCATCACTTGTCTGGCCAGTCCTATACTCACTTTTATTTGATTTATTATGTATCTGATTCAGTTATCTAGTTAATTCTTTAGGCATCTTCATTATGGACTAAGTTTTACTTGCAAGTTGCTTTCCAAGTTATAACGTCCCAAATTCTTGTCCTTTTTACTCAACTCCAGAGGGATCAACTGCCAAAGGTTAATGCAGTATTCCCACATAAAAAATGTGTCACAACAAGTGGTTTACCAAGGGGGATACTAATTGGCTCATTTTGTAAAACAAACAAGCAAACAAACAAACAAACCCATGTAAAACTGGGTAGAATATACCAATTCCTCCAAGGTTGGAATTGTATCAAAGTCCCAAATGGTAATAGGCAAAACATGAGATTCTTAATTCATAGTGAATGGGTATTGATGCTGAACTTTTTTGTCTTCTGCAGGGAAGTTACAAAAGCAGGCACCCGATTAAAACCCATGGGGCACAGAATCACAGGCATTTGCTTTATGAACGCTGGGCGCGATGGGGAATGTGGTATAAGTATCAGCCGTTGGATTTAATCAGGTGAGCCTTGGTCATTGTTCCACCACTAGAAACTGTAAGTGCATTCCACACAGCCTTGTAGTGCTCGGCAAATATTTATCAAAATCATTCTCATCTTCTGGAGGTTGAGGGTGTGTAGGATCTTTATAAGATATCAGTGGCACCATTTGTGTAACGTTACGTATTGTTTCAATGAATCACTTCCCCTATGAGGATATGACCACCAAACTATATTTGTAAGATACACATTACTAGAAAACACTCAAACACTTCCCCAATGAGGATATGGCCACCAAACTACAGTATATTTCCACACAAACACTTTAGAAATTCTTTGTTTCATATCTTTTGCCAGAAATGTTTAATTTCATTAAAGGGATACTGTCATGGGGATTTATTTATTTTTTCAAAATGCATCAGTTAATAGTGCTGCTCAAGCAGAATTCTGCACTGAAATCCGTTTCTCAAAAGAGAAAACTGATTTTTTTCAATAATTAATTTTGAAATCTGACATGGGGCTAGACATATTGTCAGTTTCTCAGCTGCCCCCAGTCATGTGACTTGTGCTCTGATAAACTTCACTCACTCTTTAATGCTGTACTGCAAGTTGGAGGGAAATCATAACAATCAAGATAACAGCTGCCTGGTAGATCTAAAAACAGATCTCAGTGGTAAAAGCCAGGTCCCACTGAGACATATTCAGTTACATTGAGAAGGAGAAACAACAGCACATGACCAGGCAAAATGACCTGAGATGGCTGCCTACACACAAAGTAAAAAAAATACACTTTTTGGTTCAGGAATTAAATTGTATATTATAGAGTTAAATATTTGCAGTGTAAACAGTGTAATTTAGAAATAAAAACTACATAAAAATCTACTAAATAAAAATAATGACAGAATCCCTTTAAATATTTCAGGTCACATACAGTAGTATTTGGTATGCAAATCCACTATATGGACAAACCAGACACAGGGGTATTTATGAGTAAAGACAAGATAACCTAAGTCCAGGGATTGGCTAGAGTGAAGCTGAGGTCACTACCACTGAACATTGGAGCAGTGGAAATTTGTCCTCAGGAGTGTTAAAGGGGCTGTTCACCTTTGAGTTAACTTTTAGTATAATGCAGAGAGTGATATTCTGAGACAATTTGCAATTGGTTTTCATTTTTTATTGTTTGTGGTTTTATAGTTATTTAGCTTTTTATTCAGCAGCTCTCTAGTTTGCAGTGTCAGCAATTTGGTTTCTAGGATACAAATTCCCCTAGCAGCCCTGCATTGATTTGAATAAGAGACTGGAATATGAATAGGAGAGGGAATGAATAGAATGATAAGTAATAAAAAGTGGCAATAACAATACATTTGTAGCCTTACAGAGCATTTGTTTTTAGATGGTGTCAGCGACCCCCATTTGAAAGCAGCAAAGAAACAGAAGAAAATTGCAAATCATTAAAAAACTATGAAAAATAAATAATGAAGACCAAATTAAAAGTTTCTTAGAATTGGCCCTTCTACAATATACTAAAAGTTAACTTGAAGGTGAACCACCCCTTTAAACTACATTTTTCCATGGTAAAGATTGATGGATGAGTATGAAGCTGTTTAAGCACATGGTTAAGCAAAGCAAGCCTGAGGGTAATAGTCTTCAATGACATTCTTGGAAACTTGCTTCCTACCATGTGGCAAAAGTTTGGGGATGTTTTAACCTTTTTCCACATAATAATGCCTCCAGAGATGAGAGTGGGAGAACTTGAGTGGCCTGCACAAAGCACAATGTTCAAACTACTTAACTGGAACACTCAGGGGGTGGTTTATCAAGGTGCCAATTTTGATTTTTTGCCACAATTAACCTTTTTTGCACAAAAACAAACAATTTCAAATTATATTTTTATAAACTCAAATGTCTGGTAATTATTTAGCAACAAAAAATCTTCAAAGATTCACTCAATTGCTTTTTGTGCAGGAGATATTTTGGAGAGAAGATCGGCCTTTACTTTGCATGGTTGGGCTGGTACACTGGTATGCTTATCCCGGCCGCTCTTGTTGGATTGTGTGTGTTTCTGTATGGATTGTTTACCATGGACTCCAGCCAAGTAAGGTGAGATTTGCCAGGTTTTTGCTCAGGTTAAACTGTTGAAGAACACTTCTCTGACCCCATTACGCCTGTTTGCATCACAAAAACTCTTTAGTTGTATAAATACAAAAAAAGACGAATGGGTTCATTGACATTGACTGTGTAAGCACAGATTTCCTGCAATTACATTCTATTCAAAGAAGTTCTTGTGTTAATACTCTCTCAAAATGCTGGTTTCACTTTTCTGAATAAGGTTCAAGGTAAAAAGTACAGGGCCCATGTATTTGAGCGAGTGAGCAGAGTAAGTGTTAAATCCAGGATTATCTTTGCTAGAGATACATCTGACTTGCACCTAATGAATTGCACACAAACCCACTTTGCCGACCCGAGTATATGCCGAGGTACCGAATTTTACCTACAAAAACTGGGAAAACTTATTGACTCTAGTATAAGCTTAGGGTGAAAAATGCAGCAGCTACTTGTAAGTTTCAATAATCAAAAATTGAGGCATGTGTGGGTTAAATGTTTTTGAATAGGGTATTCATTTCAAATAATAGCCCCCTACCTGGCCCAGACTTGCTCTGATGCAAGGGCAGGTCAGAAGAGCAGACATCTTCAGGGAACATCATCGGACTGGAGACCTGAGGCTTCTGCCACAGGGACCCTGCACCCTCATTTCTAGCCCCCTACCTGGCCCAGACAGGTGCAGGTCAGAAGTGCAGGTGCTCACATCTAGTCCCCTACCTGACCCAAACCTGCTCTGGTGCAGAGGCAGGTGCTCACTTCTAGCCCCCTACCTTAGCCATTCCTGCTCTGGTGCAGGTCATAAGCACAGGTGCATTTGCATTGCATCTTCTGAGCGAGCATGGCTCATTCGTAGAGCCTGGCAGGGAGCCCAGGGGAGTGCTGGGAGGAGGGCCCTGTGAAGGTCCGACCCTGCACCACCCCCTAGAGGCCCCCCAGCCACAGCGCACTGAGTATAAGCCGAGGTAGACTTTTTCAGCATATTTGCTGAAAAACTCGGCTTATACTCGAGTATAGGTAATTCAAAGGGCAAATGCTGCATTAAAAAATACACAGTGTGCTTGCATTTGCAAGCAAACTCAGGATTCACTGGCAAAATAGAAGCCTTACACTGGCCATACACTGGCAGTTATAAGCTGCCGGTTCAGACCCTCCGGGTCCTCTGCTTGTGCATGGGGCCTTCCTGATGGCCACCAAGAAAATAAGGTTTGAAAATCTAGTTGGGTGAAGACCACATCAGCATTTGGATGTGGTCCTCTCCTGACAAGTCTGCATAGACCTCTGTTATGATTTGGCCTGTGGGCCAAAGTATTGAATCAGTTGGATTTAGCCCGGCATGTAGGTGGCCAAATCGAGCAAGTTCTTCTCATTTGATGCTGTGTATTTTAATGTGTGTGGTTAGCCTTTCTCTTACCAAGCCAGGCTGAACCACTAAATACTAGGATATTTAACTATTAAAACTTAGTAGAAAGGTCATATCTAATTCAATTTTGTTCTATATTTCTTTTCTTTATTTGTTAAAAGCAAAGAGATTTGTGAAGCCAATGAAACTATCATGTGCCCAATGTGTGAAAAGAACTGTACCCTCCAGCGGTTGAACGAGAGCTGTATATATGCAAAGGTAAAGGCTTTCTCAATCTTGATTTGCAATATTTTTTTATCAGGTGCATGATGCAGATTGTAGGAAGACCCTGGCAACAAATGCTTTTTGAATGAGCACTAAGGGGTGGGCTCTAGCATTTGTCCTCAGGGTCGTGGAAAAATAACTCTTGCACTGTTGACAAAAAAATTGCGTTGCCATTTTGCATCAACGAGAAAATATGCTGACCGTGTTTGCATTTGTGGCCAAAATCTGCATTGTGGACAGTGGTGGAACTCATTTATGTCTGTCAATACACACGGGACAGAATTACTTTTTATGCTGTGTTTTTTATGTGGGAGACAAAGCACAGTTTCTAAGAAACTTTTAATCATTTTCTAAGGAATTTGTGACATTAAAAAGTTGTTCAGTGTTATGCAATCTTTACATACTGTGTCCGATGTAGGTCATACTGTAGATACCTTACAACCACGTTTCACGGTCAGACAAATACATCTTGTAGATTACCTGTGTCCACTGAATATGTTTGTCTTTATCCTGCCTTTCCCCATGGATATTAACTATGCACGAGAAATGTACTTGACGGCTCTAATCTACTGTAAACTTTACTGAATCAACAAGCATTGATTGAACTATTGCGTGGTATAAACAGTACATTCGAAAAGGCCATAAAATGAATTGTGTATTTCAGTCTTTTTAATTAAATTAATATTTTAGTAAATGCAGGATAAGCATTGGCCTTGTATATTATAATATGGATTATAATATGGATATAAACAACACAAAGTACAGTAAAATTATTTTTGGCATTATATTGGCAATAAATAACATACATAGCAATAGTAAGTTAGATTGAAAAAATCGATGAAGTTGTGAATTGATGTCATGCTGACATATTAGCGCTAGCATTAGACGCTTCGGGCTTTAGTGAATTTGCACCTCGAAGTGGGAGAGTCGCGCTTTTGACAGCTCAACCCACTTTCCCAGGTTAGTACTGGAAAGTCCCAATCTCTCTACACTGAATGGGGAAAGTCCCGATCTCTCTGCACTGAACGGGGAAAGTCTCTATTTCTCCGCACTGAACGGGGAAAGTCTCTATTTCTCCGCACTGAATGGGAAAGTCCCTATTTCTCTGCACAACCAAAAGAGATACAAGAGAGCCCAGAATAGATACATTTGTAACAGATTCGTCCCTTGGAAGAAGTAGGGTAACAGCTAAAAGGGCAATTCACCATTAGTAAAACTGTAATAAAAAATAAAAACTATAGAACTGTGTTCAAACTTTTAGAACCTTTCAGAACCTGGCACATTTTGTAAAATGGGCATGTTAGTCAGGGAGTGTGGCCACAAAAGGGGCCATCCTCCACAAGCCAAATCTTTTTGTCCCTCTTTCCATTTAATAAAATGTTGGGCGTATGCTCACAAGTCATCTGAATGGACTAGTGGGGTTAGAGTTTTGACCTGGACAGCCAGGTTTTCTGAAGGGCTGTCAGGGCCAAAACTTCAGTTTCAGTCTTAATTTGAAAAACCAGGCAGGATTTCCTATGACTGAAGTGGGACTACGACATAACTCTGCCCCTGATGTCATGACCCGCCCCTGCAGCTTCATGGACCCCCCACATTATGGTAAGGCTCTGCCCCATCACATTGGGGCCCCGCCCCCTGCCCGGAGTTCCAAGAGACAGAGGTTGGCAACCCTAGGTGTGATACATTGGTGTTCAGCGTCAAAATGCACAAGGGCAAGGAGCAGCTTTGGGTGCAAGTACCTTTAATGAAGGGTATTACATCACTGGTCACTGTACTTGTGGGTCATAATTGAGCCCATAGGCGGATTTTCATTAAGGCTTGGGGAGGCTCAGTAAGTGCAGATACTGAGTATCAGATACAGCAGTGATCTAACCAGCAACTAGTGATGGGCGAATCTATCCCATTTCGCCGAAATATTAGTGAATTTCCAGCAAAATTTCCGAATTGGCACAAAATCTGTGAAACGAGTTGCGATGTGCACCATGTAATTTTTTGGCGAGCGTCACCTTTTTTTTTTTGCAGCGCGTTTTCACTGGCGTTTCGCCACGAGTTCGCGCCTGGTGAATAAATTTGCCCATCACTACCAACAACATTTTTTAGAGGATCCCTGATCATAAAGACATATGTGGGCAATGGAATATAGAAGAAATCCCAGCAGAAAGTTTTAATAATAATATGCAACACTAAGCACTTCATATGAAACACTGCTCAAACTCAAAGTGTCTTGTTCCGTCTCCCTCATCCCTCATCATAGTCCTGGCACAGATTTTCACATCAATTCTACATTGACTGCAAATCCATCTTTTTTTCAGAGTTTGACCGATTTACAGATTTCGTCAGCTTTTCTTCAGCCTTGCTTTTTTATTAGTCGAGATATATCACAAGTATTGACTGAAATCAAGAAAGTTCATCAGCAAAAAAAAAGAGATACTATACAGGCATCTAAGGATAAGAAATATAGTTTATCCTGTAGAGTAAACTTTTGCTTCTTGGCTTATTTGTAGATAAAGGGGTTGTTCCATTGCCCACATATGTCTACTAGGCTGCCTCCCTCACACCACTCGCTCATACGCAGAAGTGCGCAAGCGGCGAGGAAAGTGCAAGTGCGCAGAAAACAGCATAGACCCCACGAGTGTGCATGTGCCAAGGAGAGCAAGCTACCATGGATTGCTGCCAAAGCTTCAGAACACAGTGGTCCGAACTAGGGGAAGGCATCAGAAGAACGCCCTTCTGCCTTTGCCCCATAGACATGTGCCTCTTCTGCCTAACTCTACTTCCGTCCTTGGGGTTGTTCACCTTTGAGTGAACTTTTAGTATGATGTAGAACAGTGATCCCCAACCAGTAATAGTAGTAGTGATGGGCGAAAATTCGCAGGTGTCTCGTTTTGGACACAGGCGTAAGTTTTTGGATGCCGGCATCCAACACTACTCATGAGCAACATGTTGCTCTCCAACCCCTTGGATGTTACTCCCTGTGGCCTCAAAGCAGGTGCTTATTTTTGAATTCCAGGCTTGGAGGCAAGTTGTGGTTGCATAAAAAACTGGTGTACTACCAAAAAGAGCCTCAATGTAGGTTGACAATCCACATAGGGGCTACTAAATGGCCAATCACAGTACTTATTTGGCACCCGAATTTTTTTCTTATCATTTGTGGTTTTTGATTTATTGAGGTTTTTATTCAGAAGCTCTTCAATTTAAAATTTCGGCAAATTTGGTCGCTAAGGTTCGAATTAACCTAGCAACCCTGCATTGGTTTGAATAAAAGACTGGAATATGGATAGGAGAGGCCTGAATAGAAAGATGAAAAGTTGTAATAACAATACCTTAACTTGATGTACATGCTCTACTATTGCTTACTGTTTCCAGGCTGGTAGGGAAAGGGGGCAGAAGGGAATTGTAGGGAAGTGTTACTTGCCCTTCCCCTAACCCTGTGACTTTAAATCTTGGACAACCAAAAACATGGCTGTGGCTTGTACTGCAGTGAGACAATTATCAACCACAGCCTGGCCTAAAGGGATTTGCTTCTGACCTCTCTGAAGGAGGTTTAGGAGCCACAATGTAAGTGAGGCAGAGCTTTCCCAGGAAGAAAAGCATGGAATCTGCACAGTAAAGCTCAAAGCCAACCTTCCTTTTTCTTTCTTGGGAGTGTAGGGGGCAGGGCTGTTTGGTGTAAGTGACCTTGTGTGCGCTTGTCACGTGAGGTCACTTTCATGAAGTTGTGCGTGTGATGTTACGTGCATGAGGCGCTGACATCACACGTTCTGCATTTAGGATTGGTACCTAGGGCAGCATCAGACATAAATACAGTCCTGCCTGTAGGATAGATAGGTCTGGGCCATCAGGACAACCGGAAAAAAAAAACAGTGGGCCCCCAGCTCTTGTGGGCCCTGCTGGCCCTGACCAGCTCCCTGCACTGATCTTCCTGCTGCAACCTCCCATTTTCGAGCAGGTTGCAGCAAAAACAAAGTAGCAACTTTGTAGTGATTTGCCAGCGTGTACACCGGATCTGGACTGTGGATTACCCATCAGCCTCCATGACATGTGCGGTGGATCTTCTCGGATTTTCAGGAAGCTTCACCTACACAAGCATTTGAAGCTCAGTGTGGATTAAAGCTCCCAGACTGCTCCCCCGCATCTGCTCTGCCTCATAGGATTCCTTTTTCATCACCACTGGTGACCCCCAGGGTACATCAGTCTGGTGTTGCAACGCATACCTCTGATCATACTACTTTGGGATTACTCCTATAGTGTGCAGACTCACCATCCTTAAAGTGAGAGAGGACATTTTCATACAAGGGGTGATCGTTATTATATGAACCAACTTTTGTTATGTTAATGTCATTTCTCTTATTGCAATATATTATAGGTACTTCAACCTATTGTGTGGTTTATTGTCTGTTGCAATGGATACAGGAATCACTGCAGTCCCCAGGGAGTTGTATGGTCACCAATATCTGGTTCTAGCCCTGGGTGGAATCACTTAACCTACTGTATCCAAACCCTGCTAATCTCCCACTTAGCAGAGTCTTATACTGTTAGCGCTACAGTGTGGCCCTGGATATTCCTGCCAAGAAAGGGTTACAGAATTAAAGCAAAGGAGTAAAGAGAAAATATACCTGGGTGCTGGCCCTGACACACATAACCCAAAACAGGAACAATTAATCACGGCAGCAGCACAGACTAAACTTTTTTTCCTCAAAGTGTAAGTCCCAGTCCTACCACTAGGGGATCGTTTTGGCTGCAGGAAGCTTCAGATTTCTTCCACCAGCCTAGCCAATCCTCTTGAGGCTTTACCAGGACTTACATCTTGAGTGGAAAGAACAGGAATTAAAGGTTTTTTTTTTTGTTTTTTTTTTTTCCTTCGCTTGATTCTTTATTGTCAGGTAGGTTTGAAAAGATGTATCCTCCCCTAACCATAAAGGGATTGTGTCACGATTTTGATGGTGTTCTTTTTATTTCTAAATTACACTACTTACATTACAAATAATTCACTTTATTATATCAAATGTAATTCCTGAACCAGCAAGTGTATTTTATTTAGTTGTAATATTGGTGTGTAGGCAGCCATTTAAGGTCACTTTGCCTGGCCAAGCACTTTCAGAAAGAGCAGAATGGAACTGCTTTCTGTTTCTTCTACTCAATGTAACTGAATAGTACGCAGTGGGACCTGGATTTTACTACTGAGTGCTGTTTTTAGATCTACCAGGCAGCTGTAATTTTGTGTTAGGGAGCTGTTATCTGGTTAACTTTCCATTATTCTGTTGTTAGGTTGCTGTGGGGGGGGG
>CM044438.1:11610958-11733111 GCA_024363595.1 Xenopus borealis
TATTCTAGTGCAATTGTTATGTTTATGCAGAATAAGGCAGTTTTTGCTGGTGTGGCTTTTCACAAAGCTTTCAAAGGAAACCCTGGAATTATTGGTAGGTTCAGGCTGCCAGCAATTCCAGAGTTCCCTTGAATTATGTAACTAATGAGAGCAGACTGGGTGGGTGCATTGGTGCATGTGCACTCATTTTGTTTTTCAGATTATTGTGTTTTACTTGGCCTTTAATTTATAAGTGATCCCTATTAACAATGTAATTATGCTTATGAGTACTAAAATATATTTAAATTTTGAGGCCAGTAATAGTGATGAGCGAATTTATTCGCCAGAGTCGAATTCGCGAATCAATTCGCGAAACCCCAGTGAAAATTCGCCCAAAAAAATTCACCGAAAAAAATGAGTCGCGCGTCGTTTTTGATGACGCAACGTGGCGAAAACGACGCAACGCGCATCAAAAACACGACTCGTTTCGTTTCGCAAATTTGTTCGCCAATTCGCGAATTTCGGCGAATGAAACGGGGGAGATTCGCCCATCACTAGCCATTAACAAACCTATCAACAAAGAGCAGTTTATTAAAATGTATTAAATATTATCTAAAATACTGTCATATTATTTGGCACATATTCTATTGCCTATTATACAAATAAAATAGATCTTTTATGCTATAATCAATTTTTCACAATTTGTTTGAGATGTAAATGAATCAGTAGTGTTCTTCCTCAGCTCACACTTTTTATTCCTGCTGCAAAAAAACTTTTCTCTTTTGTCAGTTTATTATAATGACAGTTGCCCTTTAAAGAATCTACTTTTTTTCCTTGAGATTCAGTAACTCACCTTAGGGAAAAAGACAATCCTTATTCTTTGGTGCTATTTCTTTGCACAGCTCACGTCTGCTATGAGTTTGTTCAAACAAGCTGCCTTTTTGGCAAAAAATGCGCTGGCACGTTCTGAACCCGCTTCCTGAAGAACAGAGAAGCGGGTGGAGAGTAAAGCTTCCCAGCGGCAGATTGATGTTTCAAAAGACAATGACATTAGAGTGTTCAAAATTCATATAAAGCAAATTTCTGCTGGGTTATTGCTTTATTTTGAAAATATAAAACAAATGAAAGAATTGATCTACAGACTGAAATGAAGCACTTTGAGGAGACATGCAGAACTGATAAATGGGAGAGAGAGTAACCCCTAATGTACATGATTCCTCTTCCCACAAACCAGCAGTCGTTACGTTAATTACAACGAATTTAATCCGCCAGGGGCGAATTCACGACGAATTCCCATGATTCGCAGCTGGCGAATACATTCGTGAAACGCCAGTGAAATTTCGCCTGGCGAAAATTCGCCAAAAAAAAAAAAAAACGAGTCGTGAATTTTTCGCCAATTCGCGAAGTTCTCTGGAAATTCGCGAATTTTTCGGCGAAGCGAAACTGGGGAGATTCGCCCATCACTAATTACAACAGCTAAGCTAGAGGCCAATTATCATTTGATCTCTTTAGTTTTAGGGTATACAAGTCCTTCTGGATTGGTTCTATAAATGCACAAAAAAATTAAATAACCTTTTCAATCTCATTTCAATATACACAGGGATTATTATTATCTTTAGATCATGGTAGGAGGAAACCCCCGGGTTCAATTGCACCTCCTGCCCCCTGGTGTGCATGCATAATTGCATTTTGCAATTAAGGAGGAAGCATCTCTCCCACAAAGTCTGAGGGAAACAGCTGCTTTGTAGGTAAAAAATTTAATTAGCCTATTATTCTTTACATTTTGCAATATATTAACAAAGGCACACTCACTTCACCACTTGGTTGAAAAAGGATTTAGATTCTTATTTTATTCATTGTGAGATCACAGCAAACGTTTCGGGGGCAACCCCCTTCATCAAGTGCTAGTTACAAAAGAGTGCTAGAGAAAACATTTATAGGGAGGATCCCTCTTGGTCCATCCCTCCAGTGATTAAGTGATAGTATCAAACACATGATTGGTATTAAATTCCACAACAGGGATCTTGTTAACATTAAAAATACCTTAAAAATACCTTTATATCAAAAACAGTCCATATATTATGTGTATCCAAATTCTCAATATTTACAATTCTTGTTATAAGTCTTTATCAAATATTTATAGTGACCGTGAATGACTGTGGATGGAATAAAAAATACATTATAAAAACATGTAATACAAGTTTAGCACTTAATCTTATTTATCTGATCCCATACCTCCAGAGTTTAAATGATAGCAAATTTTAATAATAGCAAGAATAATTGATTTCCTCATTTAATCCCATGGGTGCTAAAAATTCAATCTCTCTATCCACTTCACCTCCTGTTGTAGTAAAAGTCTTTCCTTATCGCCACCACGTATTGGGAATTTAACAACCTGTAATACTAGCCATCTCAACTGTTTACTCGTGTGTCCAAACGTTTTGAAATGCTTACTCACGGGGGTAACATATTTCATTTCATTCAGATCGCAATTATCAATTATACGTTTATGCTCCCCTATCCGCAATTTAACTTGCCTCTTAGTTTTCCCTACGTATGCCTTTCCACAGGGGCACTTCAACATGTTGAATTTCATGGTCGAATTTCGAATTTTTTTAGCATTCGAAATTCGATCAACAGTAAATCTGTCCCATATGTGTTATTTAACCCCCAATAACTGATCCTTGTTAAAGGAAAATTATACCCCTAAAATGAATACCTAAGCAACAGACTGTTTATATGGCATATTATACAATCTTACCAAACTGGAATATATAATTAAGTAAATATTGCCCTTTTACATCTTTTCCCTTGAGCCCTTACTTTATGAAATTTTCTGCGCTGCATCAGAGATCACCTGACCAGAAATACCGCAGCTCTAACTGTAAGAGAAAGAAATGGGAAGCAAAGACAGAACTCTGTCTGTTAATTGGCTCATGTGACCTAACATGTATGCTTTTTTTGGATGCACCGTGAGTCCTAGGACATCAGGGGGCGGGCCTTATTTCTTAAACGTATATTGTGAAAATGGTTGTTTTACATGAAGCAGGGTTTTACATATGAGCTGTTTTATGCAATATAGTTTTAGTTGTTCATACAGTTTTAGTTGTACATCATTCAGGGGTAGTGATGGGCGAATTTATTCTCCAGGCGCGAATTCGCTGCGAATTCCTGCGATTCGCCGCTGGCAAATAAAATCGCAAAATGCCAGCGAAAATTTGCATGCCGAAAATGTGCCGCGACTCGTTTTGTGAATTTTTTGCCATTTTTTTTTCTACGAAGCGAAACGGGATAGATTCGCCCATCAATATTCAGGGGTATAGTTTTCCTTTCAGAAGCCTAAAGGAAGGTGAATGCTTGTGAAAGAGAAGAAAAGACTGACAGTAACAGTTACATTTGTAGACATTATGCCTAACATATGACAACTGTTGTATTTTGCAGGTGACACGTTTGTTTGACAATGGTGGCACGGTGTTCTTTGCAATATTCATGGCCATATGGGGTAAGTTTATTGTCATTATTATACATTTGTCTGGAGGAGAGCTGAGACATGGAAGTTTTCCTGCCTAGAAATGACTTTGCTTTCTATTCTTTATTCTCTCAGACACTGAGGGGCAGATTTACTATGGGTCGAATTCGAGGGTTAAAAAGCCCTCAAATTCAAATTCATTTTTCGAATTTTAACCCTTCAAATTCGATATTCGAATTCAAAGGGTTTTAACACAATTCATAAAATCGAACGATCAAATCAAAAAAATTTGATCGATCGATTAATCGATTTTAACCATTCCATCAAATTTTTTTTATTGGATCTTAAAATGCTTAAAGGGCAAATAATTTGACCATTGAATATTTGAATAACCGAATAGATTTTTATTTGATCTGTTCGAATCATTCTAGTCGATCAGATTTTTTAAATTCAGTGGTCGAAGTTCCCAGAAAACCTATTTGAAAATTTGAATGAATTTAGTAAATCTGCCCCTGAGTTTCCCTTTACTGCAACTGTAGTGGTGGTGGGTGTCTGGCTAGGATAACCGGTACAGTTTGTCATGAGGATGGACTCTAATATCACACATACAGTACAATGGCATTGGTGCTGCTGGGGAAACAGCTGATTTGGCCTCTAACACCCAATTTATATATGTACATAGACAGTACTGCAATCCACCAGCTATTTTTCACATGGGGCAACACCCTCAACTGTGTATTTTTGCCAAAAAAATTGAATTCCTGTCAATTCACACATACAGTAATTGTGGAGGGAGTGGACCTTAGACTTAGGATTTCAACTGTTTAATACCAGGAAATAAATCACAATAAAATGTGTTAATATCTGTTACCTTTAGGGTTGCCACCTTTTCTGGAAAAAAATACCAGCCTTTCTATGTATTTATATTTTTTCCCTATTAATAACATTGGGATCAACCATAATGTTTACCAGGAAGACCAGGTGGCAACCCTAGTTGCCTTGTCTAATATTTTTCTATTCATTGCATTGTTTTACTATTGATGTATTGTTACAATATAAAAATACACAAACACTGTAGATACAGTACATACAAATAATGTATGGATGATATGTTGAACGTTGTGGTTGAGTGATCAGTGGTGCATTATTTTAAAGCAACATGGTAGTTGGTTGGGGTTTTCATGGACCCCAATTCCATAGCTAGGCTGGAAAAGAGGTGGGGTGAAGCAGGTGCTGGTGATAGGTTGGGAAGAGTAGGGGAGGGTGCAGGGCACAGCCCAAGGCCTAAACCAAAGTTATTAGACCCCCTGCCTGAATGATCCTTTAACATGGTTAAGGTTCATTTGATATGTATGTTCCTGTATTTTACTAATATTACTGTGTGGGTTCATTTGCAAGTCTAGGAATACCCCTGTGGCATGTTAAAGTTGTTTATTGCTTGATATTACAGCAGTAAGTGTTAAAGGTAACAATGTGGAAGCTATGCAGTTACAAAGAGTTCCTCGGGGAAATACCAAACTGCTTAAAGGGATAATGTGATGGGAAAACATGTGCATCGGTTAAAAATGCCGCTCCAGCAGAATTCCAGCAGAGTTCTACACTGAAATCCATTTCTCAAAAGAGCAACATATTTTTTTATATTTAATTTTGAAATCTGACATGAGGCTAGACATATTGTCAGTTTCCCAGCTGCCCACAGTCATGTGACGTGATAAACTTCAGGCATCTTTACTGCTGTACTGCAAGTTGGAGTGATATCACCCTTCCTTCCTTTCCTCCCCAGCAGCCTAACAACTGTAAAAGTAACCAGACAACAGCTCCCTAACACAAGATCTAAGAACAGCAGTCAATAGTAAAATCCAGGTCCCACTGAGACACATTCCGTTACATTAAGTAGGAGAAACAACAGCCTGCCAGAAAGCAGTTCCATCCTGGTGTACCCACAATATATGATACAGTGAAAAAGCAATATAAGGAATGACTGATCTCAAAACTATAGTACACAGTGGCCCCAGCAATATACAACACTGTGTTTTCTTAGTAATATTTGACACAGTTTGGCATAGTTGATGTATCCAAATATATATGATGCTTTGGCCCCAGCAATATACAGTATGAATTAATGTCCCCTCCAATATATTTCACAGTGGCCCCAGCAATATAATATTGCCCTACTATTGTAACAGAGACAGAACTGACCCTTTCTACAATCCTATACTGTTTATCATGATTGTTGCAGTTTGTACACAACCATGACCATTGCCAGTGCATACATAGTCAGGTGTTTGTGAGTTTTTCCATTTATGGTGGTGTTTTATAAATACTTTCTTGTATATTTGAGTGGTCTAATAACTCAAATGACTTTATGGGGCATTGAGTCTAAAAACATTTTTAATGCAGCAAAGACCTTTTTGCAGGAAGAATATTCTACATATACTTTATACTGAAGAAGTGAAGTAGGCCCTGCTGATACAGGGAAGAGATTTCCACTAAATGTACAAGAGTGTTGTATTTCCTACATCGTCACTAAATAGATCAAACGCTGGAAATTATTCAATTTTTCTGAAGTTTTGCTTCTGGTGTAAGGTTGCAGGAAAGACTGACAAAGGCAGCCGAGGACAATAGTGTGAGTATTAAGTTATTAAGGTTGGCAGGAAGCAAAAGAGATGGAAATAGAAGAACATGTATAGATCAAAACATTTTAAGTGCAGGCATATCAATTTATCTTAAAGGGGAAGTATAATTAGTACAGTATGTCTGGCCACAAGACTATGATATACAGTACATGAACAAAGTCCAATAGTCTTTTTTTTTTATCCCTTTAATCGGAGACACCCCTGGAGGGATATTTGAGCAATGCAATACCACATGGCAAGTTTGCTCAAGGTCTTGGAAACCGTAGCAACCAGTGAGATGTTTACATTAAAACAGAAGGCCCTTACATACTAACTGCTGGCTACTAGCTCTAGAGCAAATTTTGTACTTTTTATCATGGTTCCCCTTATCATTGTAGATTCAGGTCAAACATCAGTTACATTTACATTACAAGTACATGGTGTTGCAGTGTTGCAGTATTCCTGCCTTGCAGCATCCGTGTCCTAAGTTCAATTCCGGCTGCAAGGAGGACATGTGTACTGGCCATGTCTATGTGAGCTTCACTGGGCACTCTGGCTTCCTCCCATGCTGCAAAAACTAGACTGAACTACTGTCTTGATGTCTGATCAGAAAAAGTAGTATGTAATTGACTTATCTTACACAATGGTCAACAGAGCCCTTGATGACATTATAAAAACTGTTAAAACTAATAATATGTGTGTGAAGTAATAGGGACCTTAGATTTTAGCTCCTTTATGGCAAGGACTAACGTGAAAGATGTATAATCACTTTATGGTCTGCAAAATATTTCATCAGTACAAACAAAAGGCCATTGGAACTTGCACTTCTTGTAGAGGAATACTGCTTGAAAACAGCTTTAAGGTGGCAATACATTTTAATATCCATGCAGACTGATACCCAGCGCAGACCAAATATGATCAGGAGTTGTGCACGATCAGGAGTTGAGCATGATCAGGAGTTGTGCACGATCAGGAGTTGAGCATGATCAGGAGTTGTGCACGATCAGGAGTTGAGCATGATCAGGAGTTGTGCACGATCAGGAGTTGAGCATGATCAGGAGTTGTGCACGATCAGGAGTTGTGCATGATCTGGAGTTGTGAACCAGGGTATGCACACACTCAAGAGATCTACAAGCGAGTAGGTGCTGGAGGTGCTCGCTTTGG
This sequence comes from Xenopus borealis, assembly GCA_024363595.1. NCBI lineage: Eukaryota > Metazoa > Chordata > Amphibia > Anura > Pipidae > Xenopus > Xenopus borealis. The sequence continues at coordinate 11,618,186 of CM044438.1, forward strand.
TTTTTATTGGCCTGTGTATGGCCGAACATTTCACTATCATATATAAAGTGATATGGGCAGGAATTATAGTACTTCAAATATGTACAAGTATACTTTCTTGCCCAAACAAAAATAGTTTGAAAAAAATGTGATTTACAAACCTGACATTTTGGGTCACACCTTAAAGGTAATATAGCAAAATAAAAATGATTTTTTTTTTGTTTGCACAAGACCTGTTGAGTGCTGTACTTCATGGAACTATTACAATATTTGTTACCAGCACACAGGCAGATGATATATTTTTTGGGTTAGTGCTCATCCTTTGGTACTATATATATGCATTTTGGAATCCACAACAGATACTTCTTCCACTTTAACTTTATCAAAACACAGGGATGCCCATTTCAGCATACAAACAAATTAAAATACTCGTTAATTAAAAATTCTGACTTTTGCGCCCTACTTAATGTGTTCTCTCAATGCAAGTCTCTTGTAGTCTACCAGCTAAGCAAGTAGAAAAATTATTGGCTCAACCCTATACTCCATACTCCAGTACATTTGATCTTATGGGGGAGTGCTCCCCTGGTATCTTAGTCACGTGCTCCCTCTGTTCCTTGCAGTAAGAGACAGTATCCCCACCCCCTTTGGAAGTTCCCTTTTACAGGCAATCTTACTGCCTTGACTCCTTCTTTCCAAAGAACCAGTTTTCTGTAGAATGGGAGCTCCAAAATATGAGCTGACCTGTTGAATGGATTGAATGTTGTTTGGCCTCCCGTTCCTTTCCCGGTTTTGGTTTCTCCATACAGTACCTCTGTTGTTTTCTTCAAATTGGTATAAGGTTTCTAAATGTCAAGGGTGGATCATTATCTCACTGACAACGAGTCAGTTTACATTTTAACTCAGCATGATCATGTGGAAAGTATCAAATCAATTCTGTATTATACTCAATTGATTTCAGAGGAAGGGTGTTTACTGGATTGAGAAGAACCAGGAATTGGTCCAGGGTTGGCATCAGTAACACAAAGAGCTTACATTCATTTGTCATATGTTCTATTGTCAAATATCAACCTATTATTCCAATTCAAATAATTCCAACTGTGAATTTTGTTATCTTCTACATAGCTTATGTATGGCCTTTTTAAGACCATTGTGTCTGTAGTTCACTGCAGGAAAGGGCTCAAAGTCTGCCTACCTTGTGCGCTGACCTCTCCCCAACTTCTCGCAGTACATCCCTGCACTACAAACCATCATGTATTTTTAAAGTAATTGCTCAGTATAAAAATAAAACTGGGCAAATAGATAGGATGTGCAAAATAAAATATGTTTCTAATATAGTTAGTTAGCCAAATATGTAATGTATAAAGGCTGGAGTGACTGGATGTCTAACATAATAGTCAGAACACTACTTCCTGCTTTACAGCTCTCTTGGTTTCCACTGATTGGTAACTGGGCAATGACCAACCAGAGACTTGAGGGGGGGGGTCACATGTGTACTTGGTGCTAATGATCAGATCATGCATTGCGACCTACAGTGTATGGGTGGCCTAATATATGTTGTTCAGATCCTATACATGCCAATAGGCTTCCAACACAGGCGTATGTATGTGCCAAACACAGGAAAAATGCAGCATGTTGCATTTCAACATGCATTCAGCGCTTACATGCCCCTGTGTGAGTACAGCCCCATTGAAAAAAAACTGAATGTGTCTACTCCTGCTCTCCCCTGCGGCTGAACGCATAAAACCAGAACACAGGGCATGCAGCTTCAAACCCTAGTCTATAAGAGCCCTCAGAGATAATTTACCCAGTGCATTTGATTTAAGGACATTAAAAGTCACATGGGAGTCACTGGCTATTTACATACCTAACCATTATGCACTCAAAGAGGTCACAATGTAAGTAACTAATAATATCTAACAATACAGTGTATCTAGTTATTTGAAAAATCTTAAGTTAGGGGGCATCTGTTGGGTAAAAATGTTATCCCCAAAAAAAGGTGTGGGCTCATAGAGATAACAGTATTTTTTTTTTTTAAATGCCCCATGCCAGTGCTAGGCTACTTGCACCAGGAGGGAGCTACCGGTGCTAGCAACCATGTCCGGTCACTTGCATGCGCATAACGCACGTGTGACATCACATGCATACTGAGTGATTCGATGTGCATACTGAGTGTTTCTGGGCCATTTTTTATTATGCGCATGCGAGTGACCGGACATGGGTGCTTGCACAGGGAGATCCCTCCTGATGTGAGTAGCCTAGGGCTGGTGGGGGGCATTTTTTTTTTTTAAACCTACTCTTATCCCCAACTGGAATGCAGGCTCTATTAGCCTGCACCTTTGGTTGGGGATAACATTTTTACCCAACAGGTGCCCTTTAAATTTAGGAATCAGTTTTTTGGCCATTAAGGCAGCAAAACAGTTGTTTAATCTAACTGGATGATGCACACACACACAAACACACACATGGAAATTTAAGTAGAGCAATACCAACAAAATAAATACATTTCATAAATATTTTTTTAACACATTTGATTCTGGGCACTTTAGGTCATATTTATAAATAACTGCATCACCGAGTCTTGTTTTGCTAATGTTTATTGGTTGCATTGAAAAGTGCTTAGTTGACTTTGCTACTTTGTTTATGGTGTGTAAAAAAAAGTACAAATGACCTACGGTTATGCCACAGGCAGGCTGGGTGTCTGAATGAGGTGCAAGTTAGTGGGCAACCAAAGAGTTGTTAAAATTCTGCAGCAACCCATACCTTATTAATACTGTGGAACCAAATACAGGCAACACTTTATTTATGGAAAAGGCACATAGTGTAAAAATAAAATAAAACTCCATGCCTGTCTTTGCACTTTGCACCCTGCCATTAATAAGCGAGCCAATTAATATGCAGTTAAATGTGTTGGCGTTACAATAGCATTGGCATCAGAATCATTGAATAATATTGGATATTAAATCAGCAGATGAAGCAATATGGCAAATAAACAATAAATACAAATATTTATATTAACAGCTAAAACGCGTGTACTCCATGTAAGATCATCTTTTGGTAAAGTACATTGTATTCTTTCCATATCTTCTACATCAGCTGTCCAACTAAAGAACCATAGGCTGAATATGGGCCTCCAAAGTAGTTTTAGGACTCTACAGACTTATTTATATTTATATAAAATAATTACTAAAATATAATCGAAACCACAAGTAGGGAATCGGAAAATTATCATTCTACGTAGAAAAGTTGTACAGCACTATTCTGCATAAGTCTTCTTCTATTAGAGGAGAAAGGAAGGTTAAAACTAAGTAAATCTTATCAGAAAGGTCCACCTAACTATACCTCTCCTTTTATTGTGTACACATCAGACTTCCTGCATCACTTCCTGCCTTCAGCTTAAACCTCCTTGCCACAGGCATGAGCATGCTCAGTTTGCTTCTATCCCCCCCCCTCTCTACTTTAATCTGAACCCTAAGCTATAAGTGAGCAGGGAGGGTCTCAGGCAGGAAGTGATGTCACACCAAGCTAATATGGCAGCTTCTATTCTAAACAAATAGAGAGCCTCTAGAACTTTTACTCATGTATGGTAAAACATTCTACAGAATAATAGCTTGCACTATTGCATCTAATCTACTGGCAATAGAATGCCTCTGTAGCTTTCCTTCTCCTTTAAACTCACAATCCTTTTTTAGCAGCCACTAGTGATGGGCGAAACGGCCGCGTTTCGCTTCGCCGAAAACGAGTCGCGCGTCGTTTTTGACGCGCGTCGCGTAGTTTTTGACGCGCGTCGTTTTCAGCGCGCGTCGCGTCGATTCCGACGCATCGCGTCGTTTTCAACGCGCGTCTCGTCGTTTTCGGCGCGTCGCGTCAAAAACGACGCGCGACTCGTTTTCGCGCGGCAAATTTTTGGCGGCGAATTTTTGTGGTCGTTTCGCGGATTTATTCGCCAGCGGCGAATCGCGGGAATTCGCCGCGAATTCGCCCCTGGCGAATAAATTCGCCCATCACTAGCAGCCACACTGTACAGGGTCTTTTAACCTGTTTATTAGCTCCTACGACAGAATCTCTATGGGAATTGTGTATTTCTGGCACCACACAAATAACAGCAGAATTGAATTTGACCTGGTAAATTATAGGTCATTCAAAAAAGTATGACTGCATTTTATTCACTTAGAGGCTTTGGAAGGTTGGCAGAATTATGTGCCAGCAAATCCAGCTGGTTCCAGTCAAATGATTTCCCTGTGCGGCAGATGAAAATACTCATTTGGAGGAAGCAGACGTTGCTCTTCCTCAGCCTTGGATATGTAAGAAAAACAATGCTTTAGAATCCCACAACCTTTCTTTTTTGCATTTTGTATTGTAGCAGATCTATTATGTTTGAAGTTTATGCATGTGGTTGTAGCACCCCACACCTGTCCCTTTAAATGGTGTAACAATGCCTTTGGATTTTGGTGTTGGTTTGGGAAGTTTCTCTCTCTTAAAGCCGCAGCTCGCGACGGGGTTGGGGGATTAATCTCATGGAACCAAAGCTGGGGTCTAGGTTATCTTGCTCCTTTGAAAGCTAATGGCGGGGGAGGACTAAGTACTATGGATTAAACCAATGCCCAATTCGGGAGACCTTTATTTTACGTAATGCTTTTATGCTGGGAGGTTTTAGCATTTGATATTATGACTAAAGGTGGCTTATCAATCTTATGATCATAATTTTGTAACTAAAAACCCCTGTCTTTGTACACATGCATCTGTATAGGTTACTTATATGACAGGGGACCAGGGAATGTGCATTTTCTCTATGTCTGTAATTCTTTAGAATCGCCTCCAAAGACAACCTTGCCCGTGTTCCGTAAGCATTAAATAAAACATTTTAGGTTAGTATAAATGTGTCTTAAGGCTGAATTGAGTCCCAAGAAGAATAAATAGTCTAGCTATTTCCTTTAAGCATGAAACACTCTTTGGGAAAGCCTTCACTGACATTGCAATGAAAATAAATGTCGACAAACTTTAGAGCAATGGATCTGGATAATAGGAGAAAAGGCATCGTCTGAATTGCCTTCTATGCTGAAGGCTGGTGAGGTGACATGTCGTCCATTGCAATCACTTCTCGGGGGTGGTTGTTGATTGAAAACTCATCTAGAGCAGTTGGATTGGAGTAGGATAAATCCCCGTAGCTAACGTCATAAGGGTTCACTGGGTTATCCAGTCTTAACACTAAAAAAAACAAAGTAATCCGCTTCAGTTTTTGAAGGAACTTCTGAAGAGAACAGTGTTGGTTAACAGATGAGGCCTTTCATAGATACAGCACAACAAATAGTTAATTAGAAAAGATTACCCCGCTTATTGTCTAATAGAATTACAATCACACTAATTCATTGATAGTGAATAATGAATCATTAAGGTGCAGTGCATTTGAATAATAGGTAATAATTCATTAACTGATAGTGATATGGATAAAAAGATACGGTTTGTAGCAGGCTAATGACAATTTATGTTAAATAAATTACATAGATAATAACAAACTTCTAAAGTGCCGAGTGCTTATGATAAATTAATTTAATTCATAAAAACATGAGAATTTATCGGGATAATAGACTCCAGAGAGCCCTAAAGTGATGCGCAGTGCAAATAATTAATTAGTGCTATATTTAATTAACAAATCAATGAATTAAATGAATTCATAAATAAGTAGGATATAGTAATTCGTAAAATCAATCTTAAATTAGGAGTTAAATCAATAAACCAGTTTGTACACTTGCAAGAATAAAAGTGAGAAAAAGCAAAAAACAAGAAGGTGGAGTCGTCCCAAAAGTTAACTGCCTGATATATTTCTAAGGCTGGGACGCCACAATTATGGAGTAGGCAGGGATACTGGGACTGTGGTCTCGGATTTTAACTTGCCCTACGTAAACAGGAGAACTATCATAACTAGTGATGGGCGAATCTCCCCAGTTTCTCTTTGCCGAAAAATTCGTGAAACAAGTCGTGGCACGCTTTTGACGTGCGTCGCGTCAACTTCGATGCGTTGCGTCGATTTGCGTTGCGTCGTTTGCGTTGCGTCATTTTCGGCGCGTGTCGAGTAATTTTCGTCGCGACACGGCAAAAACGAAATTTCGCTGGCGTTTCGTGAATTTATTCGTCAGCCGCGAATCGCAGGAATTCACCGCGAATTCGCCCCTGGCAAATAAATTCGCCCTTCACTAATCATAACCTGTAAAACCACAAATCATCAGTTCCCGTGTGAGCAGTAAGGAGAAATAGAATGCAAGATTTGGCATACGAACAGACCAGTCTTGGATAAACCAATTATCTATGTAATTTATTTAACATTAATTATTTGCACTGTGTATCACTTCAGGGCTCTCTGGAGTCTATTATCCCGATAAATTTTCATGTTTTTATGAATTAAATTAATTTATCATAAGCACTCAGCACTTTAGAAGTTTGTTATTATCTATGTAATTTATTTAACATAAAGTGTCATTAGCCTGCTACAAACAATCAATGAATTAGTGTGATTGTAATTCTGTTTAAGGAGTTATTTTAGGCTATAAGCTGGGTAATCTTTTCTAATTAAGTATCTATTGAGCCAATTCTGACTGGTGTCAGTTCTCTGCTGTAGCCACTAGAACAGTGATCCCCAACCAGTAGCTCCCGAGTAACATGTTGCTCTCCAACCCCTTTGATGTTGCTCCCAGTGGCCTCAAAGCAGGTGCTTATTTTTGAATTCCAGGCTTAGAGGCAAGTTTTTGTTGCATAAAAACCAGGTGCACTGCCATACAGAGCCTCAATGTAGGCTTACAATCCACATGGGGCTACCAAATGGCCAATCACAGCACTTATTTGGCACCCCAAGAACATTTTTCATGCTACTGTTGCTCCCCAACTCCTTTTACTTCTGAATGTTGCTCACCGGTTCAAAAGGTTGGGGATCCCTGCACTAGGAGTATACAGAGAAAATACAAAATACTAGAAAAGGGCTAGTGCTTATAAGTAATGAATTACTAGTGCTAGTAGATTAAAGTGACTTTTGTTAAATAATCCTTATAAATTATCTTAAAATCCTGAACTCTTAATTATGGGTTCAGTACTTTTCCATTTAATAGTTCTAATTAACTAATTGAGTTAATCACACCCAATACCAGACAAACAACTCACGAATTACAATCAATATACAGTATAACCATGAAACAACTAAATTGATAATTCGTTTACTTGTAAATAGGGATGGCGCGAACCGCGGAAAAAATGTTCGCGAACATATTCGCGAACTTGCGACAAAACGCGCGAACGGTTCGCGAACGTCGCGAACCCCATAGACTTCAATGGGAAGGCGAACTTTAAAAGCTAAAAAAGACATTTCTGGCCAGAAAAATGATTTTAAAGTTGTTTAAAGGGTGCAACGACCTGGACAGTGGCATGCCAGAGGGGGATCAAGGGCAAAAATGTATCTGAAAAATCCAATAGTCGCAGCCACTGAAGCACAGAAAAAATATGCCATATAAATGCTGAAAATAGTCGCAGCCACTGAAGCACAGAAAAAATATGCCATATAAATGCTGAAAATAGTCGCAGCCACTGAAGCACAGAAAAAATACAGGTCAATGTATGGCAGTTGTTTGAAGAACAGTAGATTACTAGCCAGCAAAGCTACCTAACCTAAAATGTCCCTCAAATCCCTGCAGACTTCTGTCCCTCCAATACAGAGCAGTATCAAGTAGATTACTAGCCAGCAAACTTTCAACTGTCCCTGAAATCACTAACAGCTCTCTCCCTACACTAGCTCTTCCAAGCAGCACACACAGACAGAATGAAAAAATGCTGCAGGGCTTCAGTTTATATATGGAAGGGGAGTGGTCCAGGGGGTGTGGGGGTGGTCCAGGAGGGAGAGCTTCCTGATTGGCTGCCATGTATCTGCTGGTCTGGGGTGAGAGGGCAAAAAAAAGCGGCGACTATGCGCAAACCCAAAATGGCGAACGTCGCGCGACGTTCGCGAATATTCTGCGAGCGCGAACAGCGGATGTTCGCGCGAACAGCGGATGTTCGCGCGAACAGTTCGCGCCATCCCTACTTGTAAATTAATGTAAAAAAGAATCTCAATTATTTTTGTGTACTTGAAACACTAATCAATTCATCCATATATTGCTTCCATATTCAGTTTTACAATAAGAAATAGAAGGAAAAGGAAATTGGGAAGGTGGAGAAGTCCCGTAGAAACTGAATGATATTTGGCTAACTTCAGGACCCCGCAAAGCTGGAGAAGTCTGCCACTCTATGGCTGTGGTCTCAGTTATTAGCTATCGCTCACTGATTGAGAGAACTAACTATCCTAAAAAACCACAAACCGGAGAGCGAATATAAAAGAATAAAGGTTCAGACAGAAGATTGTAGAAACTGCTTTTTGAACTTGGGTTGAATATAATAGGGTAAAAGTGCAAAGTGCTGGCCCTTGCCATTCCTGAGTTGCACGTTGAACAACTCCCAAAAGGCAGTTTTAACTGTCTCTATTTATATCTGCAGGTAAGCAAGATGAAAGTATATGGATACTCTAGTACTTGCTCCCCTAAAGTGGTAAATGACCATAAGGTTTAGAATAATATTCTTTAGTGTAAATTTATTTAGATTACCTGGCTCATTCCTGGTGTCCTCATAAAGTCTGCGATGGGAAAACAAACTGCCTTTCTTTGTCCCACACAAGAAGTAGACAAGTAAGGAAATTAGTGCAATGCCCAGGATTGAACCAATTATTGCACCCAGTACCACCCCAGCACTTTCAACTGTATCTGGAAATGAAAAATATATCCGTTTAGTTCCAATATTTGCAATGAAATGCCACACACAAGTTAGATATTCTTCTGAGAGATGACACTTGCTCTATCCAGTAATATATTTTTCTTTGGGGGGAAAGGGTTAATGTATTATTTAGTGTTGTTACCCCATAAAAAATAATTGTTCAGCAGTAGTGATGGGCAAATTTTTTTATGTCTGCGGCGAATTCTCGCCAAATTCCCGCGATTCGCCACAGGCGAACACATTAGTGAAAAGCCAGCAAAATTTTGCCGGAGTCTGGTTTTGGATCCAAAAAATGGATGCTATCGCCCATTGCCAGCGTCCTTTTTTTTTTTGATGCCGGAAGTGGACGTCGGCATTTTGCTGATTTTATGCCATTTCTAGAGAAATTCGCAAAAAATCTGGCGAATCAAAACGCTGCCAATTCGCCCATCACTATTCAGCAGCTGACGTGACTTTCAGGACTTTTTGTATGCGCTTGAGGCTTTCCCAATGAGTTGAATTTTTGTGCATAAAGTAAAATATTTTTCTGGTATAAATCCCTATATTATCAAAAATACGCCTCTAAATCTTGTTCCAGAAGTGGAACACTCAAAGAGTCAAGTTCTCCTGGAAAAATGTATAATTTTCCTAGGTAGAGAGCACAAAAAACAGCTTGCACTGCATGCATCTAAAGGTTTAAACCTACCTGCCCTTGTCACACTGCTCTGCCTGTCACTTGGGGTTGCCACCTCACCCCTTTAAAACCAATAACATATAGAATCCACAGCCTGCATGGCTTATTAGCAATTAATTTAGATGCATGGTTTTAAAGGGGTGAGGTGGCAACCCTACTGTCACTCAGTGCTGGGCCAAGCCTTCCCGGTGCCCTAGGAAATCCAGCCGGCTACGTCACCCTTCCTCTAGTGTGCATGCGCAAAAGCAAGTGCATGCGCATGCGCAGAAAAATGCATGAGCACGCAGAGGATGTTAGTGTTGCCTGGAAGAGCCAAGGCACTCGCTGAAGAGGAGGAGCTGCCAGTGCTGGAGTATGCAAGGTTCTGAGCTAGGGGAAGGTGGCAGAAGAGCTATGTGACTCTTCTGCTTACCCCTAGGGGCAAATTCACTAAAGCGTGAAGCGTCTAACGCTAGCGCCTATTCCCCAGCGTGGTGTCATTTTGCAACTTCACCAATTCACTAACAGTGTCCCTGGCAAAAATTCGCTAGCGAAGTAGACTAACGCAACTTCGCACCCTTACGCCAGGAGAAGTTGCACACTGACGAAGGGACGTAACTACGTTAATTCACTAAGATGCCCATTTTACTGAACATTTACCTCTTGCGCTAGACTTTACTTCGCCAGATCAGACCTGGTGAATAGATAGGGGTTTGAGAAAAAAACATGACATTTTTTCTACTTCCCAAAAAAACTCTGGCGTCTTTTACTTTTTTTAAGGTGATAGTTCCTAACATATGGCAACTCAACTATACAGGGGACACATGTTTAGGGCAATAGGACAACTTTATTTTATTTATTAAAGGTTTCCTGGGCTTGTGTAGTGGAATGTAGTGGCTGTAACATATACTTCTAGTATACGTTTAACTTTGCGCCGTATGCAAATTAGGCAAAATATAAATTTTCTTTGCCTGGTTCGTTATCGTTCACCTCCCTGAGCAGAACTTTGCATTTTAGTGAACTATTGGCTGGCTGGCGGAAATTCGCCTGGCAAAGTGCGGCTAACTGTGGCGAAGCCATCGCTAGCGCATTTTCGCTGCTTAGTGAATTTGCCACCTAGTTCCAGCCCTGCTGTCACTGCTTCATGTGTAAATTACATAAGTTTCTAAGCAAGTCAGTTCTGGCTTTGTAGCAATTTTGTATATGACTGACATTATGCTTAATGCCAAAGTCAATATAAGAGATAAAAAATAAAAATATAGAAAAGCCGGCATTTATTCCCAGAAAAAGTTGCCCCCTTTGGCTCTCTATTCAGTTATAGCCTAGGTAGAAGGAGAGTGCATGAACTGGAAGAACAAGGTTGCTCCTTCCTTTTCTGCAGTAATTGGCTGTGTATAGTGATGGGCGAATCTGGGCCGTTTCGCTGAAAAATTGGCAAATAAATTCGCGAAACGAGTCACAAAACGATGCACAACTCGATTTTTTTTTTACACCAGCGAATTTTCGCTGGCGTTTCGCGAATTGCGGGAATTCACTGCAAATTCGCCCCTGGCGAATAAATTCGCCCATCACTAGCTGTGTGATTGTTTGTGGCAAGACAAGTTTTTTTTATATGCTCCGTCTGTTTACCTATGTCATTACTAATGAGTAATCAACCAATGACCATTCAAATGATGTGACTGGTTACAGTGCACAAGCAAGCAATGGATTACTAGGAGGAGGACAGTAAGGGCAAATTCGCCTGGCGAAGTGCGCCTTCTTGGTGTGTCAGGTTCAAAATAGGCCACTCCCATCCCTTCAGAGTGACAGGAGAAGGAGTTAACAAGTATAAAAATTAGCTTTCACACTGGCATTTGTACGTTTTGTTATGGAAGCTGTTTTCTCTAACACATTGTTATTGGTTTCATAAGAACCAAGAACCCCTTTAATAACACAATTCACTAACATTGAATCAAAGCTCTCTGAAGTAGAATTTTTAAGATATAGCAAAGAAAAAAAATTGCCAGCTTTGAGGGGTGTGCATAATTTAACGTTCTTTTATCTTTTGAGTTTCGATTTTTCAAAAACCGATAAACTGCCCTCAAAAGGCATGCTGCTGCTAGATCATATGCATGCATCAATGAGCGTCAGTCAGTGCGAAATAAAAATATCACACGAGATCTGTTTTTTTTTTAAGGGAACACTGGACTTTGTAGGTGAGCAAAATGCGTTTCTTATTCTAATGATGCAATCTCAGCTAATATATACAGGAACTGCATAGTACAAAATACAGTCAGTGAGTGGAAACATTTGCATAATGCAGCACAAAGTGGCATGTTCTGTAATTGCAGCTTCTGCATTAAATTTACATTCTATAATTTCGTTTTGCCCTTCTATTCCCTAAAGATCACAAAATGAATTGTCAAGATTCAGCAAGTCACTATCACATAAGCACGTACTATCATCCTATAATTGCATGCAAGAATTACCTATCAACCTCCATATTACGCCTGTGGTTTTTATTAGGAATGCACCTAATCCACTATTTTGGATTCGGAGAAATATTGTACTGCTACTCATTGCTCATTTTGAGCATGTTTGTTGCCAGATCCTATGTCATGTACAGGGTTCTATTGAGGGGGTCTGGGGCCTACCATGCCCTAACCTTAAGGAGCCGCTCCTCCAACCCTGTGGCAATCTCCCCTCTGCATGTTATCATGTTCCCATTGAACTCCTGCCAGCCCCACCATAGCTTGTACTGCTGCCATCTATTCTTAAAAACTGGCAGCCACTTGTACTGGAGGGGCAGGCCTGGGTCAGCAGGGCCCATCATGTTTTTCACTCTGAGGCCACTTCAGCCCAGTCTGACCCTGTTCATGCATATAAGCCCAATGAGCAGTCATTGCAAAAATAATATTATGCCCCAATCCACAGTGTGGGCTCTATTATTCTGCACTTTTGTTTGTGACGTGTGCCCTTTAAGAAAGCCACAAACTGATGTTGCAACCTAATAATCCCCCCTTCTATTAATTAGCTGTATATCTATCATTCATCATATTTCTTAAAGGGATTCCCTTTGCACTCAGTTACCTTTTGGGTTTCCCGAAATCCCTGCAACACTTGTGTTTGTTGCTATCCATGGTTTACTTGTAGTATGAGTTGATAAAGTAGTTGTTGCTTCTCTTGTGTTGGCTGTAGCTGCAGTAGACCGATTGGTGCCCCCTGGTGTTGCGGTTATTAGAGTTTCCGTTACGTTGCTACTAGTAGGGGAAAGACTGCTATTTGCTGCTGTGGTTGTCCAGTTTAAGTTTCTGGTTATTATGTTCTCGTGAGTTGTACTTGGAGGCTGAGTTGTAAAATTATTCCTTGTAATGTTATTGGTTGTGGTGACATTTGCTGTAAAGTCATTTGGAGTTATGTTTGTGCCTGTAGTTGGAGAATTAGTTGTTGCAAAATTTTCACTAGTACTATCATTCACCGTGCTGCCTAAAGAAGTTAGTGAATCGACAATGCTTGTTAATCCCGCAGTGCTTTTATGTCCTTCGTTGGTGGTGGTGATTGTATTAGTTCCGGAGCTGTTACTTAAACTGGAGGCTTCATTCAGAGTGGTACTAGAGGGATCCGGGTGCATAGTAGCTGAGGAGGTAGTCACATCTGCTGCAGTATACTCTCCATAACCCAAGCTAAAAAGCAGAGAGAAAGCTAGCACCAATCTGAATAGAGGGAGCATTTTCTTATTTGTACACTGTATCTGGGGGAAATACAAAAATAATATAGTTACTGTAGGTAACACATTTAGACATTTGTTATATTGTGCTTGTTCACATATGATATTTTCTTCCAGGGACTGTCAAATGAATTGCCCATGACGTATATCATTTTAAACCATGCCCTAAAATCAAGCATGTGCATGTACAATGGCCACCATTGACCTCTGGCATCAGAAGGGCTGTCCAAGGACAGAGAGTCCCCTACTGCTACAGCAGTTAGATATTCTTATATGGCAACCCTACAAAAAAAAAGATTGTTTTCTGAGTATTATTAATATCCCCTTTAATTCAGAGGAAGTAGTAAAACTCATACCTATCTGGAGCTTGTAGTTTTTATACCAAATGTGCCAACTCTGCAGCAGCTTTAAATGTTTTCATTTAGTAACAGGTGAATGTAAATAATGAAATAAGATGACAATTGGTCTTTCCCTGAACAAGGACATCACCTTGGGATCTTTATTAAAAATACTTATGCCCTTGGTTTAACACCTGGGGGGGGGGAGGAACCTGATAAGTACTCTAATATTGATGCAAATATGATGAGGGTGCATTTGCTAGAGGGGAGAGGGCAGTTGGTATGTTCTATTTAAATCACTGTGTGGGTGATTTATCAAAATCCAAATTTTTTTGATAATTTTTTTTTTTAAAGAATGAGCAAACTAGAATCCACAATTTGACCTTTTTTATTGTTTAAAAAAGTATGTCTTAATTGGATGAGGGTAAAACTCTATAAAATCTAAATTGCATTAATTTTTCGGATTTCTTTTCCCAAATTCAGGGCTGGGCTAAAGGAAGGCAGAGTAGGCATGTGCCAAGGGCGCAGAACTGGGGGGGGGGGGCGCCAGGCATGTACCTCCTCTGTTGCCTACCCTCAATCCGGTCCTGCATACAGAGGAGCATAGAAAAAATTTTCAGACTAATTCCAGCGCAGACTACAGAAACTTCCCAAAAGGACAACCTCAGCAGGTTTGAGATGGAGGATTTTCGAATTCTGACTTTTTCCATCCTCAGGGTATAACAAATCTCGAAAAATTCGAGTTTTATTTCCCACTAAAAAAAAATCAGATTTTGTAGTAAAAAAACAAAATTTTCCTGAGTTTTTAACATTTGGACTTAAGACTTGACACATTGTCTAGCCCATTGCCCTACCTGAGTTCTTTATATAATACCAGCCCCCATTTCAGTCCCCAAGCCTGCTGTCTCTAAAGTGCACTGTGTATTTTTCTGATAAACATTATAATAAAGGCAAACAGAGGGGTGGAAAAACTATGGCTTACAATAAACACTTACATACTTTCCTAACTCTTCTGGACTAGCCATTTTAACCTATTATTGTTCTGTTGCCTTCAACACCCCACAGAAAGCATGTGACCAATTAGGTGTTCCTGATTGACAAAGCTCCATCCTCACAATCACCTTGCCTCACAATCCCTAGAATTTGAATATTGCTAAATGTGACTGCTCCTTTCCTATCCCAACTCAAAAAAAAAAAAAAAAATCATTGGTACCAAGCAAATAAGTAGTGATGGGCGAATCTCTCGAGATTCGCTTAGCTGAACAATTAGTGAATCGGCGAAAAATTCGCGAAACGAGTCGCGGGACGCTTTTGACACACGTCGGGTCAACTTTGGCACGTCGCAGCATTTTCGGCGCGCGGCACGGCATTTTCAGCGCGCGCCGCATCATTTTCGGCGCGTCGCGTCAAAAACGACGCGCAACTCGTTTTTCCGGCGAATTTTCGCCAAGCAAAATTTCGCTGGTGATTCGCAAATTTATTCGCCAGCTGCGAATCGCGGGAATTCGCCCCTGGCGAATAAATTTGCCCATCACTACAAATAAGTCAACTTTCTTCATCCTGGCAACTGTCTCTTTCTAATCACATCTATCTTCATTCTAACCAGTCAAAATAAAATAAAAGGGAAATGTAAATATACTTCAGACACAGGCAAGTCTAGCCTGAGTATAAAATGAGAATCAATAGGACATAAATGCAGCAGAAATGTATTTCCTCACACATAGGTCAATAGTAACATGACCCCTTGCCTAGATCGTCTGCTAGAGAACATACAACACAAGGCCGGAAATTGAAAGTGGTGGCTAATTAGATTACAGGGCAAGTGTGATATCACTGTTCCTATTCAATTTTCATTGTAAGAGTCTGTTTGAACAATTTTAATGGAAAACAGAGCCAGTTTGTCAGTGCAAGCTCTTCTTATACAATCTATGTTTCTTTAATGAAAATGAACATGTCATAGCAACACAAGGCATTGTAAAATATTATTGTCTTTGTCAGTGTCTTATCTATTTTTATCTTGGACACTAATGCATATATCCATTTACGCCCACTGAGTTTAATTTGGTAAGTAGTACAATGGCCCACTTGTTGTTGGACAATTAAACTCAGCAATAAATTGTTTCATGTAAAGAATTGAAATTAAGGTCTGGCCAATGTGTAGCAATGGTTAAATGTCATCTCTCCACCCTTGGGGTTAGCCAATGGCACAGAGGAAGCCTATCAAGAGATGAAGGAAGGGTTGGATTACCCATGAGGTTAGCCAATGGCACAGAGGAAGCCTAACAAGAGAAGAAGGTAGTCTTGGATTACTCATGGGGTTAGCCAATGGCACAGAGGAAGCCTGGAAAAAATAAAGGTAGGCTTTGATTAGGGTAATTTTATTATTTCATCCAGATGATGTTAACCTACAGCTCCCAGCATTCTACTCACAGTTAAAGCCTTAGTACTGTGGGGTTCTAACCATGGGCTACACAACATGATTCTTCTATTCTATTTCTACAGACTCCAGGTTTTCAGCCTGACCTTAGCTCCGTGCAAAGCCTGCTTATTTAAATTAGCAATTTATGGCTGGTGCAAAAACACCAACGAAGAAAACACCAATGCCACTCCATGCCAGCCCAGTAGTGAAGTAAATGACCTGAATGCCATCTGCATGTCACTGTAGACACAGAGCAGATTTTGGCCTGAAGATGCATACCAGCATTTTTTGAAAAAAAAAAAGCTATACTGTGTGCACAATGACAGACTGATACATCTCAGTTATTGCACACATGGTTGCGTTGTGAGAGAAAATCTATTTTCTTTTATATCATAGAAATACCACATAGTCCCAAGACTCCAGTTTGTTATTCATGAGATCATTTTTGTGAGACTTGCACTTCCACTGTAGACCAATACCATATGGATTTTCATTGCTCCATACACATGGATAAAATCCATGAATTTGCTGGTTCCTGGGCTTCCTGTTTGGACATGATATTGTCAACTCTGACCAGGAACTTTATTAGATTTGTCTAGCAACCTATTGCAAATTTGAATTCATATGCCTGACAAGACATGTGTAGCTCATTATGTTGGCTAGGCTGAAGAATATTATGCTCTGTACTAGTGGTCATTTCTATACTTGAGTTTAGATCTGAATGCTAGTGTTATGGAGTGGATTTGATTTTCATGGCATGGTTTGAAGCACTGAACCATAATTTAGTGACCCAGATTGATATATCATGTCCTATATTGTAGTCTATGACCCAACAGAAGTATTTCACCCTGCATTGCCATGACCTCAATGTGAGTAGTATCCTGTGAACTACACTGGGAATCATTGAGTTTATTGTCAGGATGACCCAAAGTGGAGTATCATGCACAGCATAGTACTTCTTTGAACCAGGTTGACATGTACACCTGGTGAGTATTAAAGTGTAATGACCTAGATTTGAGTACAATGCTCGGTGTTGTATAGTCATGATCCAGATTGAAGGATCATGCCCTGAGCTAAAGTATTATGATCTAAATATGAGAACAGTGCACTTAACTGTAGTTTCATGACCCAGACTGGGATATTATTACCTGAATTCGAGTTTTGGTTTGTCATAAGCCAGAGTCACCGTACCATACCCTAGATGAAGTATGATTCAGAATTCAGAACCTCCTCTGAGCATGCTATGAACTTCTCCTTAGCTCAGTTTAAGTGTATGCCTTAATCCCACTAATTTCCTTCTTCTCTTCCTCCTCTTAAAATACATAATGCTTTATCGACATGTGAAAATCTAGTTCACTTAGTTGCTGCCTGTTCCTTCTCATAATAAATGAAGCTGCAATTAAGTTTTAGGTGGAAAAACTCATTTTGATATTATTTGTATGACATTCATTGGTTTCTAACATACTTCAGGTGTGTTTATATATGCAAGTCAATAGAAATGTTATTGTTCAGTTGTCCTTTTTGAAATGTTCATTTTACTTGTTCAGTAAAACAAGTATGCCTCCTTGTTAGAGAAGGTTCTGTATTTTAAATAAATATATTGGGAAGTATGACAGCTCCCATCTTTATAAATAAACATAATCATGATGACTATGGCATAGAACTTTTTAGTAGATTTTGCTTAGGAAATCACATTTAAGCTGAAAGAATATTCCAGCCTGCATTTTCTACCAAAATGTATACATCATTCAGGAATATTTGCAGCACCAGTCATGTTACAAACATTCTGTCAGTTCAGCATTCCATTAATTTAGGTAATAGGAAACTCTCAGTACATTCTTGAAAATTTGGTTATACACCAATGACATATGTCAGACTAGGGGTAGAAAAACTTTTGTGCTGCAGATATTGCAGGACTGCAATCCCGCAAATCAGGGTCAGAGTGGAGCATTGGAGGCCCACCGGGGCTACAACCCAAAGGGCCCTCCTTGCAGTCACCGGGGGCCTTAATCGACTTTTAATAGGGGTAAGGTCACACTGGGAGATTAGGGGAGATTGCCGCCCGTCGACTAATCACCTCTTCTTTGGGGCAACTAATCTCCCCGAACTGCTTCCCCCTGTCTTCCACCTGCTAGAATGAAAAAAAATCACCTGCGGCATGGCACTTGCAGCGCTTCGTTTTCCTTGCGAGGCAACTTCAGGTGACTTCGGAAAATGAAGTGCCGCGAGTGCCATGCCGCAGATGATTTAGTAAAAATACTATTTTTTTTTAGGTTTTTGGCAGACCCCTATGTGTTTATAATTATAAAGTCTCCAATGAAAAGCCATCTATTGGTAGCCTTTTCATATCACTGTCCTGAATCACTGCATAATATATATATATAATATACCTAAAGAGCACAATATTGTTTAACAACTATAATTCATTGATTGCCACAAGTACCAACTGTAGTTAAACTGAAGTTACAATTATTAAACTATACAATAATAAAAATGCCCATTCATCTAATATATTTCAGTTCTGAACATTTTCTGAAAGAAAAAATTGAGCTACAAAATAAAATACCTGTATGCTTTACACCTCGGGTTAAAAAACTATTCTTTGGTAAAAATTATTGATGAAATATATTACCTTAAAAGTGCTAAGTGTTCCAAGAAGGGTGAGTGACTTGAGTTATAGTCCTGAGCCACAGGCAGCGGGCAACTGAATGATACAATGTGATATGGAAAGGAAAATAAGGGAGGCAGGAATTTAGGTGGGGCCAGGTTTCCCTGTGTGTAACAGAGCACCTGAGAACCAGACAGACCTGATTCTCTTATTGTTCCAATGTAATTTTAAACAGGGCAATCAGCTGAAGCCTGCAGCTTAATAATGACAATTGTATAAAAGAGTTTCTAACTGAACTATGAGGGTTTAATATTACTGACGATATCCCAAATACTGTATATTAGTGCTTAAACACTAAAAACCTGTAGTTCTAGTACTAGCACTATGGTTGCCACCTGTCTGGTTTATAATTGGACAGCTTGTTTTTTAAGGGGCTGTCAGACCCAAAACAACCTGTCTGGGGTTCCAGTGCTGTAAAACAGGACAAAAATCCACCCAATGGGACCTAGTAATTTCATAGCTCCATCCCCAATGTCACTGGTTTACCCACTGATGATGTGATGTGTGGGATCACCAAAAAGTCGACCCACACCAGACCCTAACCAGGCCCTTCACCATCCACACAACCCTAAACTGGCATGCCTCCTTATTTCTAGACTTGCAACCATGCTGTCTGATCAGGAATCAAAGGCACAAGTCTATAAAAAGTGCAGACTGGAGGCTTACTTTGGCACAGACCAACTACACAAAACCCACCCAACAATCTTGTGTGGAAGTCAACCCAAACTGTCCAAATCAAGGGTTGTGGGCCAGCTTGCACATGACTACAAGGCAAAGTACCTCTTGAGCCTATATATATATTGTCTGATATCGATATCAGTCCTGTGGGGATTTAGAAGTATACTAACAGAAGTATACTATACATGGGCAATTCAGTTGCTATTATGGTCTGATGGGGCCCCTGCATGATCAGCTTTAGGCATAAGGAGGCTCATTTATAACCACTGGGAAAATGTGCACCTGGGCAGTAACCCAAAACAACCACTCAAAGATGAGCTTTTTCCAGCTAGTTACAGGTTGAACACTGAAAGCAAACATCTGATTGGTTGCTATGGGTTACTGCCCAGGTGCACATTTGCCCAGTGTTCATAAATGAGTCCCATGGTGTTTATGTAGGGACCCATAGGGTTAATTGACCCTTTGGCGTTCATTGATTGAACAGATGCTGTTTCTTGTGTCAAGTAAAAAAAGGAATTGTGATACACGAGTGATGTTCTTAGGCAGTGATTCATCATGGTTTCTGAAATATCTAGATGGGATAGACCTGTAGCTAGGTTGCATTTTTCTGAACAAAAATTGCTTTCATAAATCTGCTCTTCATTAACAGAGCACAGGAGGAGCAAATTGGTATTGACAGTGCAGACACCATCCACAGAAAAGAAAACAACGAGCAAGAGAGAGAAATATGGTCGTGTCAATAATATAATTACGCAGAGCACTGCAGTGCATTTCAGCATTTCAGCATTCCATCTCTGCATTTAATTAAAGAAAAAGTAAAGCCTAAAAAAAAGAATATGTCTAGAAATGCTGTATTTTATATACTTATCTTACTGTGCCAGCCTGTAATGGGTTACAGCAAGGGTATAAACTTGTTTTTGTAGTATGGCTTTACACTATAGGTACAGGGAAACACTTACATATTTAAGTATCAATGGGAACACACAGGAATTCCCCTGGATGAACCAAGTGTTGGACTAGGCCAGTGGGGAAAATTTTGGTGGGCCCCACTGACCCAGACCTCCTCTCTGGTGGGAAATTTTTGGTGCTTCCCTGACCTTGTTGCTGCAACGCAGAAGTATAAGGTACATGTGGGAGTGGGTGAAATAGGGCTGAGGTGGCAGCCCCAGTGGGTCCCAGACACCCTGGTTCTGCACTAGATAAAGCACAAGAAGAAACATTCTATTTGGATCAGGGACTTACTTTATCCCTTCCACTGTGACCCTGACTGATACAGCTGGGATACTGACCCCTTGCTTCTACCTCAGAGGAGCCTAAGCCACCCAAGTAGCTGGACTACTTATAACTCTTGCCAACTAATGTGAGCCACAATATCTACATGGTGCTGGCTCACTTTGGACACCTTGAGCTAACCTGATTAACACCTCTTTTCTTCCTTGTAGGCCAAAGAGGTTGAAGCACACTATACAATCCCTTTTTATAGAAATAAGCCTCCTCTCTTCTGATCTAAGGGCCCTACTCACATGAGCCTACCATCTAAAGGATGAACAATACAATATGTGACTGCAGCAGTAGTCCTTATAGTAAGTGTTATTTGACTGTTAGGACTCTTAGTTGAGATCAACAACCTGGTTGTTTGAGGCAGCAACTGGTATAATTGTTCTTTTCAAATAGAACAATCAGTTAAAATAATCAAGTATTTTATTTTAAATAACTTGATAACATGAATAAAACTAGCAAGTGGTGCAAATAATATCACTGGTTTATAGCCCCTGCTCCATTTTATAGTGATGGAGTTTATCAGCCAACATAATTTTATACTTTGAGGAATATACCTGAAATGATTTTTCCAGCCAGTGTTCTATGTGCCTGGCCATCTTTTATGACCAAGCCCATAGGACTTTTTTCATAACCAGAACACGTGATATCTAGGGCCTGCTCACAACCATAGAATGTAAAATGCATAAGTAAAAACCATTTAATGATACTAATATATATATGAATGATTATAGAAAAGGGATAATAAGAATTGTCTTAGAGTGGTGGGCAATGAAGCTTAAAGCGATAGCATTTGCATGGCACTGCACCTCAAAAGTAGATGCTCCCCAAAATACTGCTTGTTCAACTGCATTATTGAGCATTCACAGAGGGGTCATGGAAACCGTGCAATCACAAATACTTGCTTGCAGATTCCACCTTTTACTTTTGCTTTTATAATGAATAGCCTGATTCAGGAAACGTTCTCTTAATGGCTCTTGAATTACATGGCTCAGCAATCTTCTTAGTGCAGAGGAAAGGGCAAAAGCAGGTTCTTGGTGATGGATGCCTACCTTACTTTGCAGAACTGCAAAAGAAAGAAAACTCTTGCAAGATGCTTCATATCAATAGTTTTAACCACCCATACAATTCTATAAAATTCATATGAATAAGCTGTTTGCGAAACGCGCGTCAGGCACTTCTGATTTTAAGAGCACTTGTTCTCCTTTTAAAGAAATTTTATAGAATCCACGAAGACTTTAAACAATCATAACTTTAATCCTCAGTTTCTACACATCCTTTCCTTTCTAATTGGCCAGTTTTACCTATACCGCTAATTTAAATCCTCTGCTTTTTCTCTATGCTAACTTCCATGCGCTCGGGGGTTTGTGGTTTTTTAGGATAGTCAGCAATTACTATAGTTAGCAGACTTCTCCTGTTTGTGGGGTCCCGAAGGCAGCCAATTGATCAGATAGTTCTTTACGGGACTTCTCCACCTCTCTCTCTCATTTCAATTTTCCACAACCTTATGTGACACAATAATGTTTGGAGAGATTAATTGCAGAACTCATATAATTAATTTATTAAGTTTGTATTCACTGAATTGCACGCAAAGGTATCAATCCATTTAATCTTAGTATTTAATGAATTGCATTATTAAGTGATTGTCATTGAAAGGATAAATATTAATCAATTTAAGAATTTATGAAATTTATTAAAACATTTTATCCTGAGCCATTATAATTTATTCACATAATTTATTTATTTATTTCACAAGCACTAGCACTTTAAACAATTTTAATACCTGGTAATAAATTACTCTGATCAAGAGGAGATTTATTTTCTTCTCTCTTACTAATTTAAAGTATTGGTGGCTTAGTCCTAAATGCTGGACCCTCCAAAGGGGTGGAGCTTACAAGATTCTTTTGAGGTTGATTGAAGGCATATCTGGGGGTAAGCGTGGGCAGGGCACATCAGTGGCCCCAGTGATCACTCTTTTATTTTGAAAATGTTGGCTAAAAACATATTTCCATACCTTTGTATATGTACAGTTTAGCTATAGCACAGCAAGGCAAACAGTTGTTTTGGGTGTTGCTTTCATTCACTGGAACTTTGTTGGCATACTGTATCATAATTACATACTTACATTGGTGCCATATTTGTTATCAGCACCATGTATGTCACCGTCCAGGAGATCATTTCAAACCTAAGTCACTGTATTGTCCCCTTCCACATTCCTTTGTTATGTAAGTTAAATATATAATTTTAAAAGCCAATCTTTTACCTTTGGAATAGTTTGTATTTTTGTTTACTTTCTTTGTGACTCCAGGCTAAGCATGATTTTTATATCTGAAACTTTATATAAAGTTGGGAAAAATTAGCAATATTAGTAGGAACTACATTGATAGCTGTACATCAAGTGGAGAACAGAAAGCAAATGCTCCCTGCTGAGCTCTAAGATGATGTCAGAGCAGAATTTCTTCCACTGTTGGGTATGTGTTCTGTATATGGATAGGTTCCTATGTACTGCTATGTTTATGGCAGTAACCAAACCCAGTAGACAGCCTATGTTACTGTCATGGTCATGGCCATGTAATAAAGTGGTCCTGCTTCCACCAGAGAACTCTGCATGGAATGTAAGAAGGTGAGGTTTCCATAAAGAAAGCATTTCTTCATTCACTTATCTTGGTGGAAATGCCTACAGCTACTGCATCAGCTGAGTGTTGTGTTTAGTAGCCGAGGATGAGGAGGGTGTAACAGTGCTTTATTAGCAGGTTCATGCAGCCATTACATAAAAGCAGTAAGTCTTACTTTCACTTTCAAGCTGTAAAGAAAGTCCTGTATATGCACAGTGCCACTTGCAGGCCATTTGTATAAACACCACATATTCCCCCTATAGTAGGAAAGCATATAATATATAAACAGTAACAATTAAACTGTATGTATCTTAAAGCAATATATATATTCTTCACAAGACATAGTCCTTGGTCCATGCAGGTAGTTTCCTAATATTCTCAGTATGACTTATAGGTTCACTTTCTTCTGCCCTATTGCGGTTAGCATCAGGAGTAGGGAAATGTCCTTCATCAAATGGAATATCTCCAAAGTCATATCTAGCAGGATCAAGACGACTTGCATTCCATATGCGTCCATCAGACAGTTCATATGTGTATGGTCCTCGCTGGCGTCTCACTTCAAGTGGTGTAGTAAATTTAGATTGTCCTTGTTTCAGTATTCCTGGTTTCTTAATTCTGACTAAAGATCCAGGCTGAAAGTGCACTTCTCTTGCACCACGGTTTCTATCAGTATAAGCCTTGCATTTGGCTTGGTGATGTTTCACAATGTCAGCAGTAGATGATTTTGTAAGAATAGTCTTTGGTGGAAGTTTGACATCTGCAACACGTAACTTAGTGCACATCTGTCTGCCATGTAATAATTCAGCTGGAGATGATTGGGTTGTTTCATGGCATGTTGCTCTGTAGTTATGTAGGAACTCTGTTGTAAATACTTTCCAAGATTTCCCAGTAAGATTTGCTGTCTGTAGGGCTTGTTTCAGACATCTGTTGAATCGCTCGATTTCTCCATTTGCTTGTGGGTAATACACTGAAGATTTCCTATGCACAATATTACTCTCTCTCAGAAAGGATTCAAACTCATATGAGACAAATTGTGGTCCGTTGTCTGATATTAACTCCTTTGGATTTCCTTCTCCGCTGAAGACTGTAGACAGAAATGTTATTACTGTAGCTGATGTTACATGAGAAACAAATGCAATTTCTGGGCATTTACTGTAATAGTCTATCATAGTTATAGCAAATCTGCAGTCTATAGGACCGTCTGCGTGTTTTTCTCATGCTGTATCAGGAAATGGTACTGGCTGAAGTGGTGGTGTATGTGTGATAGCTGTTTTGTCGTGATTCTGACAAGTAACACAAGAATGTATGACAGTTACCACATCAGCATCCATTGCTGGCCACCAGTACAGTTCTCGCAGTCTTTGTTTTGTACGTACAATTCCTTGATGACTCTCATGTGCAAGTTGTATGAGCTTTTCTCGCAAGGTCTCTGGTACCAATAAACGGTAAGCTCCACAGACAACATAGCCATCTACTAAGGACAGTTCGTGTCTAATCCTGTAGTAAGGTTGAAGATCAGGCCTGAGTTTCTTCTCAGCATTTGGCCATTTGTTGTGTTTGGTAGCCGAGGATGAGGAGGGTATAACAATGCTTTATTAGCAGGTTCATACAGCCATTACATAACAGCAGTAAGTCTTACTTTCACTTTCAAGCTGTACAGAAAGTCCTGTGTATGCACAATGCCACCTGCAGGCCATTTGTATAAACACCACACTGAGGAGGAAGAGTACACCAATTCTCTTAAATTGAAGGCAAACATGGAGTTTAGAATTGGTATAGACATGGGGGAGAACTAGGATAACTGAATTAATGATGTGTGTCAGAACATGGCCCTGTTATAAAGAAACAAGGTAATGTGTAATGTACTTTTTGTTGAGGCATGAATTTGAAACCCTAACACAAGAGAGGGCTTTGTACCTTCCACTTTTTCTTACCTACCCATCTTCTCTTTCTGTATATATCCCATATCCTAATTCAGGTGGCAGTTAACTATTCTGTAATATATAACACCAAATAATAACATTTGCTGTAAATGTTTTGTCACATATTTTTTTCTTTTTGGAATAAATGACTGCTACATGTGTACAAGGTTCCATTACTCAGTTGCAAAAATGGCAGGTAGATATCCGGGTGAAACTCAACTACCACAATGACATATTGGCAAAACAAATTCACAGCAGTTGGCTTAGCCTACCCCGGAATCCTAAATGCTGTAAATAAGTCAGCCATCTAACCGTTGTCTAATATTTTGGCAATGGCAATACAAGTATGAACTTGAATATACTATACAGTATGTCTTAAAGGAGAACTAAAGCTTAACCAAAGAAGTAGCTAGAAATGCTGTTCATTATATTTTGGGCCTCTGTACCAGCCCAGGGCAACCACAGGCCTTTATCAGTGAAGATCTGTGTCTCCAAAGATGCCCCAGTAGCTCCTCTTGTTTTCATATGATTCACTGCACATGCTCTGTGCTGCTGTCCCTTACTAAGAACCAACTCACAATATACAGTACACATAGAATATAAACATCACAATATAATGCTGATTATTAATTAATACAGATAATTACTACAGGGCAGCACAGAACCCAGTACAACTAGCAACATAATTTAATAATCAGCCTTGTAGCCTCAGCTTATATTACATACAAACCTCATTTTCTGCTTGGTAATTTGTGACAACCCCTAAGTTTAGCTTCTCAACAGTTGCCCAGAGCCAACTGAGCATGTAAGCCACTTTCCAAGATGGTGACCCCCTGTGACAAGTTTGAAGTCCTGGATCATTACTGCTTTTAAGAAGCTGATACTTTAGACTGATTCGTTAAGTTCAGTATATCAATTATGACATTTTAAGGCATATTAATTATAAAGGGTTTAGTTCTCGTTTAAATCCTTTGTATCTATACCATGTTTCCTGCTGGGTGTTTTGTGGTCCTTTTCAATGAGAACTGATGCTGCCTTTTGGACTCCAGTCCTTAAAATGGATAAAAATGAGCTGGAGTGAGTGCAGAGACATGCAACTAAACTGGTTAGAGGGATGGAAGACTTAAATTATGAGGGGAGACTGTCAAGGTTGGGGTTGATTTCTCTGGAAAAAAGGCGCTTGAGAGGAGACATGATTACACTTTACAAATACATTTGAGGACATTATAGACAGGGGACCTTTTTACCCATAAAGAGGATCACCGCACCAGAGGCCACCCCTTCAGACTAGAAGAAAAGGACTTTCATTTGAAGCAGCGTAGGTGGTTCTTCACAGTGAGGACAGTGAGGTTGTGGAATGCTCTGCCGGGTGATGTTGTGATACTGTTAAGAGGGGCTTGGATGATTTTTTGGACAGACATAATATCAAAGGCTATCAAAGGCTATTTTGATACTAAACTCTTACATTTAGCATAGCTATGGGCAAATACGGTTTGTGTGATTGAGTGGAGGGGTGTGTGTTTGTGTATGCTGAGTTTTAATTTGGAGGGGTTGAACCTTATGGACTTTTTCATTTTGCAACACAATTTAACTATGTAACTTGACTCAAAATGGAGTAAAATTAGGTTTTACCCAAAAAATTAAGGTTTCACAATGTTTTATAGAGAATTTTAAATCACTTTCATCAGTCCCAGCAGACTAATTTCAGTTGTAGAAATCAAACACTATTACTCAAATACAATAGCAACATATACTGTACTATTGATCTGAGTAATAATTCCAGTTTCTGCCCCACTGTGCTTGATTTGAAGGGAGGAACCTCAATAGCATGATTACCTTTGTGGATTGTACTGTATTTTTAACACATATTTGTTGTTGTAACTGTGACAGTGCTGAAAACACAAGGATTTCACTTATCTGTGGTGTCTTTTGTTTTAAAACTAAGAATATGTGTCTGTTTCAGCTACTGTCTTCCTTGAGTTTTGGAAGAGAAGAAGAGCTGTCCTGACATATGACTGGGATCTCATTGACTGGGAAGATGAAGAGGTAGAGGTCATGCATTTTCTTCTATTATCAATAAACAATTCAATACCTGGCAACAATTCAAAATGGACTGGCCCACTGGAATACCAAGAAAACTACTGGTGTGTCCAAGTGTCAGAGGACCCTCTTGCTTCTACTCATAGTCTATTTCATGGTCATTCCCTATTTCTTAATGGGAATTCATTGCTTAATAATGGAAGAAAATAGTAAGTAGATATAAAAGACTAGGACATATAGAGGTTGAGTGAGCAAAGTAGGAATAATAGTTTGGAAATTGGGTCCACTGTCTAAGGTTTTCTAGTGGGCCTATGGTCTAAGGTTTTCTGGTGGGCCTATGGTCTAAGTTTTTCTGGTGGGCCCATGGTCTAAGGTTTTCTGGTGGGCTCCAACACTGCTCTTGATATGGGTCCCATCTGGCATCTACTACTAGTGTATAAAGACCTTTAGGACAGGAAGAGGTTTTCTTTAGACTCTCATTGGCTAAACCTTGGACATTTTTGTCCATGTCTCCAGTCTACTCAATGTTCTACCCTGCCATAATCCTTCTCATTTTGTAATAAACCTCACCCATTTTCACTCCAGAATGTGGCGCTGTTCAGGGAAAAACAGGACATTAGGCAATAATGTAGTTTAATGCCACCTTGGATAATGCACAATATGCAGATATCTTCCTGCTGCCTTTCCAGAAGTTTGCTTCTGTACATAGGGAACTAGACTGTTAGGTACTGCCACATGAGAAGAAATCTATCAGAAAGGGAAGATTGAGGTGGCTCTTACAAAACACTTGTTTACTGCTATACAATGAGATAGTAAGAACATATTGGGGAGGAGCAGAATGTGACAATCCAAGTACAAGGAAAAGAGGTGAAATGAAGATGAGAACTAGGAGAAAGGTGACAAAGAATGGTGAGGATGTAGTCAGTGTCACAGAGTTAAATGTAGAATCTGAATGACATGCAAGGTAGAGGATGTATAGGGGATAGAAGGGAGGGTAAGTGCATAAAATTGTCTGTTAGCACTAGGATTGACATCATTATAACTAGCATGTGACATTTACAAGGCAAGTATTCTTGAAATCATATTACATAAAACAATGAGGAGGCCAATACAATGCAGTCTCAGAAATGGTTACATGAATCCAGTGCCGGAACTAGGGATAGGCAGAAGAAGCACTAGAAGTCTAGCGAACAACAGAGAGTTGCGGGGGGGGGGGGGCACTCCTGTTCAACATTAATTATAATAAATATTACAAACATTATAATTGACAACATTAGCATTGAAACATTGTTATTTGTTCTGGTGCTTGTAAAGCTTGCAAGAAATCCACTACAAAAGGAATACACATAGCTGATTATAGCAATGTAAATGGAAACACTGTTTATCTGACACTACATAAACATAATTAATATAACCCCAAAAATGTGGTCACCAATTATCCAGCCACAGCTTATAAATTCCAACTGGCATATATACATATCCTGCAGCTTTTATCCTTTATTTCAGTGTACAGAAAGCACCAAAATAAAATGTTTAAATGTTGAAGAGTCCAGTAGATTGTTCTCATTTGGTGTGCAAAGTACACAATTTATTTCAGCAAGTGAGAGGGTGTGGCTGTAATAACCAGAATTGAGGATGTTCTATTTTGAATATGATACAAAATAACAGTATTAATGTTTAAAAAATGATTTGGTTAAGAGATTTTAATAAGATATAAGAAATGTCTAGTTGGTACACAAGGGGCAGGGAAGATTCGTTGCCCCTGAGGTGGACTTACCCACACCTTACTCAAATCACCTCATGGTAGAAGCACCCCTGGCATAGGACTACATATCCTTTGGAAAGCAAATCAATGTTTTTTACTTTTATTTAAACTGAACTGTATAAAAGTAAGTACAGGTATGGTGTTCATTATCCAGAAAGCTCCTGATTAGGGAAAGGCCATCTTCCATAGACTAATAATAAAACAGTACCTTGTACCTGATCCCATCTAAGATATAATTAATCCTTATTGGAAGAAAAAGCAGTTTATTGGGTTTATTTAATGTTTATAGGATTTTCTAGTAGACTTAAAATATGGAGATCCAAGTAATGAAAAGATCCATTATCCAGAAAACCCCAGGCCCCAAGCATTCTAAATAACAGGCTCCATACCTGTACAACCTCACTCCCCTACATGGCGAGAAAGAGTACCTCTATGACCTACTTTTAGGCAGATTTGGATCAAAACGTTATGAAGTAAAAATGGGTGATAAGTTTTCCCACAAGTCAGCGGTAAGCGATCTAAAAAAAAATGCTTGTATTCCCAGGTGCTTACAAAAAATTTACTTAAATTTATTTTTTGTAATAATCAAATACATCTAGATCTAGGATGGAAAGTTGATCATTCATTAATTGCTTGAATTATATACACTATAGCAAAAAAAGGGAAAGTTTGATACAATTGAAATCATTTGGTGGGGGGAGGCTGAAACCACAAAATTCATACAGACAAATACAAGAGGTCCTCTGCATTCAACCCATTATCAATATATTTAGGACATTGGGTCATTCTGCGCCTTAATCTACCATAAAATGCAAATTGAAATGAAACAGGGATTGTTTGTCATATGTTTCAATATATTTAAGCTGGCCTACTACATCAAAGTCATCCCTGATCTGGCCAGACTTACACTCAACTTTCATCTACTTTCATCTGATTTCTTAAGAATGCTACATCTTCATTATACATTTAACACAGGGATTTTTACCTGCAACAAGCTATACAAAAAAAAGATAAAGTTGTGTTCACAACTACATCTTAAATAATTGAAAATGTGTACTAAACTAATTTGCACTCTTTTTCAGGAGGAACTGCGTCCTCAGTTTGAAGCCAAATATTCCCAACTGGAGCGTGTTAATCCAATCACTGGGAAGCCAGAGCCTTTCCAGCCTTTCAGTGACAAGCTCAGTAGGCTGATGGTGTCTGTGTCAGGGATATTCTTCATGGTAACCTTCTTTCTACTTTCAGTTGTTTCCTTGAACCCAGTTAAACTAGAACTGCTTTCTCAGTCAGAGGACTGTACTAACTTTTTCCTAAGAATCATCAGAATAATACAAAAACATGTAGACTGTGTTGCCTAAAATGAAGCTTTCATAATAATGTGCTAAAAGATGCAATGTTGTTTATGCCTGGAGGGAGGGCTGTTGAGGAATACCATATGCAGAAGCAAACAGAGCAAAGATCCAGGATCTATAAACTGGAGTCAAGTGGACAGAAGATGTAGATGCTTGGCATTCCACCATCATTGCACCCTAGGCATGTGGCTCTTCTTCCTATCTTTAGTTCTTGATATACCTAAGTGATTGATAGTTTTTCACAAATAAGACCAGGAATTGTTTTACATTAGTTAATAGTGTGCTTCCTCAAGCAAACGTGTTTTTCCACTGCAAACAACTCAGCCATACTTTCTGTGAGTTTTGCAATGCTATTGTACACTCTTTCTGTAATTCGCTTATAAGAGCAGGTAAAATATGTCAGTGAGTGACTCACAGCATGAGCAAAGAAGAAGAGCAATAATGAGACTCATTAAAAAGCATATTTATTAAACATCTACTTTACAACAGTTGGGGGTTATTTACTAAACCTACTAAACTTGAATTCTTCAAGATCTATCATACCCCAATGCTGCAGGATGCCAGAATCTGAAAATCCTCCCTCTCAGACCCATCAAGTTCCTGTATAAGTCAATGGGAGAGGCCCAAAATTGGAGAGATCTGAAAAAAATTGTATGATTCAGGTTTTTGCTCGATTTTATTGGGTTTTTTCCCAAACTAATTCATTTCGTTTTTTTTTATTAATAAATAAAGTCAAATCAGGCATGGGATTTTAGCTGTGTTTTTTTTTTTTCTTTTATAAAATATGAGATAAATTCAGAGTTTAGTAAATTACACCCTTGGCATGGATTTTTTTTAATAGGCAATTTTAATGTGAAAGACAGCACAGTTTCCTATTGTACTAAGCTGAATGTTTTGTCACTGATTGTGATCTCATACAATCATAATGTCCGTGACGCATGCTTCTCCTATTTGTTTTCAGATATCGCTGGTGCTAACAGCAGTGTTTGCTGTTGTTGTCTACCGCTTAGTTGCTATGGAGCAATTTGCATCATTTAACTGGCATTTTATTAAGAAATACTGGCAGTTTGCAACATCTGGCACTGGGGTTTGCATAAACTTCGTGATCATTATGTCACTCAATGTGGTAAGTCTACACTATTCCAAGTTAAAATGCTATTTGCTATATTTAATACATTACAAAATTACAAAATTTGTGCAAAGTTTACAAGGGATTCCTGGCAGTCCTTTATGCCCAAACTGGCATCTGCTTTTTATGGTAGCCTGCTTATGCCCTTGTTCCCACCTATTCTGATTCTCTGGATATGGATTTAACTATGCAGAATTCACAGGACCCCAAAGTATTAACATGGACTGGCATTCTTATTTCTGCAAAACATTACTGAGATTACATTATAGTGAACAGAAATTCATAAACATCATTGATACTAATTATATATATCTGATGGCATCTTCATGATCTTTGGAAAAAGAATTGTTAAGCAGACATGAAAATAATTTTGTACTTTACTCCCTTATCTAGTGACTCTCAGCCCAAGCACCTATGACTTATGCTAAACATGCTAGTGATTTCATAGTTATTCCTACCTTTTGATCTTGACAGCCACTGGAAAACCAGACTATACGCACTGCATAATCACATTCAAAATATTAACCCTAGCAGCAGGAGATGTAGAATAAATCAGTTTCTTCTATGAGAATATACCCTATATGGCTAAAAATATGTGGACATCAGCCTGTCTAGTATCCAAAAACCATGACAATTTACATAAAGTTGGTCCTCATTTTGCTGGCTTTACACTCGACTCTTCTGGGAATGCTTTCCACTAGATGTTAGTATATTTTTGGAGAGAT
The DNA here is from genome assembly GCA_024363595.1 of Xenopus borealis. Lineage (NCBI taxonomy): Eukaryota > Metazoa > Chordata > Amphibia > Anura > Pipidae > Xenopus > Xenopus borealis. The sequence continues at coordinate 11,650,236 of CM044438.1, forward strand.
TTCCATTCATTTACATTTAATAAGCTGGAAACTGATGTAATATGTAGGGATGGCGCGAACCGCCGCAAAAAAGTTCGCGGACGCGTTCGCGAACTTGCGACAAACGCGCGAACAGTTCGCGACCGTCGCGAACCCCATAGACTTCAATGGGAAGGCGAACTTTAAAAGCTAAAAAAGACATTTCTGGCCAGAAAAATGATTTTAAAGTTGTTTAAAGGGTGCAACGACCTGGACAGTGGCATGCCAGAGGGGGATAAAGGGAAAAGAAAAATCCATTATTTTCTTATGTCAAAAGTGTTACAAAGTATCTTACCTGTACCTGTTAGCTGTTCTGGACTCTCTGCAAAAAGCCAAGTTCAAATCTTTGCTTCTTTTTCTGGCTGTTCAGTGAGGGTCTTTCCAGTGAAAGAGGGTCCTCCAAAAAGAGGGTCTTTCCAGTACAAATGAGGGACAGAGGGTTGAGCTCGCAAAAGAGTTGGGACTCGGGAGGTATGCACATTTTTTTTTTTTTAGTCCAGGGGGTGTGTGGGGGTGGTCCAGGGAGAGCTTCCTTATTGGCTGCCATGTATCTGCTGGTCTGGGGTGAGAGGGCAAAAAAATGCGGCAAAAAAAAAAGCGCCAAATTGACGCGAACCCAAAATGCGAACGTCGCGCGACGTTCGCGAACTTCCGGCGAGCGCGAACAGCGGATGTTCGCGTGAACAAGTTCGCCGGCGAACTGTTCGCGCCATCCCTAGTAATATGGTGTTGCTTTTACATGGTGCTAAACATTAATATTATCTTTAAAAATAGCCTGTTTATTAGAGCATCATAGATGTTCTCTGGTCCCTGTCTGTGTTTCAAATGAGGGGTGAATGTGTCCTAACAGTACCTGCCAGAAGCAAAGGAGGAAAGGAAAGACAATCCCAGCCCTGCAGTCACTCAAGCATAGACAGACTTCAGTTCCCCATCAGGTCCTGCTAGCTGCTGTCCTACAGTGCAGTGAACTGAGAGCCGCCAGCTCCCCTGCACAGCCTGGGAATTCAGGGAGCAGGAAGTGGAAGGATTATTAGAGGTTTTGCAGAAATAGTCAATAAATCAGCCTGAAACACTACTTTTTTAAGCACAATTCTTCTATATCTAAATGAGTATAATGCACTGGTACAGTCTTATTTTTTTATACAAAATGTCTCCTTTAAGAAATGCTACCAATAATTTAGGTGTATTATTTTATTTAAATGAATGGAAATGAGAGATTGTAATTGTGTAGGCCATCTATGTAGACTTCTGTCATGCCTTCTGGATGGTCTATCAATTCAGCAGATGAATGCTCCATATAAAACTATGGGGGTTATTGAACTAATATAGGTGCTTAACTGCACCCATGTGTTTGCATAGTAACTTGCTTATAATAATTTCCATTTTTTAGGTTTATGAAAAAGTTGCATATCTTCTTACTAATTTAGGTGAGTACACATGAATTGCTTACACATATTACAATAGAATGTATTCTTACGAATTATTTTAAGTACAGAAAATATATGACCACATATTTATATATTTACCTCTTAAGTGCTCACTCTAACTCTTTTAGTAAAATGTTTGGTGGTATTAAACATTGTTTAATTGGTATGAAACAATGTATATTGTGGGTCAAGTTGTGCTACAAGATGGCAGCCGTCACACAAGGGATCGGTCATGTCTAGTTATAGTTCAAGGGAAGGCTCATACAATCCTTTTTGAATTTCTAATTATCCAGATTTCTTTGTGACTCCAATATGACATCATGTACAGATATCTGCAGCACCAACAGATTCAGTAGCACAGTTACTAGAGGTACTCAAAAGCCATCATAACTCTCCCAAAGTAAAATATCAAAGTACTCTTGTACCATAGCTCTACACACTCTCCCTTGACACCCTCCATTGATTAAACACTCACAAATCCTACTACATGCTTCACTGATGCATTAGAATATTCACTCACTGACCCTCTCCGCTAGAGTGCCCATTCTTATAATTGAAATCTCATCTGGCTAACCCTCATTCATAAGATCCTGAACTTGAGATCTCACTGGGCACACACATTGTTACTAGATACTAACCCATCCTGGGCTCAGGGCACATATCCACCCAACTCCTGAGGTGATCCAAACAACAGCACATTGCTAAATTCATACAGTTTAGATAGTACCAATGGGACCCACTTAAAAGGTATGACCACATATTGGACATCATGGCTATTCCACCCATGCTTGCATTAAAGGAAAGATCTATATATTGTTAGGAACCACCAGTGATTCCAGTAGCTTACTTTCTACCCTTGACTGGCAGCCCTCCTGTTCAAAAATGCACCCACTACCATCTTCTTCCTATTTTACAGGCATCTCCCATTTGTTCTGAGATTTTTGTACTGCACGTGAAAATCCTAGAATTGCCTCAGTAGAAAAATCTCAGAAAAAGTTCTGCACAGGCAGGGAATCCCTTGAGGATGAAAAGATGTGTCCACCAGCAACGTAGTGTGATTTTACCTTTTCTTCTACAATTTCTACAATTGATACTAAGAAGCTCACTTTATGAAGTTAAACGCTGTTTGTTGAGAAATGTGTTATTTTAGTAAACCAGTTTTTACCCAATCTTCATGATTAAACATCAGTAGAAGACAATTTGCACAGGAGGTATTGCTAAAATCACCTATAATTGTTAAACAATTATGAGAAGTTTTAATCCACTACATTGATTTTATGTTATCATATTTTAGTTTTTTCATTATATTTTATTTTCATGTTAAATTATGTTTAAGTGTCTGCCTAATTTATGAAATTGTTCCATGCCTGGCAATTCAAATAATATCAAATTATTTTGTAACACTAAGGGGCAAATTTACAAAATTCACGTGAATAGAAGAACGATTTTTTTGGATATTAGAATATGCAAAATTTGGCATCTCCGATCATCAAATACCAAATTATCGGATAGATTGAATGATCGGAAATTCGATAATTCGATGATCGAAGGATTTAAAATTTTAAAATCCTTCTAATGCCTACTTCGCCAGATTGAACCTACCGAATACCAATAGAAGCCAATGGGAACTCCCCCCCCCATAGATTTCCTTTGCATAGTCCTGCTCGAATACCATTCATACGTTCGAACGCCTCGATCATTCGAATCGTACAAATTTTTCGGAGGCTCGAAGGAAAAAGTACGTTTTTTTCGTGAAATCGAACGGTATCCGATTGTACGAATTAATCGAGAAATCAATATCGAGCAAAATGATAGCCTAAAACTATTTGATAAACATTTGATAGTCCAATGCATATCTAATTTTGAATTTATTCGTGGGATTTTTGAGGAATTTTAGTAAATTTGCCCCTAAAAATGTAAAATTTTATTTACCTATATTTTTCTGTATACATTTTTCTAGGCCTTTCTGAACATTTAGAGGGTTTATTTTTTATTAAAGGGATCCTGTCATGGGAAAAAAAAATTCAAAATGCATCAGTTTATAGTTCTGTTCCAGAAGAATTCTGCATTGAAATCCATTTCTCAAAAGAGCAAACAGATTTTTTTATATTTCATATTGAAATCTGACATGGGGCTAGCCATTTTGTCAATTTCCCAGCTGCCCCAAGTCATGTGACTTGTGCTCTGATAAACTTCAATCACTCTTTACTACTGTACTGCAAGTTGGAGTGATATCACCCCCTCCCTTTCCCCCACCCAGCAGTCTAACAAAAGAACAATGAGAAGGTAACCAGATAACAGCTCCCTAACACAAGATAACAGCTTACTGGTAGATCTTACAGCACTCAGTAGTAAAACCTATGTCCCACTGCGTACTATTCAGTTACTTTGAGAAGGAAAAACAACAGCCTGCCAGAAAGCAGTTCCCTCCTAAAGTGCTGGCACAAGTCACATGACTGGGGCTGCTGGGAAATTGACAAAATGGCTAGCCCCATGTCAGATTTCAAAACTGAATATAAAAAAAATCTGTTTGCTCTTTTGAGAAATTGATTTCAGTTCAGAAGTCTACTGGAGCAGCACTATTAACTGATGCGTTTTAAAAAAAAACATGTTTTCCCATGACAGTTTCTCTTTAAAGTTTAAATGCAAAAAAAACTCAAAAACCTAACATTTTTCTTGATTTATTATACCCCGAAGGATGGAAAAAGTCTGAAAATCCTCCATCTCAGACCTATCAAGGTTATATATAATTCAGTGGGAGAGGTCCCTATCATATTTGTAATGTGCTGGATTTGGCCAGAAAATCCAGCTATTTCAGGCATTTCAGGCAAAAATCTGAAACATTCTGACTTTTCAGGAAAATAAATTTCAGGGAAAAAAAATCCAAAAAAATTATACCATTCGGATTTTATTGAGTGTGTCCCTGATCCAATTAAATTGTGCATTTTTAATAATAATTAAGGTTCAACAGTGGATTTTAGTTGGTCAGACTTTTTTTAATTAAATACAAATACTTGATAAATAAGGCCCCCAATGTCATAAACTTATAGTATATTCATGTGCTCTTTTTATTTTTCTAGAGCACCCAAGAACAGATTCTGAATGGGAAAATAGTTTTGCCTTGAAAATGTTCCTTTTCCAATTTGTCAACTTAAACAGTTCAATTTTTTATATTGCATTTTTCCTGGGCAGGTAGGTTTCTATTTCTTTCCATACTGTTAAGTGAATGGGGCATATCTGTAATCAGAAAGTATGTTGATGATCATTGAGGGGGTGGTTAATTATTTTTGCCCATGGTATTGAAAACAAAGCTGATTGGGTTAATTTAGACAAAAAAAAAAACCTCTTCCTTTTCTGTATTAATCTGTATGAAAGTATGAAACACCTTTCACTTGCAATACATTACATTTCTTAAAAGACATAATGGAACGAGGGAAAATGCAGAGAAGGATGACTGAGTTTGTGAGGGAATGGGTCACTTTTGTTGTGAAGGTAGGAAGGTAGAGAGGTGACAAGACTGGTTTATTTATCAACCCCCACACATGCTGCTTCCAGTTATTTAGTACAACCTCCCCGTCCTCTATATTTCTCCTTCCACACCAGTCACTTGCTTGTTCAAGCCTTCCATTAATCATTATTTCACTGCCCTTGCTCCAGCTTGTGTCACCCCATAGACTATACCCTAGGCAACCATCTCTCCAGCCTGCCCCTAGTTCCGGAATTGTGTTAGACTCCTTGATTGCTTACTAACATAGAGCAATTATCTAATGACAGATACAGGCAGAGACAACTATGGAACATGAGGTTGTATATGGAACATGAAGTTGTATATCAGTGGGTATTAGGGGAACTACTACTGTAGGATGGCCCTACGACAACATTTTAAACATTGTATTCTAAATGTCCTAATGTAGGTCCTTATTGTTTTAGGATTGAGCTGCTAAACAAACATATATGTTTTATTTCCAGATTTGCAGGACGACCGGGGAAATACAACAGGCTGTTTCAAAGGTGGAGACTGGAAGAGGTAAAGGAGAACGTATTGCATGTTATATCTTAGGCAGCATTTACACAATAAATGACAACTCGTGTCTACCCAGGATGGGGAATGGTGAGAACTGAAGTCCATAATCACATGCAGACTCAAATACAAAGTATTCAAGACTCCAGACTCATTCATACAGTGAGGGGTTTATGGATTAACAAAGATAAAGTTCATATTTGCAAATGTGGCCTACAATAAATTAAAAGGAGCATGCCCCATGAGCTTTGCTGAAGTTGATACATTTGCCGCTGATGCTCATGAGAATGTCTCCACCAATCTTAGCTGAATTCAATTTTAGAACCTACTGTACATTTTAGAAAAGTTTGATAGTAGGGCCTTGATGGGACTAGATACATGAGAGGCATGAAAACAGCCTATGCTGTTAATGCTGTTATTTATTTTATATTTTATCACCAGTAATCCCTGTAGCACAAGGAGTTGTTTGGTTCTGAGTCTGTTCTACAAATATTAAGCAATCACTATGTTTGAAAAAAAATTAACATAAAATATTGCAAAACAATGTCCCCAATGAATCAGGCAGTTGTTTAACAAGGACAGCTTTATTGCTAATATGAGACATGACTCATTTTAATATTACTTTTCTGCATATTATTCTTCATTAATGTACCAGATGCACTGAATATATTACATTCATTTAATATTTGCCTTAAATGTCTCTTTGTTTTTGCTCAGTGTCATCCCAGTGGCTGCCTCATAGACCTTTGCTTACAAATGGGAGTCATAATGGTATTGAAGCAAATGTGGAATAACTTCACGGAACTTGGATACCCGTAAGTTTGGTGTATTGAACTCCTCTGTAGGGTGGTGGTGGACAAAACATAGCCATAGCCTATTTATAGACTGATTTTTGGATGATCCATACTTATGCAAATCTGTATATTTAATTATGACCAATCTGTACAGATCCATGATTTGGATTGCTATATATGTATTGCTTTTTGATTCTCCAGGTCAAGGGTTGATTAAAGTCCAAAACTCGAAAAATGTTATTGTGGTGTTTATACAAATGGCCTGCGGGTGTCTCTGTGTATACACAGGACTTTCTGTACAGCTTGAAAGTGAAAGTAGGAAGTACTGCAGTTGTGTAATGGCTGCATGAAACTGTTAATAAAGCACTGTTATACCCTGCTCATCTTCGGCTACCAAAACATAACATCAATATTTTTTACTTTCAAATGCAAATTTTTAGTGGAAAAAAACAATTTTTTTTTGATTTATTATAACCCAGGGCTGCTAAAATACCAAATCTGAAAATACTCCATCTCCAAGCTGTCAGGGGTCCTGTAGAAGTCAATGGCAAAGGTCCCATTTCAAATTTGAAGATATCATGGTCAATGCTGACTTTTGACCAAAAAAATAAAAAAATTAGTGGGTTTTGACCAAAAAATCTGAGTGTTTCAGGGATAAAAACTGAAAAATTTGTTTTTTTTCCGCAAAAACTAAATTTTTTGAGTGTTTTTTCAAACCTATTTAATATTGTTTTTTCAATGATAAATAAGGTCAAATTGTGAATTCTAGTTTGGTCGGAGTTTTGTTAATGAAAAATTGGATTTTAATATACAACCCCCATACAGTACATGCACACTTTTATTTTTGCTTTTTATATTAAGAGGGTATCAAAGGTCGAAATTTGAAGTTATGTGAATTTTTTTTTCTCTAATAAATTTGAATGTACTCGCAACTCGAATCAGAGGTTATTTATGAAAAAAAAATCTAACATTCGATATTAGGAATGACCCAAAAATTCGAATCGAATTCAAAATGAGTTTTCAAAAAAAAAAATTTGATTGTCAGGAAGGCACTTAACATCTTCAAATGGTTCAAGGGACCTCTGCCATTTACTTCTACGTGAACTTGGCAGGTTTTAGGTGGCGAATAGTCAAATTTCCAGGGTGTGATAAATCTCACAGTCGGGTTGGTGGTTTAAAATTTGAATTTGTGAGTTTTGATTAGAAAAAGAAAATTCGAATTCGAATTAACAATTCAAACCTTAACCTGATGCAACTAAATCAGATTATAAATGCCCTACACAGAGAGGTATTATAATCGATTTTGGTTAAAAGTTATATTCCTACATAAAGTTTTACATATACACCAGGTATTTGCTCCTGAAGGGGAATATGCGGATAGTCTTGTAATCCCGATTACCCTGTGCCTTTTATTAGACTGCTGCAGAACTGGTGGTCTCGGCGGAAGATCAAGAAAGGTGGCCAGATGGTAGAAAACAAATTTACTTTGCCACAGTGGGAAAAAGACTGGAACTTACAGCCAATGAATGCACATGGCCTTATGGAAGAATATTTAGAAATGGGTAAGTATTTCTACCAGAGTACCAGGGTAAACTTTAAAACTGTGCTAGGATTCTCATTATTGTGTCTCCCACCTGTTTAGTTTTACCTCCTGTCCTTCCATTTATGCTCAGCTATAACATAATGTCTGCTACCTTCACAGACAGGTTCCCCATTCTGCCTATTTACAACTCTCTACATCTTTATCCACCTCTGTCCGCCTTTAATGGTATATTGGGTGCAAGTTGTAGCGCTACGAGTGCCACAATTATGTCCTGCATAGGCAAGCATTGTGCAAAGATCTATGGAGCACATTGAACCACTAGCATTCCTAACACTTAACAATGCTACATATCTGTCCCAGAATATTCAGATATGTTATCCATAACTCAAACCAGGTAAACTAGGTTAGACCAAGAGTGAATTTTGATGCTAGTACAAACTACCTTTATTCTGTAATAAACATTATTAGCAGGAGAGTGCTGCTAGCTATGGACATGAACAACCTAGATATCTGTGTTTAGAGAAGCTTATTCAATGTACCTTAAATAATCACTGCTGTAGCATAAATCACAAATTGTGTCTGAAACCCTAATGTCTCAATTGTACCCTAACCTTTAGTTGTAAACTCTAATGTGTAGGGCCCTCTAATCCTATTGTATTTGTAAATCCTTGATTGTTATCCACTTTTATTCCCTGTTTGTTATAACTAAGGAAAGCACTGCGTATCTTGTCGGCGCTATACAAATAAATGATGATGATGATGATGATGATCTGTGTTCACAAATTTAGATTAACAAGAAATCAAATATGCTGTAAATAGAATAACCAAACCTTTTCAGTTATACAGTTTGGCTTCACTACCATATTCGTTGCTGCTTTTCCCTTGGCGCCACTCCTTGCATTGCTGAACAACATCATTGAGATAAGACTGGATGCCTACAAGTTTGTAACACAGTGGAGAAGACCCATGCCAGCCCGGGCAACTGATATTGGTACGTGTGAGAATGTCCAGCAGAAAGTACAGTAACGGAACTAGGTGAAGTGAATGTACGGCCTGGTACGCATAGGGGTACTTTTGTATTAAGTAATGAGAGAGAAAATAAAAAGGTTCCTGTGCAAGGAACCACAGTGTTTAACATTGGATCTCTTTTATCTGCCATGTTTTTTTTCCAGGTATCTGGTATGGCATTCTGGAAGGGATTGGAGTCCTTGCTGTTATCACCAATGCCTTTGTCATTGCCATCACCTCTGACTATATCCCCCGGTTTGTCTATGCATTCAAGTATGGTCCATGTTTAGATCAAGGATACAGACATGAAAAGTAATTTTCTCATGTTTTACACCACCTTTCCCATTTCTGCTTGTTGACTAATCCTGCTATTTTATAAATTGGGTTATTTCTCAAAGCACATCACTTGGAATAGTTCACTCATAGTAAGTACCTTCCTCACAGTTTTTTCTATGGATTCATTTTTCTGCATCACCATTAATCGTTAACACTTTGGCCATGAAAATTTGTTTGACCTTTAGGGTCCACCAATAAGACTGCAGGGCTTCCTGTGAGCCAATTCCTTAGGCTAAATGGTTTGCTATCAGCTCTGTAATACTGTGTGTCCAGTTTGATCAAAATGCTAACAATCAAATTACACATTTTTTCTATTCAAATTTTTGTTCACAACAAACTTGAAGGCTCTGTACTTATACTTGCACCTTAATGATCGGTGCATCCATTTTTATGCATAAGGAATAGGGTTAAAGATACAAAGGAGCCCTGAAATTAATACCAGCCTTAGGGGGTTATGTAATTAAATGCACTACTTTGCCCAGGGGCAATTTCCCATTGCAACCAATCAGCTACTACAATTTACTGATCACCTGTTTAAACACGTTATTGGTTGCTATGCGTTTTATTACATACAGTATGGGGGGTGTAAAGCATCGCATCATCACCAGATCCTACACAAGCAGCTTAATTGCACCTAGAAATCACATGCTATTATTATTTATTTTCAGGTTTCAGATCACTAAGGTCTTTTAAAAAAAAAAGTCAAATCTCCCATGTGCCCGTGCTCCAGAACAGATGCAGATGGGAGTAGGAATCATGTCGCCCCAAAAATCGTGATGCCCTAAGCCAAGGCTTTTGTGGCCTTCCCACAATTCTGGGCCTGGATGTACTGGTAGATCAATATAAGAGCCTTGAATAAAACAATAAATAACTTATAAAACACAGAGCAACTGTTTTTGGCTGCCAGGGTCAGTGACCCCCAACAACCGGAAAATAAACCGTAAAATGAAAAAAGAGGAAGGCAAATAATTTAGAAACTACAAAATCTAAAAAAAATTGGATGCCCAGTTGAAAAGACGTCAGACAAAATTTTCACCATGGACGAAAATGTGAAAAATATGAAGAATCTGTATCAGGAGAACACACTACTCATCCCTATTTGTAACATATTAAATGTTTAATTCAATGGTGAATCAATAGTGGTAAAAATACAAATGAAGCTAATTTGACACTGAAAACATGTTTTTATTTGTTCCAACTATTCACATGATTTTTTTTTTTAAATATAGACTGCATTTCATCAGAATTCTTGTCCTTCTTGTTTCCAGATGCCTCGAAGGCTATGTAAATAGCAGTTTATCTGTATTTGATCTAAAAGAGCTCGGGGAAGGATATTCTGGATATTGCAGGTACTCATTAAATCTCCTCATAGGAACAATCTGTTATTTTATAGAATGCAATGATTAAAGTGGTTAAATGTGACAATGTAGCTTTTAAAATGTTAATGCAGAGCTATTGGCAGTTATTTACCACTGGTGTTTTTATACTATATGTATTGATTAAGGATGCACCGAATCCAGGATTCGGTTTGGGATTCAGCCATCTTCAACAGGATTCAGAATTGGCCAAATCCTGCTGTCCGGCAGAACCGAAACCTAATTTGCATATGAAAATTAGGTATAGGGAGTGATATTTTTGGCAGAATCTTTCATGAAGGATTCGGGGGTTCGGCTGAATCAAAAATAGTGGATTCGGTGCATCCCTAGTATTGATGTATAAATGCTTGTATGTGTGTGTGTGGGGGGGGGATGCTTTATGTAAGTGCCAAACTGTGTCACTACTATTACCAATGAGAACTTCTGCCAAAAAACAAAAGCAGGGACCTTACTGGGCAGTTTAAGTGACTGCTCCTGCTGCTGTTTACTCTCTAATGTATTTTACATTATGCATGCAGCATAGAAGGCTCATATTAAAGCTCTGGACTGTGAACTTGTACCTCTTAAGCTGGCCATAGACGCAACAATCCGATCGTACGTATCCTAGATTTGTATGATTTTCGGATTGTGCGTGGAGTTTCCTGACATTTGTCGTGCCATGCCAATCGGTGGTTTGGTCGATCAGACAGGTTAGAACTGATCTGTGCTTTTACTACTTTATTTAATCTGAAGGTTAGTGGCAGGTCAGGAGATGGGGATGTCCAATCGTACCATGATTTGTACGATAAGATCTTTGTGTCTATGGCCAGCTTTAGGTAAAGTCTACACAAGGAGATGCAGGGAGATTAGTCACCCTAGTGACAAATTGCCTCTTCTTTGGGGTGACTAATGTCCCCTAACTGCTTCCCCCTGTCACAGGTTAACATTAAAATCACCTACAGCAATTCACATGCGACACTTCGTTTTCCGAAATCGCCTGAAATTTCCTTGTGAGGCAAGACAGGGGGAAGTGGTTCGGGGAGATTAGTCACCACAAAGAAGAGGCGATTTGTCACTGGGGCGACTAATCTCCTCGAATCTCCTTGTGTAGACCTTCCATTATTATACCACCACTAGTGATGGGCGAATCTCCCGCGATTCGCTTCGCCTAGAGATCCGCGAATTTCTAGAGAAATTCGCGAATTGGCGAAAAATTAGCGAAACGAGTCGCGGGACGATTTTGTCGCGCGTCGCGTCAACTTTGTCGCGCGTCGCGTCAACTTTGACGCGTCGCGTCGTTTTCGGCGCGCGCCGCGTCGTTTTCGGCACGCGTCGCGTCGTTTTCGGTGCATCGCGTCAAAAACGACGCGCGACTCGTTTTTCGGCGAAGTTTCGCCAACCGAAATTCCGCTGGTGATTCGCGAATTTATTTGCCAGTGGCGGATCGCGGGAATTCGCCACAAATTCGACCTAGGCGAATAAATTCGCCCATCACTAACCACCAGAAGGCACAGAGTTCATCACCCCAGCCCACCCATCATGACTCCAGAGCTGCATAACATAGACTGTGTATATGAAAGAAGGGCAAATCTTTTCACACCAGAATTATCTTGTTTGCTCAGTGTGGGGCAGATGGCAAAAGTTCAAAAATCTTTTTTTTTTATGGCCATATAAGCACCAGCCCCCTATCACTAACGTTTTTGAAGCTGAAGTACATTTGTTGTTTCAATAGACCCTGTGTATGTGAATATTACTACAACAGTTACTGGTTTCGGACATGTGCAATTGTAATTTACAGATACAGAGATTACCGAGCGCCTCCTTGGAGTTCCAACCCCTATGAATTCACTTTACAGTTCTGGCATGTTCTTGCTGCTCGGTTGGCTTTTATTATCGTTTTTGAGGTAAGAAATGTTTTTTAGTAATAAAGTCGATTATTTGCTTTTGGAGAAACCTTTTAATGCTTTCCTGGCACTACACTCTGCATAAAGAAACACATTTTTGAACCTACACTCGGTACAGAGCATAATTCCACTGGGTGCAAGTGCTCATTTGCTTAGCACTATTTTAGTTTGCTCTTGCACTTGCACCAAGGGTATTGGAAAATGCCCCCCCCCACCATCCAAACTGACAAAGATATGATTCTCTGATGCATAATAATTTCTGCTGAGGTTTTTCCTTAGAATCCATGTGAATGCAGCACTTGGCACCAGCCCCATAGCTTATTCATTTTAAATGTAATGTATTGGCTGCCATCTACTGCTCAGTTACTATACTGCTAGAAGTATTTTAGTATTTTGTGATACCTTGTGATGTATGGCAAAGAAAATACAACATGGCTTAAACAAAACTTGTTATAAATGTGTGTATTGTTCAAGGTATCATTTGTATCAACTTATTTATAATTGAGATGCCTCAATTAATGAAAATTCTCGGTCTCTTAGCACCTTGTATTTGGAATAAAATCCTTCATTGCCTTCCTGATCCCTGATATGCCTAAAGACTTGTGTGATCGAATGAGAAGAGAAAAGTACCTGGTCCAGGAGATGATGTATGAAGCTGAGCTGGAACATTTACAGCGGGAGAGGAAAAAGAATGGGAGACACTATAACCATGAATGGCCTTAGTTGACAGCACAAGATTTTGACTTTGCACAAACTGAATGATGGATAATGATCTTATTTTACATATACAGTATATATATATATATATATATATATATATATATACAGAAGCCAGAATGGACTGGTCCATTTGGTGACCTTTAGGAAGAACCTCAAAGCAGATACCTCGGATAATTGAAGACATGCCCTCTTGTATTTTTACTTGTTTCACTGCAATGCATGGAGAACTTTTTCATTTGGGGCATGTCCAAAGACCATATTGTCTTGAAAATACTATTTGCTTTCTGCTTTCTGGATGAGCACAGAACAGAGTTCTGATTGCAGGCTGTGTACTGCCTGGAGCAAGTGCAGCTCCTGCCATTGATATCAGCAGCTTTGAAATGCTTTGTTACCATGTCATGCATGGTGATACATGCATGGTGATACCATTTCAACTTTGATTCAGTTGTGCTCACCAAATACTTAAAGGGAAATGATTGAAAAAAATAAAAAATTAATAGAGCTTCATCATACTGAAATAAGACACTTTCTAAATACAATCAGTTCAAAATGCTGTACCATTTCTGAAATAATCAAGTTTATCTTCACTATTCCTCTCTCAGCATCTGTTTCTCCTCAATCTGTCTTCATTCTGGAGTTGGGTGTCAGATGAATGATCCAATATATCTTATAAGGGGGGCTTCTTTTGCCTAGAAGATGTATTAGAGCTCAATCTATTAAAATCACCAGACATCATGTCTCTCTACATGCAGAATTTGTGCAAAAGGCAGTTATTTTGTTATATTTTGTTTGCACTGGAATCCGTTATTTGAGTGAGCTGTAATACATCAACTTGGTAAGGGAGCGCCCCATTATAAGCTATATTGGATCTAACTGTCAATGAATACCTGTCACCCAACTGCTGCATGAAGACAGAATGAAGAGAAACAGATGCTGAGAGAAGGATAGTGAATATAAACCTATTTCAGATTCAATGCAGAATTTTTAATTGATTGTATTTAGAAAGTTTGTTATTCTAGTATGAGGAAGCTTATATAAAATTTTCATTTCCGCAATAGTTCCCCTTTAAGGCTTCATAATGTGAGGAGAGACTAGGAAGATGTGACTTGGTGACATGTTAAATCCACTACCCAAATACTGTATTTATCTTAGGTCCCAGGACCATCACACTAACCCTGCCTTACACTTAATGGGTTATGATTAAAGGTAGTGATTCCCAAACTATGGGGCTTGCTCCCTTGATTAGGAGGGTTCTTTGGTGGATTTAGTGACAATGTCTGTTTTTCTAGATGCACCTAAAATCCCAGCTTGATGACAAGTAGGGCAAGATTTGAGGTGTGGGGGAAGTATTCTTGAACATTCTTATGGCTGAATGACTGATAATTTGGTGTTTATCTAATTGTATAACCATTTTCTGAGCTATAGGAGGCCCTGACCAAGGATGGACCTTCAAGTTGGCATTTGAACTGAAAAAGGTCAGCAAACACTGGTTTAAGACAGTAGATTTTTCTAGTTCAAGCCCAGGTTTTGATCAGCTCATATCCAGGCTACAGATAAAGAACAAACATGGATGTGATTCAGCCATAGTTCTAGGCCCACAGTTTCGTATCCAATAGTTTATTGAGTTGATGTCTTTATCTTTACCTTACATGTGATTACATGTGAGTTCTTGTCATTGACACTCTTGGATGCTACAAATGGCTTGGCATGTAACATGCCAAATACATTAATAAATAACTCATGGACTTTTTTTTGGCATCTGTCTGCCATTATAACAATGGCCTGATGTTATCACAGAAAAATCTGTGAAGCGGCACTTGGCAGGCATAGATAGACACCTGTGTATAGGCCTTAAACGTACCCCTTCAGAGACCTTAAATCCTGCATAAATGGGCAATGTACCCTAGTTAATCCATAATAATGCTGTTTATTTTTAAAAGATTAAAAGGATATTGTACGCCAGCCCTGATCTATAAGAATATTCTTAAAATACAAGCAGTCCTTGGATGTGTATGCAGAGAGAGAGATTGCAGGCTAGATACTTTTACATGGGTCAGAGAGATCAAAGGTGATTTCTTATTTGTTAGTATAGGTATGGAATCCGTTATTCGGAAACCCCTTATTCAAAAAGTTCCGAATTATGGAAAAGCCATCACCCTTAGGGGCAAAATCACTAAGATGCACAAATTCGCCAGGCAAATTTTTGCCAACGCTACGCAAATTCATTAAGGTACGAAGTTACACTCAGGTCGGCGAACGGTAGCGTAGTTGCGCTAATGTTACTTCGCCAGGCAAAGCGCAGTTAAGCTAGCGATGCCTAATTTTCATACGGCGGGAACTTTAACGTATAATAGAAGTATATGTTACAGCCTTTAGTTGTGTTGCCATATGTTAGGAAATGTAGGGGGGAAGGAGGGTAACCCCCTCCAAAAAAAATCGATCTTTTTCACATTAGCACTACAATTGTAAAACACGCCACCATTTTTTTGGCACTTTAAAAATTTTACCATTTTTTTTTACAAACTCCTATCTATTGTATTGAACTTTGCCTGGTCTGAGCAGGCGAAGTAAAGTCTAACGTAAGTGGTAACGTTCAGTAAAATTTTGATCTTAGTCAATTTGCGTAATTACGATCCTTTGTCAGTGCGCTACTTCGCCTGGCGTAAGGGTGTGAAGTTGCGCAAGTCTATCAAGTCGGTGTAAGTGAATTTCTGAAGTTACGAAATGACGTCACGCTGGCGAATTAGCGCTAGCGTTAGACGCTTTGCACTTTAGTGAATTTGCACCATAGACTCCATTATAATCAAATAAACCAGTTTTTTTTAAATTACTTCCTTTTTCTCTATAATAATAAAATAGTAGCTTGTGCTTGATCCAAGCTAAGATAAAATTAATCCTTATTGGAATGATTTGCTAGTAGTCTTAAGGTGTGAAGTTCTAAATTATGGAAAGACCTATCTGGAAAACCCCAGGTCCCAAGGATTCTGGATAATGTGTCCCATACCTGCAGACTGTCTTATTTTTAACATTGGAATTGGTCCCAATTTCTACTTTTTTTTTATATTTTTTTAATTATTTACATCCTTTTGCCTCTTTAAAATGGGGATCACCGACACCAGTAGCTAACAACAATTTATGCAGCTACAATGTTATTGTTACTTCTATTATATATCTTTCTATTCAGAACCTATCCTATTCATTATGAAGACTCGTCAAACCACTACTTGGTTACTAGGGTAAATTGAATCATAACAACTAGATAGCTACTAAAATACCAAAAACTGAAGAGCTGAACACAGAAAACAGAAAAATGAAGAGCCACAATGTTTTATTTTTTAACATGGAGGGCCTTTTTTCAAAATCCAAATTTTTCAAATATTTAAATAAAAAAAAGTCTGACCAAACTAGAATCCATGATTGAACATTATTTATTATTAAAAAAAGCACAATTTAATCAGATGCAATCAGTCCAATTTTTGGGGGATTTTTTTTTCCTGAATCGTTCGATTTTTTCCGACTTCTTCCTGAAAAGCCTGAATGTTTTGCATGAAAGCATGCAATTTTATGGGGATTTTTTTCTTGACTCACTCCATTTTGTTTTTATTTTTTTTCTGAAAAGCCTGAATGTTTTCGATTTTTGCATGAAAAGCCAAAAATAGTCAGATTTTGGGCTAATTCCACTGCAGACCAGCATCTTTTTGGATGCAGACTTTTACCAACCTCACGGTATAATAAACTTGTCCACTAAAAATTTGGATTATATAGCCAAAAAAAAAAACAACTTTTTGAGGTTTTATCGATTCAGACCCACAAAGTGTTGATTTTTGTGGTTATTTGCTTTTCCCTTCTGTCTTTTTTTATTATGAACTTTAAAATACCATTTGGTTGCTGGGTCAGTGACCACAGCAACCAGACAAGCAAGTGCTCATGAAGCTAAATTTGCATTCTTAGTATTTTTATGAAGTATCTTTCTGTTCAGGTCCTCTCCTCTTCATCTACCTGCCTGCCACTCAAAACCTAGAATGGCTGCTAGAGTCAATTTTAAAAGCATATAGAATAAAAAAGACAGATTACAAATATCACTGTCTACATCATACTAAAAGTTAATTTCAAAGTTATATGCCCCATCTTTAACACAAATAATTTTTATTAAAGATTTTTTTAAATAGTTTCCTGCATAGTGGGTGCTGCATAATACATATATACTCACACTTGCAGCTTTTCATTTATCAATATCATTATTATTATTATTATTATTATTATTATTAATAACAAGAGGAAACCTTGTTGAACAAGAGACAATATAACTATGCAGTTTACCCTGACAGGGATTGAAAAACATATGCCTCGTGGACATGGAAATGATTAGATATTAGTCTTGGTAAAAAATAAAAACCAAAAAAAAAAAAAAAGCAAGACAGAAAGATTTTGACATTGTGATGTTACAGAAGTTTTTTTTAAATGAATTGATGAATTGACAAAGTATATGCATTGATGAATTGACAAAGTATATGCATTGCGTTTCAGGAAAACAGTAAATTTTTTTTTTTGCTTCTGTAAAGCTTGCGGTTGATTTTTATAAGCAGTATTTTCTAACTTGTTTGTTAATGTCAAGTAACACAAAATAAAGATGGGCTTTGCCATTCAAACACTTTGCCCTCACTTACAGGGGCAAGCTGTCAGCTTTAAATGGTGCTGGACAAAGTAGCCACATCTTGTCTGCGAACCCAAAAAAACATTTTACTGATGTAAACAATTTCATTAGAGGTTGACTTCTTTGGGGCTGTCATTTCTGATTCCTGAACATGCCCGTTAAACGAGTTGGAACAAGAGAATATCATGGCTACTCAGGTAGAATGTATATATACAAAGCTTAATGAATGAAGGTGTACAATGAAGGTGGTCTACACTCCAAAGTTCTTTGTTCCATAAATTGCACGTTTCAACTCCTGCTTGGGGCCTTTGTCACGGTGTCGCCAAAAATACAAAAGCTGGATGCCACTTTCGTCACTCCCTGATGAAAGTTCCCGTGCAATGCAGGGAGACGGCACACCAAAGCATCAAAACAACAAAATTTCTTGTTGAAGACAGTGGAGCTTTATTTAAACCAATATTTCAGTTCCTCACGGGAACTTTCATCAGGGAGTGCCGAAAGTTCCTGTGAGGAACTGAGAGGGATTATCTACACTTCATATGACAGCACACAGGCATTAACTTTGCTTTAATTGGAGTTCACCACAGCTGGAACTATATGTATATACACACACATATATATATGAAAAGCAGCAAGTAAGTTGCGGGTAAAACTTAGTCCCTTTGTAAAATGTATAAGCAATGGAATTCTTAATGAATCAGATGAAAATTGAGTGTAGGACTGGCCAGATATGGGATGACTTTGACGTAGTTGGCCAGCTTAAATATATTGCAATATATGGACAAACAATCCCGTTGTTTGAAGGGTAGGCATTTTTCAGTAGCTGTATGCACAAAATGTCTTAAATATATTGTTAATGGGTTGAGTGCAGAGGACCTCTTGTATTTATTTATATATATATATATATATATATATATATATATATATATAAAGATAATTGAAAGCATCAGAATTGGATTGTGGGGTCGCCACATCCATAGGCCCCCGGCTCAGTTGTGGAGCACATGTCCTTGCTAGTGATGGGCGAATCTCCCGCGATTTGCTTCGCCTAGAGATTCGCGAATTTCTAGAGAAATTCACGAATCGGCGAAAAATTTGCGAAACGAGTCGCGGGACGATTTTGTCGCATGTCGCGTCAACTTTGTCGCGCGTCGCGTCAACTTTGACGCGTCGCGTCGTTTTCGGCGCGCGTCGCGTCATTTTCGGCGCGTCGCGTCAAAAACGACGCGCGACTCATTTTCCGGCGAAATTTCACCAAGCGAAATTCCGCTGGTGATTCGCGAATTTATTCGCCAGCGGCGAATCGCGGAATTCGCCGCGAATTCGACCTAGGCGAATAAATTCACCCATCACTAGTCCTTGCAGCAACCTGTCTCCACGTGTACAGAAAACAGTTAAGTTTAGGAGTCATCATTAGAAGTTCAGTGTAAAAATAAAAACTGGGTAAACTGTGCAAAATAATTTTTTTTCTAACATAGTTAGTTAGCCAAAAATTTTGCAGATTTACTAAGGGCACAATTTTCGAAGTGAAAAAAACTGCAAAATTCAACCCTCAAAGTTTTTTAAAAGGGCTTTTTCGATCGAAAATGAACCTATTATATCAAACGATTAAAAAGATTTTGCACAAAATCCTTTGAATTCTTGGAACTTAGAAACATTTTCAGGACAGGCTAAAATGGCAATTCAGCAGCTTTAAGGTGGCAAAGTGTCAAAGTCGAAGGATTTCAAAGGCCAGTACTTCAAAAATTCGACTTGCCGAATATTCAAATTTTTTTCAATTCAAATCGAATTTTGGGCTATTCGATAGTCGATGTAGCCCAAACTTATTAAGAAATTTGAATTTTTTCAATTCAAATTTTATTCAAATTTTCACTTCGACCATTAGTAAATGTGCCTCTTAATGTATAAAAGATGGAGTGACTGGATGTCTAACTTAATAGCCAGAACCCTACTTCCTGCTTTTCAGCTCTCTAACTCTGAGTTAGTCATTGACTACAAGGGAGGCCACATGGGACATAACTGTTCAGTGAGTTTGCAGTTGATCCTCAGCATTCAGCTCAGATTCAAAAGCAAGCCTCTCAACTGTCCCATTTTGAGCGTAACAGTCCAGCTTTTGACAGCTCAACCTGCAGTCTGGCATTTGTACTAAAATGTCCTGACTTTCTCTGCACTGAACATCCAGAAAAAGATAAATAATTTATATATATATAAATTTAATTGGCTTTTGGCATTAAACATAAACAGGTCTCTTTGGAGAACCTAGACTCCCAGCTCAAATGGCAATTCACCTTCATTAGAAAAGCAGTAATAACTGAAAAAAAAACCACAACATTTGGTAAAATTACATGGTAATTAGTGGGTGTGGCCACAAAATGGGTTTGGTCAAAAATGCTGTCCCTCTTTTTATTTACAAAATGTTGGGAAGTATGGTCACTGATTGGTTACTACCTGGTAACCAATCAGTGGAAACCAAGAGAGCTTCAAAGCAGGAAGTAGTGTTCTGGCTATTATGTTAGACATACAGCCTTTATACATTAAATTTTTTGCTACATGAGAAACATTTTTTTATTTTGCGCAGTCTATCTATTTACTCAGTTTTGTTTTTTATACTGAACAATTCCTTTAAACCATTTGTATTAAGTCAGGTTACAACTGTCATAGAATCTGACTCTGCAGACCGTATTATTATTAACCAGTTCTAGTACAGAATATGTCATGTGCTGCTAAAGTGCTTTGCTGGCCTTACCAGAAACTCAACACATAATGGGTAGAATTTCTAGCCTACTCATTTGCTTTAGTGTTCTCCTTAAAGTGCTGAACTCATTGATCCTTCAATCATAATGAAATAATTAGCTCAGACAAGCTAGAGGAGCACTTTGCCCAGCTACCATCCAAGTCAGCATTCCCATGCCATTCTCAGCATATTACAGTATGTGAGCAAGATTTTGTAATGAAGTTATTATGTGTAAGATTGTTATATAAACCTTACAGCTTTTTTTGAATACAACAGATGAAATAAAAGTATTTTGCATGGTCCTGCTGAAGGATATTTTCCTGCACTTTCACCTTATTGTTCATTCTTACCTATTATAGCCACCCCCCTCAAAAACAAGTAATGGTTTCAAATGAACATAACAGGATTTGTTATTATTTTGAACAAATAAAGATAAATAAAAAACAAGAGCGTGTCTGTTTGTGAACTCACAGTCTCAAGCAACAGCTGAATAGGCTAATAGTAATCTCAAGACTCTGCTACATTTTTATTGATCATTAAAGGACCAGCAACATGATTTTTGTTTTTTTTTAATTGCTAGTGTACATTGAAAAAAAAAAAACCCCCACATGATTAAGAAATAAGTTACTGAAACTCTGCTTGCACTCGGGCAACCCATTGTGCTAAGCCGTAATTTCGAGCATTCTGCATGATGGATCCCATATCTGTAATTAATATCACCCTACCACCCTACTGAAGGGAGCTGTCTCTTTACAATCATTTTTAACATGTTTTGTACATCTTATATACTGTGTAAAGGTGAAAGTTTTTTGTTGTTGTTTAAGTGTTCTTAAAGGAAAAAGAAAGGTTAAAACTAGGGATGCACTGAATCCAGAACTCGGTTCGGGATTCGGCCAGGATTCGGCCTTTTTCAGCAGGATTCGGACGAATCCTTCTGCCTGGCTGAACCAAATCGGAATCCTAATTTCCATATGCAAATTAGGGCCAGGGAGGGAAATCACATGACTTTTTGGCACAAAACAAGGAAGTACAAAATGTTTTCCCCTTCCCACCCATAATTTGCATATGCAAACTAGGGTTCAGATTCGGTTCAGAATCATTCGAGGATTCGACCTAATCCAAAATAGTAGATTCGGTGCATCCCTACTTAAAACCAAGTAAGCTTTATCAGAAAGGTCTATATAAATACACCATTAAACCCTAATGCTGCTCAGAATCCTCTGTCAAAAAAATCCCACAGCATTTCTTTCCTTGTATTGTGTACACATGGGCTTCTAAATCAGACTTCCTTTTTTCAGCTTAAGGGCTAGGCCAGACGGGGAGATTCGGGGGAAATTTGTCGCCTGGCGACTTCTCGCCGCGACTTCTCGCCCCTGAACCTCCCCGAATAGCCAGGCACCCATGCGCACCGGTATAGCTTGAAAACGCCGGCGCATGTTCACACGGTGCGGCGCGATTTTTGAAATCGCTCCAAATTGCCAGGGCTTGGGTTAGAGCATGCTCAGTTTGTACCTCTCCCCCTCCCTGCTATAATCAGAGCTATAAGCAAGCATGGAACACTCAGTCAGGAAGCTAAGCTATCAGCAAGCTAATATGGTTTGTAATCTAAACAAAAAGAGACAGTGTTCTAAAAAAAAGGGTGTGCTAGCTTCACTGTTACATACTGTAGCTGCTCCCGCTCACTCGCTGCAGTTGTCATTTTCTACACAGTATTCTGCTGTATACAAAAAGCATCATCTTTTGGGTTTTCCTTTGTACCCCCTACATCTGTTATTATATGTTATTCAATTCCAGAACATCAGCTGCATTTATTTCCTTGCAACTCCCTGCACCTCCCTATAAAATGTTCCATAACAGCTGCTTTTTTACCTTGCAACTCCCTGAACCTGATCCTAAATTGTCCCAGAAAAGCTGCTTTTATTCCCTTGCAACTCCCTGCACCTGACCATAAACTGTTCCAGAACAGCTGTATTTCCCCTTGCAACTCCCTGCACTTGTTCATAAACTGTTCCAGAACAGCTACATTTTACATTGCAACTCCCTGCACCTGATCATAAATTGTTCCAGAACAGCTGTATTTATTCCCTTGCAACTCCCTGCACCTGATCATAAATTGTTCCAGAACAGCTGCATTTTACCTTGCAACTCCCTGCACCTGATCATAAACTTCTCCACAACATATAGACATTTGCAAATTCGCAGATCTGTTTGCACACTCTTATTTAGCTTTATAAATATGACCAGGCAAAGAGCAAATACTGTATATTCACTGTGTGAACCAATCTGCCCTGAGAGAAGTTAATAAATGAGCCCCAGGGGACACATTCACGCAAGTACTCGTCTCATTTGTCAACCATTTGTTACAATTTGTTCTCAATACAAATTAGCAAAAAACAGGGCCGGTACAGCAGTGCAGTATTTTAGTGTTCAGGAAAAAGGATGGCCGATACAGCCATTTGCAAATAAACATACACTGCATACATTTTATAAATGACCCCCACTGTCGGACTATAAACATCAGTATTTGTGCCTTCAAAACTTGCCTCCATGTTAGGAATGCTAATAGGCACACCTTTGAGGCCATTGGAAGTAACATCAACAGGGGATGCAAGCAACATATTCCTGACTACTGTTTGGTGTTAATGGTCATTTAATGGTGCACAATAAATATAATTTGGAAATGAAATGTTTTAGGCTTTTACAGAAAAAAATACAAGAGCACCATCTTGTGGGGGAAAACTATTATGGTTTTCCAATGAGAGTTCATGCCACTGAACATTTACTGCAGAAATAGAATGTTAGATAAGGGTTTATGATTAGTATTGTAATACATATCTGTTACTAATGTGATTCATAATGTAATTTTTATACATATATTTTCTCTTCAATTATGCAAATTTGTACTTTTAAATTTTTCAACGGAAAGGCTGGTTTTGACAGTGCAAGACACCAACTGCAAATTAAATTATTCATAACAATTGCCTCCTTATGCCAGAGCAGGGATTTCTAAGATATCTTTAAGGTTCAAAACTAGGCATGAGACACCCATAGAGTCCAGGGCGGCCAGGACTATATATAGTTTTGCCTCTCCATCCAGAGCAGAAGAAGAGAGTAGGACTTCCCCTTGGAGACAAACGTTTGTAGATGTGGTGATTTAATTGCTATAATTGTTCAATTTCTACTCAACTGTACACCCCGTATCCATCCCATAATTCATTGCTCCGCAAAGGTAAATGCGGGGAAGGATTTTTACATATTCTGTGGCTGAACCATTTTTCTGCCATAAGAATCATGCAAGGCAAAATAAGATAATATTAAGCATGTTTAGCACTAAAGTGCACTATCTTCTTTATATAGCACATCATCCTCTTATGATATACAGTATTTACTGCTCCTTTAACCAATCAACCCAGAGCCCCAGGCTCCATTAAACTGATCTACAATATTATTTTTGCTCACGATAAATAAAACCGGCACTGAACATGTGAAACTATAATAACAAATAGGATAGTAAAAGAGCACAGCCCATACTTGAAGATTAAAGCAGTAAACAACAAGGTTGAAGGTACTTGGGTAAAAATCAGGCTCGGACTGGCAATCTGTGGGTTCTAGCTAATGCCAGAGGGGCTGCTTTAAGGTTCCACAGAAAGTCAGTATTTAGTGGGCTGGTGAGAGCTGGTTGGACCTCTATGTGGGCTGATTGGGCCTCTGTATACCTGAAATTCCTGGGCCTATTTTAATTCTCAGTCCGGACCTGGTCAAAAAAAATTCCCTGCACTTCAGCCACTGCCACTTCCTGTTTCCTGTTCCAAGTCGAATTCTACTGCACTAATTGATGCAGAGTCGTGTGGCAACCCAAGAACTACTGACACCTCGGGACTAGGTGGTGGCTCCAGGGTTCCGGCAGCACTCTGCATCAATAGATGCTACACACCTAAAGAATTAGGCAAACGTCACTATAAATGAAGCTAACCAGACTTCGAAAATATTGTGTCTGATTTTTTGATGCAGTGCAACTATTTTAAAGCAATTGTAAAAACTGAGTCAGGCACAACTCTCCCTGGCAAGCACAGATGATTATGGAATTCTGGGGAAAAAAACACTGCAAATTTTGGGGAATGTGCTTGAAATGCTCACTGCACTTGCAGACATAAATTACCTCTAGAGCAGGGATCCCCAACCTTTTGAACCCCTGAGCAACATTAAAAAAAAAAAGGCGTTGAGGAGCAACAGAAATATGAAAAATGATCTTAGGTTGCCAGTTGCTGTGATTGGCCATTTGGTAGCCCCTACAGTGCACCTGGTTTTTATACAACCAAAATTTGCCTTCAAACCTGGAATTTCAAAAATAAGCACCTGCTTTGAGGCCACTGGGAGCAACATCTAAAAGGCTGGAGAGCAACATGTTGCTCACGAGCTACTGTTTGGGTATCACAGCTCTAGAGAGTTTGCATAAGTGAAAGCAGCCAATGTATAGAGAAAAGAATCATTATATTTTATCTTTCCTCAGTTAAATAGTAAAATGAAATTAAATCATTGTCTTTGTCTTTAGTAATCTTTATTTTTTTTTAATCAGGTAAAATAGTGCAACAAAACCATTATACATTTACAGTTAAATAACCTAAACCATTTTCAGAAGGCTTCAGAAAAACTCAAATTAGCCAAAGCCAAATAAAGCACCCAATTTGCAATTTAAAACGTTTTATTAAAGGAACAGTAATATAAAAAATGAAAGTAAGTAGTGTGTTAAGGGGCAGATTAATCAAAGGCCGAATTTCGAATTTATGGGAGTTTCTAAAAACTCCCATAAACTCAAAATTCGAAAAGAAATTACCAATCTAAGTTTATTCAAACATTTTAATTTTTTAAATTTTTTTTATTTAATTTGAATCAAATGTGGACTATTCCCTAGTCAAATTATACTAAAATAAACTCCAAATTCCAATCTAAAAATTGAATTTTCAATTTGACCCTTGATAAATCTACCCCTAAGTGTATTAATGGAATGACAATATAATTTATTGTTGCCCTGCACTGGTACAACTGGTGTGTTTGTTTCAGAAAGACTATTATAGTTTATATAAATAAGTTGCTGTGTAGCCATGGGGGCATCCATTCAAGCACAGGATATACAGTAGATAACAGATATAAGTTCTGCCTTTTCTCCTTTTTCAGCTTTCAATGGCTGCCCCCATGGCTACACAGCAGCTTGTTTATGTAAACTATAGTAGAGACTCTGATGCAAACACACCAGTTGTACCAGTGCAGAGCATACTACATTATATTGGCATAACTTTAAAACACTTAAATTTTTTGGTGTTACCATTAAGGTATTTTCTACATGTTTTTCTGTTCCCGATCCATTGATTGCATAGGGCGTCTTTCTCTTTATAATCACTGACATACAAGCTGAATCCAAGGTAGTATAAGAACGGATAAATACTATACAGTTCATAGTTACAATTCCTACAGACCCAACAGGTGTACAAAGGAAGGCTTATATTGTCACAGACACCAACTCAAAGGTGATAACTTCTAATTGAATTTTAAATGGTGTGTCATGTGCTTCAGTAACCAATTCCATCTTTAAAACAGTTGGGAATTAATTTGGGATGCCTTACTTGTTATCATTACATATAAGATATTTTATTTTCATTCACATTTGTGTACGACTTCTCCACTTCATTATAACTAGGTGAAGGCTTCTTCCAGGAGTTGTTGTTGTATCCATTCTGACTAGATTTCTCAGTCACAGGAGCCATCTTTGCATCATTTTCAGGGTTATCTTTAGGGTCCTATTAGTAAGGAGAGATTAAATCATTTCAAAACTAGCTTAGAAACTTTCCACAAATGCAAGAAAATGGTTCAGATATACTGTAGTTACAGGTGTATAAAATTAGACATCTGTTGGCTAGCCATGTCAGACTTAAAAAATAATATAAAAAAAACAAAATATGACTTCTATATCTAAGCATTCCTGTATTTACTATATAGGCACTTGAGAGTCTGTGCCTGAGGCTGCAGATCTGGGGGTCCATCAGGTGCCTATAAGATACATTTTAAAATATTCAAGGTGGTTATTTATTTAGGCATCTTTTTTATGGCATTTGTTTTGATGGCAAAAACCTGACAAAGTTTCATTAAAAATTTTTAATGATTTATTATGCCCCAAAGCTGTTTCAAGTCTGAATCTGAAAAAATAATCTAAAACTTGCCCGATTCATGTAAAAGTCAATGGCAGATATCCCCTTAACCATCTGAAGATCTTTTAACCCTCGGGCATCAAACACGAAAAAATTAGGGGTTTTTGCATGACAATCTGAAAATGTCAGGGTTTTTCCCAATCACATTTTTTATTGATAAGTAAGGGCAAATCGTTGATTCTAGTCTGGTCAAACTTTTTGTCTTTTTAGCCAGACTTTTTTTATGCCATTGAATTTTCTTACAACAACCAACAAATGAGAGATAGAGATGTAGAGGACTCTAGATACATTAAATGTAAGAGAAATATGGAATGGGGGTTACGAAACCAGTGTGGAAAGAGATTTGCTGTAGATTTAGCTATGCTTCTTTCTAGCAAACAATGCTTGTATTGCTAGCTTGGTGCTTTAGTCCTCAATTATTTTTACCATGACCTATTCAAATGTAGAAGGTGCTGGGGCGCTAAACAAGCATACTCATGCATATAGGTACTATTATGGTTGTTTTGTAGCCCTATGAGAACTGCCAAACCTCAGGGGGCGCTTTTTGGAAATGCCTGTACTCTTACATAGTTACATAGTTACATAGTTAACTTGGGTTGAAAAAAGACCATCAAGTTCAACCCCTCCAAATTAAAAACCCAGCATACACACACACACACACACACACACACATCTCCACTCTTTCACACCTCCACTCTTTCACAGAAACCATATATGCCCATATCTATACTAACTGTAGAGTTTAGTATCAAAATAGCCTTTGATATTATGTCTGTCCAAAAAAATCATCCAAGCCCCTCTTAAAAGCATCAACAGAATCAGCCGTCACATCACCCGGCAGTGCATTCCACAACCTCACCTTCCTGAGTGTGAAGAACCACCTATGCTACTTCAAATGAAAGTCCTTTTCTTCTAGATTGTGAGCTCAGATTGTGCATCTGCACTTATGCTCCAGAAAGTCCAATTAGCCTATCGTTTAAATATGTTTGTACTGTTGTAGTAGCCATGAGCTCAAATTGGGGGTTGAGTTTTTTTTAGTGCTTCTATAAGGTTTTTTTTATTAAATGAAAAATATACTTACAAAGTCTTCTTCTTCTCTGTCATGCTGCACGCCACACCAGCACTTGGTTTTGTATTTGTCGGACCAAAAGCAGAAGAGATTGCAGACGGGTCTGATCAGCAGGGGCTTAATATTCTTTCCATGCTCATGACCTGCATAAGGTAAATATTAGGGTTCAGACAAAGCCTTACCTCCTAAAGAAGCCAAGTACTGGTATATAAAATGGGCAATTAGAATCTTATTATACTTTAGAATCTCAGAGATTAACATTTAAATGATTAATAAAAATTGTCTATTCTAATATTGAGGCAAAGGGTTCTTTTGAGAAACCCAATGTATACGACCTGCTGAATGCAGTACCTTAGCTGATTTGCTAATTACCATTAACTAGCAACAATAGGCATTTGTTTTTTTGTTTGTTAAGTTAAAAACAGTTCCTTGTGCACTTCTAGGAATCCTCAAAACCACCAAGAGCTTGGAAACTATGTTTTGATATACTGAAATTCCACATTGGTTAGGAGCTCTTTGTACTCCTAGGCAGGGTATGTTGATCTTTCAGAGAAAAAAAGAAAGAAACTATGTGTACAGTATGTAGATTTCCCAGTGATCCTCCTGACTTGGATGGATTCTGTTCTCAAACTATTCTTGGTCACTTGAGGCAGAGACACGTGTTTGTCTGTAAAAGCAGTTCTTTGCTTTTCAGTGCTGCAAAGCCATATCTCTGTATACTCCATCCACAAATTCCTTTTTTTAAGTTTATATCTCTGGTAACTGAATATGCCCAACACAGGAAACCTCAGAATCTCAAAATAGGCTTAGGCTCTGGTGTGTTCCAATTCAGAACACAGTTCTCACTTATTTCTACCACTGAACCATAGCAAATGGTTGTAATTCGGAGTTGGATTTTTGGTCAAAACTCA
The DNA here is from genome assembly GCA_024363595.1 of Xenopus borealis. Classification (NCBI taxonomy): domain Eukaryota; kingdom Metazoa; phylum Chordata; class Amphibia; order Anura; family Pipidae; genus Xenopus; species Xenopus borealis. The sequence goes on from CM044438.1 coordinate 11,678,933, forward strand.
CAAATTCTAGTTGGGAATAATCTAAACTTGAATTCCAGATTTATCATACATGGACCCTGGGAACAACTTGAATTCAACTATTCGCCACCATAAACATACTGAGTTCATGTAGAATTTAATAGCAGAGGTCCAGTGACCCATTTGAATATGTTAATAGCCTGACATTTGAGTTTTTTTCAGAGGAAATTAGTCAAATTTGATTAAAATTTTATTTGAGTTTTCAGGTCAGGAATATTAGTTTTAGACATTAACATTTTTTCTTAAATAAGATACTATTTGGGTTTCTAGGTCATTCTAGTTCATTTGAGGTAAAAAAAAAAAACCTCTAAGATTCGACCTTTGATAAATCAGTCCATATCTAAGAGTGGATCCAGAATGTCAGGTTTTCTGTGGGGGCTCTTGGAAGGTCTGCTCCTGGGCCCTCCAAGAAAATTTATTGTGATGCACTGCTAACATACAGCATTTTGATAGTATTGCAGGGCATAGTAAACGAGGGTTCAGTTATAAAATTTGCGCAGGGCAGATTGGTTTGCACAGTTACATAGTTAAATTGGGTTGATAAAAGACAAAGTCCATCACGTTCAGCCCCTCCAAATGAAAACCCACATCCATACACACACACCCCACCATTCTTTCCCATAAATTATATATGCCCATATCTATACTGAATGTAGAGTTTAGTATAACAATAGCCTTTGATATTATGGGGCAGATTTACTAAATTCACATGAATAATTCGAAATTCAACCACATTTTCAAAAAGATTTGAATTTGAATTTTCGAATGTTTTTGAAGACAACTTCAACCATTTTTTTGAAAATTCGGTTGATCAAATTCAAGGTTTTTTTTAATCCTTGAATTTGACCCTTAGTAAATCTGCCCCTAAGTCTGTCCAAGAAATCATGCAAGCCCCTCTTAAAAGAATTAACAGAATCAGCCATCACAACATCCCCCAGCATTGCACTCCACAACCCCACTGTCCTCACTGTGAAGAACCACCTACGCTGCTTCAAATGAAAGTCCTTTTCTTCTACCAACATAATTTAAGTCTTCCATCCCTCTAACCGGCTTAGTTGCACATTTGTACTCTCTTCAGCTCATTTATATCCCTCTTGAGGACTGGAGTCAAAAACTGCACTGCATACTCCAGATGAAGCCTTACAAGGGATCTATAAAGAAGCATAATTAGGTTTTCATCCCTTGAGCGTATTCCTTTTTTTTATGGAAGCTCCCAACACATTTAGTGTATAACTTGCATTTATGTTATTTTTGCCAAAGTGCATAACCTTGCATTTCTCAACATTGAACCTCATTTTCCAGTTTGCTGCCCAGTTTCCAAACATAGACAAATCACTGGCAGAATACTGCATGGAACTTATAGTTCGGCACAATTTTGTATCATCTGCAAAAATAGAAACAGTACTTTCAATGCCCACCTCCAGGTCATTAATAAACAAGTTGAAAACCAAGGGACCAGAACAGAGCCCTGCGGTACCCCACTAATAACACTGGTCCAATTAGAAAATGTTCCATTTACCACCACTTTTTGTAGTCTATCTTTGATCCAGGTACAAATGCTATGCTCCAGGCCAACATTCCTTAATTTAACCAGTAACCTTCTGAATCAAATTCTTTAGCAAATTCTAAGTAAATCACATCCACTGCCATCCCAGAATCAAACTCATAGTATGAAGTATGTGCTATGAAGTCCAGTATCTTATACTTTATTAACCCTTTATTAAAGCTTTCCTACCACTGACGTCAGACTAACTGGCCTATAGTTTTGAGGCTGAGAATGGGATCCCTTTTTAAATAGCAGCACCACATTAGCAATTCACCAGTCTCTCTGCACCATGCCAGACCTCAAAGAATCCTGAAAAATTAAGTAAAGGGGTTTGGCAATCATAGAGCTAAGCTCGCTAAGGTACCCTGATATGAATACCATCTGCCCCCGGACCTTTGTTTATCTTAATATGTTCTAGTCTCTTCTGAATTTCTTCATGTGTGAACCATGCATCATTAGACGTTTTACCAGAATTGGGACTTTTAATAAGGAAACCATCAGCGGCTGGTTCCTCATTTGTGTAGACCAGTGATTTTCAACCTTGTGCCTCCAGCTGTTAAGAAACTACAAGTCCCACAATGCATTTGCCTGACTGTGGCTGTCAAACTCCTTCATTGCATTGTGGGACTTGTAGTTCCTTAACAGCTGGAGGCACAAGGTTGAAAATCACTGGTGTAGACAGATGAAAAAATATGCTTTCAGAATCCGAGCTTTTTGCTTGCTCTCATCAACCAGCTGACCCCCCTCAGATATTAGAGATCCCACCCCTTCCTGCTTCATTTTTTACTATTAACATATTTAAGAAATAATTTTGGTTTCTTTTTACTGTTTACTGCAATATCTATTCCATATCGATTTTAGGTTTCCAGATAGCTTTTTTGCATGATGTATTGGCCTCCTTGTACCTTAAATGATTTGGCTGTACCAGCTAACTTGAAAGCCTTAAATCATGTCTTTTCTTACCCTCAATACCAACACTTCTATTGAACCAAAAAGGTTTTGCTTTGGAGCAACATTCCTTGCTTACAAGGGGAATATACTGACATGAATATTTATCAATTAGCATTTTAAAGACTTCCCATTTTTGTCCTGTGTTTAACCCTGTGAAACGCATTTTACACTTATGTTGCAGAGATGCCCTTATACTGGCAAAGTTTGCACGCCTGATATTTAGTGTTTTAGTTACTCCCTTATAGAATTGACTCTGCAACAGAATCTCAAAGAAGACCATGTTATGATCACTATTCCCTAAATGCTCATCCACACAAATGCTAGAGATGAGTTCAGTATAATTAGTTATTACAAGATCTAAAAGAGAGTTATTCCTAGTAGGTTCTTGAACAAGTTGGAATAAAAAGTTGTCATTTAGCATATTTATAAATCTACTGACTTTTTCTGTCTTAGCAACCCCATTACCCCAGTCAATGTCTGGATAATTGAAGTCACCCATAGAAATAACTTGACCTAGTTGTGAAGCCACTTCTATTTGTAAGAGTAGCTGGGCTTCATACTCGTCATTTGTATGAGGTGGATTATAGATTATACCAATGATAATTTTCTTTGTAAACTTTTGCCCAGTAAAAATCTCTTCCCAGAGGGATTCCACACCCTCACCAGTGCCAGCAATGGTATTTCTTTAATGCACAACTTTAATTCAGGCTTTACATAAAAATTTACTCCTCCACCCATTTTAATCCCTCTATTCCTCCTAAAAAGGGTATAACCATTTAAATTCACAGTCCACTCACATATTTAATCCCACCAGGTCTTAGTGATACCAATTATATCATAATTTCTAGAGCATCCAATTAGTTCTAGGTCTCCCATTTCACCTGACAAACCCCGTGCATTTGCCAGCATACAGCGGAGGTTACTACTTTTAATTTTAAAATTTGCATTACTTTAGTATTAGTCTGTTTTCCTTGTGACAGAGAGACCTCCTTAGCTGGTAAACTGTGTGCCCCCCTCACTCCTCCCCCATGACCCCTTACTAATCCCACTGCCCCATCTACCCTAGCGTCCCCATAATTCTTTCTCACCCTCCCCACACTTGCCTAGTATGCACACTCTTCCAGGCCAGTGTTTTAGGAACCCTTCCCTCGTACACCAAGACTTGAACAATGCATTTAGCTCCCGCTGTCTCCCTAAACTTACACGTGGCACAGGAAAAATTTCTGAAAAAATTACATTGGAAGACCTTCCCTTAATCTTAGAGCCTAGATCCCTGAACTCACTCTTTAAGGTCTTCCATCTACCATTCATTTTGTTTTTAGTACCGATATGTACTAAGACAGTTGGGTTATGCCCTATTCCACCCAATATTTTGTCTACCCAATCAACCACATGCCGAACAGCACCAGGTAGACAGCAAACTCTTCGGTTGTAGCAATCCAGACAACAGATTACCCTATCTACTTTCCTAATATATTTAAATATATTTACCCTGCACATGGTTACTTTTATAAAGGTGAATAAGATTTTGCAAACAGAATTGCGCATTTTTTTCACACTGCAAATGTCTGTAAGAGCTTTTTAAATATGGCAAAAATTGTAAATTGCAAATATTATGCGCACACTCTGCATTTGAATTACGACACAACTTTGGTCGCGGATAAAATATTCACAAAACAGTTTTGCAAAGTGCGAATTTAATTTACTGTCAATGCTATTTTCCCGAACAACAACACCACACAGTGCACACCTGTCTCAGTTGCGAGTCATTTGCAAAAATTTATTCTCAATGCGAATTCGCAAAAACTGAAAAGACTGGCAAAGCAGTGCAATATTTTAGTGTTCAGGAAAAAATCATGGGCAATACAGCCATTTGTGAATAAATATGTGCTGTGCAAACTTTATAAATGGCCCCCACTGTAACGTATTATTATGGTTAAAAATATTATAGCAAACAAATGAATAATAGTCTACAAACTAAAAATAATGTGGGCAGTGGACTAAACGTCCCACACTAAATTACATGAGGAATGGGACACAATGGCCAAAGGGTAACATCTTCTGCAATAGAACATCTTCAACCAACCAGGAGCTAACAAGAGGTATTCTTACCTGTAACAAAGCTGATCAACAGCCCAGATATAATGCATCCTAGGCATCCAACAGCACTGTAGTACAGATAGGACACACTGTACCAGTTATCTTCTAGTACTGACCTGGAAATAATGGATTAAACACTCAACCAAGTAAACCATCATATTTTATCCAAATACATGCAGACTGTTGACTGTCAGTAATGCTTAAATACATCAGTTACAGAGGAATATATTATTCTTGCTATCAAGCCTGCCAGTGTATTCACCTTAACCTTAAAGGGAAATTATTGTGAAAATGAAATTTTTAAATAAGCTTCATTATACTGAAATAAGAAGCTATCTAAATACATTCAAAATTCAGTAAATATTCTGCATAATTTCTGAAATAATCTTTACCTTTCCTCACTCAGCATCTGTTAATCTTCATTCTGTCATCTTACAGTAGTTGGTGGCAGATATTCATTGACAGTTAGATCCAATATATCTTACAGGGGGCTCCTTTCCTAGCAGATGAATTAGAGCTCACTCAAATAACTGATTCCAGTACAAACAAAATCTAACAAAATAACTGCCTTTTGGACAAATCCTGCATGTAGAGAGACATGATGTCTGGTGATTTTAAGAGTGAGCTCTAATACATCTTCTAGGCAAAAGAAGCCCCTCCAATAAGAAATAGTATAACATTTTTTAATTGATTATATTTAGAAAATGCCTTATTTCAGTGTGTTGAAGCTTATATTAAAGGAAAGTCTGAAATAGAATAAGGCTAGAAATGCTTTATTTTGTATACTAAACATGAACTTGCACCACTAGCCAATCAAACAAATGCTTTATGCTTTCAAAGTTCATCACAAGGGGCTGTCATATTGCAACTTTGTTAAACATCTTTGCAAGACCAAGACTGTGAACATGCTCAGTGTTGTCTAGGCTAAGCTTAGGGATCAAAAATTATTAAAACAGCACAAGTCAAATAATATCTGCCAGGAGCCGATACAGCAAGACTATGCAGATTGCACTGGGTCCTGTGTTGTCATTTAAGCAAACTTTCTCCAACTCTCCAAAATCAGTGGCTGCAACAAAATATCCTCCAAATAGAATCCCAGTTTATCTGTTTAAATCTGTCTCTGTGATCTTTGTCCCTGTAACTGGAGTTGGCGAATTTGCGGCGAATTCCTGCGATTTGCAAAACTCCAGAAAAATTTTGCCAGGGCAAAAATTTGACTGCATCTAGTTTTGGATGCCGGTAGTGGGCACCACCGTCCAAAAACGAGACACGGCTGCATTTTGCAAATTTTTCACCATGACATTTCGGCTAGGTGAAATGCCCCTGATTCGCCCATCACTAGTTTAAACAGTAAAGTGGATGTAAAGGCAAAAATTAAATCCAATACAAATCTCTACACATTCACTGACTGCTCTAGAGGGAAACAAAGCTGCTGGAGTTCTGCACAGCTGGGAAGTAAGGTGGGGGCTCCCCCTGCTGTTCATAAGTATGATTGTTTCCCTGCACAGCAGTTAGGGACAGTCTGACAATTCCTATCCACAGCAGTAAATTAAGGGAGAATTTCACTGCATACAGTCAGGTTCCATATAAAAACAGTACAAATTTCTCAATTAAAGTATATTGGAGATAGGTTTCTTTTTCATTAAAGAAAGTATAAATGTGATTTTATTTTTTTGCCTTTACATGCCCTTTAAATTTTTATTTTTGCGATAATTCCCCTTTAACTTTGAGTATAGTATGATGTAGTGGGTGATATTCTGATGCAATTATTTTTAATTATTTAATTTTTCGTTCAGAAGCACACCAGTTTGTGAGTTATATGAGTTATATAAGAGACATAAGCAATATAATGTTACCTAGCTGGAGGTGGAGTGGTGGTCAGTACTGTGGCAGTCGTTGAAATATTCTCTGTCATATTCACAGGTATGTTGGCTAGCTGGCACCCATCGGTTCTCAATAAAAGTGGAATTGTTTTAGTTGCTGGTGCTGGGAAAACAAATCCTCCGATACCAACCCAAAAAGACATGATGATTCCCATGAGGAGACCTCCTAATGCCCCCTATAAAAGTAATGCATGCTTTAAACTAAAACTATATATATATATATATATATATATAATAAATAAATACGTTTTTTGCTATTGTAAGCTAAAGTTAAAGTAATGCAAGCTTTTAACTAAAATCTAAGTATTTATAATATATTTTATATAGAGATAATAAATGTCTTGCAATTGTAAGCTCAAGTCACACATATTTTAACAATACAGTTACAGAATGGAAAATAATGAGAACAGAGACATTTTTCCTAATTAAAAATTCTGACCTCATAGAAATTCACAAATGCCCTTTCACCTTACAATTCAACTAGTTGCTAAATACCAGAATAGGTTCTTCACTTCTTTGTAAAGCAAGTAGATACTATTCTATCTACAAAGTGGGCCTGGCTGCTACAAAATCTGTAATGAAGTCTGAAGGCAGAGTTCACAGTACAGGTATGGGACCTGTTTTCCAAAAAGCTCAGGACCTGGAATTTTGTGGATAATGGATCTTTCCTTAATTTGGATCGTCATGCCCTTAGTCTACTAGAAAATGTAAACAGGTTTTGCTTCCAATAAGGTTTAATTATATCTTAGTTCTTATCAAGTACAAGGAACTGTTTTATTATTATTATTATTATATTATTATTATAGCTGAAAAAGTAAATCATTTTAAAAAATTTGGATTATTTCGATAAAATTTGGGAGACAGCCTTCCCATAATCGGTAATGGGTTTCCAGATAACTGATCCCATTCCTGTAATAGCAACTTATTTTAACAAAATGAGACACCAAATGGTATATGCTTGGGGAAAATCTTTGTCACTTAAATAACCAGTAATCAAAGGGGTTTAGGTTTTACCTTCCAGTTTGTCCATGGGAATACAATACCCAAAGTAAATAAGCCGAGCATAGGTCCCCCACACATTCCATGAATACTTAGAGCAGCCTACAGTGGAAATGAATGATTATGTGAATTTGATTAGATGAAAAATGTACTGACAATATACAAACCATTTTAGATTGTTGTAACTATTGTTGAAAATACAAAAAAGTCATGAAATGCCTAATTAGGTTATTACAATGGCCCAATGTTAGAATAATAAAGTACTTCATTGGGAATATCCAGTCCTTTATTACTATAGTGTTGCCAAACATAAACCCTGTGCAGAAACCTGTGACCATTCAAAAAAAAAAATGCAGGGACAGTTAAGAAATCAGAATGCTGGTTAGCTCTCATTTTTGCACTTTTCATACTGTCCTGCAGTTTGGAAATTACTCTAGTTGTTATTTTTTACATTCAACTAAAGTAGATGGTCCAGGAAGCTCCAAATGACAGCAGGAAGTAACCTTCATTCTGCAAGACAGCACGACAATATGTAATACTACTTACCTGCACAACTCCACCCATAAAGGATGCTACAACTGCCATTACAGTGCATAGAACACCAAACAAAACACCTAGAACAAAACAGATACTATACTTTATACATACATTCCATGTCCATGACATTTGAATAAGCTTGTAGGATTGCATAAACTTTGAGTACTGTAGGTGGTGGAAACCATTGTTTAATGAGCTTTTAATAGTCTATGTTGTGTGATGGTTAAATGTATTAACTACATGAAGGAGATAAGTGCTTAGCAGTCATCCCCAACCAGTTGCTCGTGGCACGTTGCTCACAACCCATTGAATGTTACTCCCAGTTGCCTCAAAGCAGGTGCTTATTTTTGAATCCATGGCTTGAAGTCAAGCTTTAGTTGCATACAAACCATGTGTACTGCCAAACAAAACCTTCTGTGGAAAATCCTCTTGTTTGCAATCGTGGAGTCTATGCACACTCCTTCCCTATTCCACCCACAGGGTCAAGGCCACTCCCACTTGGCAGCAGTGTCATCAGATATAGAAAAGAACTGTAGACCCTTTTGAGGTCACGAAACATGTCAGCAGTGTGTTGTTTTAAGCTCTGAACTCATGCCGTTTATGCAAAGAATGGAATAAAAGATGGAATGTCTTTCAATATATAACTGCGGTTGAACCCAGGCTACAGTTCTTTTATATATGAGAAAACCTCCTGTAGGTTGGCAGCTACCAAATAGCCAATCAAAGCTAATATTTGGCACCCCAGGAAAGTGGATCACTGGTGAAAAGTGTTTAAGACCCCTGGCCTGCAATATGCAACACCATTATGCAACATTCTTAGAGAAACTCATATTTATTTCACTATATGTGGATTAAAGTCCAATTTCTACTAGTGATGGCGAATTTTTTCACCAGGTGCAAATTCGCGGTGAATTCCCACAATTCGCATAATTCGAATAAATTTATGAAACACCAGTGAAAATTTGTGTAAAAAAAAAAATGCGGGCGCGCCGAAAATGACGCAACACGCGTCAAAAACGGGATGCAAATTTTCCTGCTAATTTGCGAATTTCGCTGGAAATTCGCTAATTTTTCGGTGAAACGGGATAGATTCGCCCATCACTAATTGCTACTTGAGTTTATGGAGGTTTATCCTAGAGTATGAAAGGGAAGGTGTTGACCTCTAGTTTTTCCCCTCCTGGACCCCCATTCTACAGGAAGCATACGGTACCAAACAGAGATAAATAAGTGACTCACATAATCCCTTGCTGATCCAAGTACTTTTCCTATCAGAGATATTCTTGAAAATGCTCTTGACGATGTCTTCAAAAGTTACAGTAGCAAGAGCATTAATACTGGCAGCCACTGTACTGCAAGACACAGACACATTTCATAGAAGTTAGAAATCTGTAGGGAAAATAAGAACTGAAACCCTATAGCATGTGATGAGACATAAAAAAATAAATAGGTAGGTGGTTCAAAATAATTTATATTCGGTTCAATTGCTTTATTATTCAGTAAACATGTCAGCCTATGTGATGCTTAACTGTTGAACATAAAAAAGGTATTGCCTTTCACAGGCCTATTAAATCCAAATTTATATGACTATTTAAATAAAAAAAAGTCCTACAAAACTAGAATCCATGATTGGAGAGTATGTCTTATTTAAAAAAGTATGATGTATCAGAGACAAACACAGAAAAATCAAGTATTTTCCTGTGCCGCACAGATTTTCTGGGCTTTTTCCCAAAAAGTCTGAATTTTTTTGTATTTTTGCACAAAAATTATGAAATAGTGGGCTTTTTGGGCTAATTCCAGAACAGACAACAGAAACTTCTAAGTAGAATAGGGACCTCTCCCACTGACTCAACCTGGGCAGGTCTGAGATGAAGTACAGTATTTTCAGATTCAACTTTTTTTCCATCCTGGGGTAAAATTACATTTTGAAAAAGATTTTGGTTTAAAAAAACAAGAAAAATGTTGAGTTTTTTTTTATTCCAGACTTTAATAAATAACCCCTTAAATGTTTGTTTTGACAGCAATGACACTAAGGATCCAATGTGGTCATAGGCCCATCTATTTTTTATTTTTTTTATTTCTATTTTCTTTTTTGCATGTTCCGGTTGGGCACACCTGCTAGAAGAAGAAGGAATGTAAAACAAGGAAAGAACCCATCTCTCTTTCTACAGTCAGGAAAACAATAAAATACTAGCTGAACTTTCAAAGCACCTCAACACCAGGGAAAGTACAATGTTTAGGTGAATTGTGGATAGCTTCACCCATGCAGGGACTATGGATCTTTAAGTTAACTTTTAGGGGGAAATGTAATAAAATTTGCAAAAAGAAAAAGTTTGCAAATACAAATTCACATGTCACAATGTAATATTCTTCAATATCTTTTATTTCATTGTTAATCTTAATTGCGCATGGGAACCTTTAACACTTGCTTGAAGGTGGTGTAAACTTTTGGTGCAAAAGTAAAAAGAAGTTGTATTGCATACACTGAGCACTATCAGAAACTATAACATTTGCAATCACTATTCTAATGGTGCCTGAGGGGCATAGTGTTTGCAAAGGCAAATTTTGTCACTATGCGAACAATTATGTGCATTGCGAACTATGTTCGCAAAAATGTTTGTGTTACCAAACAATATTACATTCCCCTATTAGTATATTATAACATTTCTAAGATGTTCAAGCAGCTTTTCAATTGGCCTTCATTTTTTTTTTATATTTTTTTAAATTTTTTGCCTTTCTTCTTTTGACTCAATCTTTCAAATTGGTCACTGACCTGTCTAAAAAACAAATTAAGCTTGAGCCATGACTTGAACCTTGACGTCTGTTCAGGGTATTCCGTTTTTAACATCAACATAAAAGAATCATGATGAGAAAACAAGTTACCTTAATGTCCCACTGAAGGCACATGCAACAAATAATCCAGGGAGCCCCGGCATTTTTTCAAATATGTTCATTACAAAATATGGCATCATCTAAAAAAAAAAAAAAAATTACAAAAGATATGAAGCCCTTGGGTAATGCTCTGCATATGAGTATGTACTCGGATGCTAAAAACCTGTATGGTGTCCATCAGAAAAAAAAATCCAGCTAACAAGTTGAGTGTGCCTGCAGAAAAGGTGTTGGCCACATCATTTCTGCATTGTTATTATTTATGCCCTTGACTACAGTATATTAAAATTTTACAAAAAAAATTTAAAATTCTGGTCCCCTGATTCTACTGTACTACCAGTGTTAGAAGAGTAGCAGAAGTAGGGAAGGGAAACTCATAGAATGGCAAGAGATAAACAGAGTGCAGATTTATAAAAGGTTGAGATACAAATTTTATTCAAATTTTTTCTTTATGGAGTATTGCTTTTTTCTGTCAATTAGAACATTTATTAAATACTCAAACCTAACAAGATGCATTCAAACCCATAAATTAATTCTGGAAAATTCAGTCAGCAAGTTTGATTGAAAAAAGACACACCTCCATAAAGTACAACCTTTTCAGTCAATGGGGCAGATTTATCAAGTGTCAATAATAAATTTGAATTCAAAATTTCAAGTGTCAAAATTCACACATTCCCCCTATTCAAATTTAAATTTGAATGTGAGATTTATCACTCTTGACCATGGAAACAGTCATAATTCAAATATTAATAACCTAAAACCTGCCAAATTCATGTACAAGTCAGTGACAGAGGTCAGGTGAGCAATTTGAAGATGTTACTAGCCTTCCTGATATTCAAGTTTTTTTTTTCCTGAGGAAAACTGTATCTGTACAAATCAAATACGTTTAGAATTTTTGTGTCAGAACTATTTGATTATTAGACATTTAAATATTTTCTTAAATTTCCTGCCAGTCGAATTGTGAGTATATTTGAATAAAAAATAAATAGCATGAATTCGAAATTCGTCCTTTGATAAATGGACCTCGATCGATAAACGCCCAGTTGCTAGTTAATCCAGAGGAAGGCAAAAAAAACCCAATATGAAGATTCTTCAATTTGCCTCAGAGGGGGAAATTCCTTTCTGACTCCAATGATGCAATTAGACCAGATCAACTTGTACTATGAGCTATCTTTCATAACCCTATACTCCCTCACTTGCTAAAAAGTCATCAGAATTCCACCTTCTGTTTTTACAAAAACTGAGAATGGCAAAACTTTCAAAAAATTGTATGCATTTTAATAAATCTTGTTCATAGCTTCATAATTGTCCAGTCTTTTCTGCTAGATAGCTGCAATATTTCTGAATCTCTGTTTAAAATAATTATTTGTTTCCCACCTGGTCGGGTGCTGTTATAAAGCCTGCAGTCCAAGGTTCACAGCTCACAAAATTGGCATACATGATCAGTCCAGTGAATACAGAGCAAACCAATATTATCCACAGTCCAAGCAAGTTCAGATACAGTGCACTTGAAAACAAGAACAGGTTAGGGTAATTTAGAAAAAGATCTGGATTGGACTCTTGTAAGAAAAAATATTAAAAAGGATATGGAGACATTATTGAGACAACCCAATATGTCTCCCATAGACTCAATTTTATCCAAATAATCCAAATTTAAAAAAAATGATTTCATTTTTCTCTGTAATACTAAAACAGTATCGTGTACTTAATCCCAAATAATATATAATGTTTCTAGTAGACTTAAGCTATGAAGATCCAAATTATGGAAAGATCTGTTATCCAGAAAGCCCAGGTCCCAAGCATTCTGGATAACAGGTCCCATACCTGTACTGTCATGCGCCTATAGCTATAAAGTAAATATCAGTATTGCTAATCTTTCAGTAGCCAAATTAATTTTAACAATACTACCCTGAAATTACCCCAGTCCAGCAGTACTGACCCCTTCAGCATCTGAAGGTCACGGTGGGCTGGAAATGGCATGAGTGCAATGCAAATAGTACTCCATTATATGGAAGGATGATACTACTCCCAGCCCGCAGGAGTAAATGGCTCTCCATGCTTGGCAATTTAAACCCGATTGGACTTTCCTAAGGTAGTAAGTACCACTGTCCCAGTGGAGTTTAGGGACAGCTTTTGTGTGATACTTTTCTAACTATTACAGAGGCTAGTAACACAATAATACATTAGTAAGACTCACAGTTTAGCATGCTTCTCAGACTTGCATGATATACATCTCTGTACTGTTGACTGGTTCACTCCATAGATTCCCAGCCATGTAAAAGTGCCTCCCACCGCAATGGTCCAAAATGTATGTCTTCTTAATGGGTCTACATCAAAACTAAGAAACAAAAAAATAAGCATGCAATAAGCAGAAAACTGCATTCTTTTTAAGCAGTCCTACTCTTCTTTTATGACCAGGTAGAACAAACAGGGCAGCATTTGGAGCTTCCAACATGATGCATGACTATAATTAAGTGCTGAACAAATGAAATGCAATTGAAGTATCTTTTTAATATCAAAAGTGAAAAATATATACAGCCCTCCACAATGAAAGGTTGGCAATGTTTCGGACCCCACTGGGTCCTTTTTCAAGCCTATAAAGTGGTCAATACAACATTTAAAAGCTCAAATGATGGGTGGGGTAAAGGAAGCCTAACCCATCAATCAGTGACATCACATTCCCAGCTACCTTTTCATCTCAATAAAAGGTTTACATAAATTCATGTTGATAATCCAACATGTATAGCTAATCAAAGTGTGTCTTTTAGTCCCAAATATCCTTGTTTATAGTATGTTTGCTCAAAAGTCGAAAGAATAAGGTGAACACAAATTGGTCAAAAAACATATATGAACAGTAATACAACTTTAAATTGAGCTTTAACCTTTAAAGGTGGCCACAGATTTAACAATACAATCTATTTACGAATATCATACAGTATTATTGGTGTGTCTATGGCCACATTTATTCAGTCTGGATTGTGATTTTCTGAATAAGAATTGGTTCATGGATAAGATTTCACCTGATGCTATGGGTTTGTGGCATACGCACCTGGACCATCTACACTAGCTGGTGAGTTTTCTCTAATTTATCATTCGGTACCTGGAAATCATAGGTATTTGTAGTTCTCATTTGATTGATTGAACATACTGTAAGATCCTGGGTATTGACACCGGGGTCTTTAATGCCATTGGATTAGTGTGGATTCCAATTGCAGCTGTAAACTTTATTGCTTTATTGAGCTACATTGAGCTACAATGCACTTATGGGTTTATACCCTGGCTATACCCCTGGATTAATTGGTTAGTGTAGCCCTTTATTCAGAGCTGTGCCTTTTCTTCCTTTCTTTGTCCAGTTGTTGAAACAGGGGGTCCAATACCAAATGGTAAACATAGGGGTTTAACTAAAACATGAGTTATTGATTGCTATAAAGAACAATACAAAACCAGAACCAAAGTGTGAAATGCAGTGTCGTGTGCCGGGCCCCCTGCAAAAAAATTGTCAGAGGGCCCACTCCATCCCACCCACATCCCACCTCCACCCACCCACATCCTGCCCAATTCCACCAACTCTCACTCAAATTGCTTCCCCCTTGCATTCCATAAAAGAGAGCTAGGGGAGAGGGTTTTTTATTATATAAAATCAGACTCCACAGTCTGGGCCCCTGTTCCCAAGGCTCCCTTGTGACTGTGGGGTTTGCTTCCTCTATTGTTACATGACAGGTGAAATTAATTATGTGAACACAGAAATTATCACAGTTTTTACAGACAAACACAATCATAGCAGAAAAATAAATCAATACTTGTTTATTTTCAGCTCTAAGGACTATAAAAGTAGAAGTGTGAAAGTATGTTTTTTTTAATCAAATAGTATCTTCCCTACAAATAATTCTAGGCTAGTCAAGATGCACGAATTAACCAACCTGCTACTAAATACAGGTTAACAGTAACTGTACATTTTGCATTTGCAAGGAAAACTGAGAGAATAGGAATTATTTACCATGACTCCAGATGCAAGTGCTAAAGACTAACTCAAAGTCACTGCTTTAGACTCACTACCCCTGGATTGGAAAGGTGGCAAGGTTGCTGGAAAAGTGTAGGTGCAGCGAGTGCAAGGCAGACATAGGACTCAAGGTGTAGATCAAGATGCAGAGTGCAAAAACAACAGTGCAAGCTGCCATAAAATTGCAAACTTGCACCTTGCCCTGCGCTTTGCTGAATGGATGCAGGTCTTTGCATTCCAAATTAGAGTGCAGAAACCTGCCTCAGAAAGTGGGTCCATCATTTACTTTTTATCAGCCAGAAGAAACTCATTGAACTTTTAGGTTTGTGTTCATTAAAAAAAGTATATGTGGTGCACCCAACTGAACCTTAACATGGTAACCTGAATGACATGCAAGTTAGTGGAGCAGGTAGGGAGCTGGTGGGACAATGTCTATGTGCCTCCCTTTGTCTGAGCCTCATGAATACAGAACTAATAATCACTGACATTGATATACTCATGAGGGTGACCTGTAATTCATTTAGTACGTACAGCATAGTGAAAAGTGCAAAAACACTTTGCCTTGCACTTTGTAAATTACCTCTATTGTGTTAGAGCTCCAATTAACTAAATGGCCAGTAGCTAAATTAGGATTATGACTCCATATGCACATATCCCCATTCCTAGCTATGTATAAAGGTCCAAATTTAAGTGCTATTTGAGTGATGGAACAAACACACATAAGAAAGGTTGATATAATAGCAGCTGACTCTTCATGTTTTAGAAGCTTTTCAATCTCTGTGTGGGGGTAATCGGATAACATGGGTACTATTGGACAGCTTTTTATAGGACAGATAAACATTCTTGTTGCACTGTTTCAGAGAGAAAACTCACATGCTCACAAACCCTTTCAGGAGAACTAAACCCTAAAAATTGTCTAGATATGCTATACTTCATATACTGAACTTAAATTAAACCAGCCTAAGAGTTCAGCATCTCTATAGCAGTAAAGATCCAGACCTTCAAATTTGTTCCCCATGTGACACTCACAGGCTCAGGGAGCAGCTGTTGAGAAGTTAAGGGGTCATCACAAATCATCATGCAGAAAATGAGTTTTGCCTGTCAAATAAGCTGATGCTACAGAGCTGAATAATATATTTGGATGCAAATTGTTCTGGTTTCTGAGCTGCTTTAAATAGTTATTAATCAGTATATTCTATGTGTACTTATTTTCTGAGTGGGTCCCTAAGCTCAGAAGTGACAGCAGCACAGAGCATGTGAATCAGTGAATCAGCAGAAAAGAAGATGGGGAGCTACTGGGGACATCAACAGGGGAGACACAGATATTTACTGCTAAAGGGCTGTGGTTGCCCAAAATATATTGTACAACATTTCTGCCATACTTGTGTACTCAAGCTTTAGTTTTTCTTTTATAAAACAGGGATCTCTGAAAATCTAGCCAATAACCATGTTGCCAAAATATGCAACATCTACAAAAAAACCTTGAGTGTCACAAAAGGCAAAAAATAGAGAGCTGGCCTAATATACATTTGCTACAACAGAAACATGGATTCACACCAAAAATGTGGTAATATTACATTTATATGCAGTAAATATCTACCTTCTCTGGTTATTTTTTTGGCCAGCAGTATACAGTATACAAACAGGATACCGCTAGTGATGGGCGAATTTATTCGCCAGGGGCGAATTCGCGGCGAATTTATTCGCCAGGGGCGAATTCGCGGCGAATTCCCGTGATTCGCCGCTGGCGAATAAATTCGCGAAACGGGCAAAAAAATTCGCCAACAAAAATTTGCCGCGTATAAAACGCGACGCGCGTCAAAACAATGCGACGCGCGTCAAAAACGACGCGCGACTCGTTTCGCGAATCGGCGAAAAATTCACGAATTTCTCTGGAAATTCGCAAATTTTTCGGCGAAGCGAAACGCGGCCGTTTCGCCCATCACTAGATACCGCATGACAAGTGTTAAACCATGTCTTACAGTGTGTTTACTGGAACTAAATAATGAAGCCCACTGTAACAGATCGAACAATACAACAAGATCTTGTCAATCATAATTTTCACATTGGTAACCTCTGCTCTATATGTAACTGACTATAGAAATTAATGTATACTCACTCAGCAATATCTACACGGGATCCATTCATGGCTGTCTCCCATACTTTAGAAGGCCCTCCATTTTGAATTGATCCTTTAATTAATACAGATAAAAATCCAACTATCATCACAACCATCTGGAATGCATCAGTCCATACAACGGCTTTCAAGCCCCCCTAAGAACAAAAAATAAGATCATATTTGTGACTAGGTCTTCATCTGTAGATCAATGGCATGATCATCAACAACAACTAGAGGGTGCAGGTTATTTAGCCCTGTACATGTTGCTCCAGACCAGTGATCCCTTTCCCTATCAAGTGGCAGTTTTCTAAAATAGACCCATAATTGACAATTGTGGCAGACACAACTTGAAGCACAGTCACAATTATACTGTAATTATTGGGGGGGTTGCATTATAGGTAAAAAGATGTTAATAAGTCTTTTATATTGCACACTGCTAGTAATGAACAAATCTGTCATGTGTTAGCTTTGCTGAAAAAATTGCAAAATGGCAAAAAATTTGCAAAACTGCTAAAAATAAAAGTAAATGCTAGTCAAAAATGTTTTACGTGACACAATTTTATTGAACTTTAAATGCATTAAAGTCAAAGTCATTAAAGTCAGTTTCTCTTATGGTGACTTTTTCGTCTTGGTAAATTTTTAGTGTCTGAGACAATTTTGCTGCAGTGAAATTTTCCGTGGTGAATTTTTGCTGCAGTTTAGCAAAAAATTTTGTCTCTGAGACAATGTTGTTGCGACAAAATGTTCTATGGTGAATTGTTGATGCAGCTCTGCAGAAATGTAGTCGCCAATGCATGCCTGATGAATACATTTGCTCATCGCTACACACTGCATGTGCTGTAGTGTAGTGTTTCTTCTTTCACTGCATATACAATTGCTGCTTGTATTCCTTCCCCCCTGAGCTCTGGGATGATCCACATAATTGATCTATAATCCCCTAATTCCTCCCCTCATTTTTAAAAACATTTTTGAAAATGTAAATAATTTTTGTTGCGTATAGGCCAACCCCAATAACAAGTAGGAATTAGGGCTCATTGATAAAGGCTCAGGGAGATCACTATTTTCCCTTCACCCCCTCAAATGTAGTAAATAAAGCTGAAAAGAAATTATTCAGTCATATTTATTTGTGTTATTATTGATACATACCAGAGTGCAGTAAAAAGTACAGACAATCCCAGTTGCAAATACTGATCCCCAAAGATCAAATCCAGTCACTGTAAAAATAGAAACAATTACTTTTTTATCATAGTATTGGTTACTCTACTACCAAACGTTACTTGAGTATAATGTTATGGACTACTGTTTGAATACAAGCATGTTGTTGGCTGTATTGTTTGTTAGAGGTTGCTAGACTTAAAGCAAGCCTACACATTTATTCCAGTGCACAGTGTAGGCGGTGGGGGATCTTTGCAGGGCAAATAAAGGGGAGTTTAATTAAAACTCCCAATTGTTATTTAAAATGTTATTTTTGTGAATGTTTAGCGCTGCTCACAATGTAAAATTATTCACTGGTGAATATTATTTTGCTAAGGTCAGTGTAAGCAACTGCTCTGACATTTTGTTAAATATTTTGTTGCAAAATACTCTTTGCGATTTCTAAATTTTATTACATACACTGAGAATGTTTACAAAAGCTAGTTGGTCGCAAACTTTGCGAGGAAGTTGTTGAGGTCTGTTATCGGTCAAGAATGACACAAACATGGTCACTAACGAAATATATTAGATTCACTCAATACTATTTTTAGAGGAAACACTAATCTAAATATTATGTCCTGGAGGAAGAATGGTTTGGCCTTTATGTACTTTAATGGAGGCACAACTGTAATAAGGCAGTAAAGTTTAGCACTACATAAGAATATAAACTGTAATAAAGTTTATTACTCATCTAATAGCTGCCAAGTACTTTTATTTCACATTGAATCTATTTTTAGTGCACTTGATAGAATGCTGTTTGCTGTACAGTAATTGCTATGAAATCGCAATCCCCTTGCTGTAAATTGACCAAATCTTGGGGATAATCAGGGAATCAGAGAATAAGCAGGGTTGCTCAGATTAGTCAGCATTCTCTCTGTGATCTGGTAAATTTACCTTTTACATTACAGGTTCCTGTACTACGTCTCAGACATCTGATTGCTCTGTTGTGCAAGTGCACCTTATTTCTAATCAGAGACAGCCCCCGATTTGAAAACACTGTTGTCAGGATAATATTAACTTGACTTTTTATTGCATCCAGAGATGTGGGGCTCTCCCTTACACGGGAGGGGGGCTTTATTCATTAAAATCCAAAATTTAAATAGTATTTTAATAAAAAAAGTCTGACCAAACTAGAATCCACAATTGGACCTTATTTATTATTTAAAAAGCACAATTTAATCAGATTGGGGACAAACCCAAAAAATTTTTGTGAAAATCTGAATAGTATGATTTTTTTTTTTAGTTTTTTCCTGAATCACTCAGATTTTTTTCAGAGCAGCCCACTTAAAGTTCCAAATAGGATAGGGACTTCTCCCACTGACTTACTGTATATACAACCTCTGTAGGTCTGAGATGCCAGATTTTTGGATTTTTCCCTGCTTGGGATATAATAAATCTTGAAAAATTAAATTTTTTTCCCACTAAAATTTGCATTTTATAGTTAAAAACTCAAACTTTTTGAGTTTTTGGCATGTGGACTTTAATAAATAACCGCCTTAATATTGTCATAGTAGGACTGATAGGCAAAGGTACTATACACCAGGTATCTTCTGCTATCACATATTCTCTGCAAATAGATGGCTTTTTGTAGAGAAAAAACTGAGGAGAAGAATGGAATTGCTACTATCTTAACAAAATGCATCATGTTATTGTTCACTAGTAAAAACATTTTGTAATGTCAAACAATCATTCCACTATTTTGCAGTCAGTCTTTTGTATTTTATTGGTTGCCCCATGGAGGCAAACCAAAGTCAAATGAAATTCAGACCTCTGAGAGTTAATAACACCTGAGGAAAATATGCCGGGATAATATCAAGCCTGGATGGTCCTAGCTCTCGCCAGTCTGCGCTTGCACCCCTCTGTGTGTCCCCAGTGCTCCTTATGGTGCAGCTGGGCGGCATGCTATTTAGCCCAGGGCCTTTGTGGCCTCTCCACAAATCCAGGCCTGGATATTATCCAATATCTAGTAACCCACAGACAACAACCAGATGTCTTGCTTTCAAATAGATGGCAGGGAAATGATTTTTGCTGGGTTTTCCCTCAATGTCAATGACCTGACCCAATATGGGATCTCAATACTGTCCTTTGTAGAGTATAGGGCTGTCAAAGGTTTTGACTTTGTAATGGTGAATTTGGATTCTGCTATGAAAAGCACACTCTCTTCAAACCAAGTAAGCTAAAAAGAAACTATTTAAAACTTCATCTAAAAATTTGTGAGGTTCTGCAGAAGTCCTAGCCCAAGGTCAGTTAGAGCTGTACTACGCACAAAACAAACTCACAAATTGGTGGTGTTCAGGTTTTTCCCACAATTTTATTCAATCAAGCTTTTTTAAATTCTGGTTATTTTTAAATAAATAAGCAAGCATTCAATTTTTTTTAAATGTGAAGTAAAATTCCACAAACTATTTATTATAAATAGACCTCTTGCTGTTAATGTTAGTCTTAGAACAAACTCGCAACTCCCTTATAACACCAGTTCATTTTACTCAGAAATTGTAATGATTGAATTTGTCCCGTTTCGCTTTGATGAAAAATTCACAAATTTCCTTCAAAATTTGCAAAGAGGCGGGCACGTATTTCGTCCAAATGCAATAAAGTCAGAATAATCATGGGCATCAAAATAGCCACAGGCTATTTTTTTTTTGACATGGTGAATTTTTACAACAGTTTTGCACATTTATTCACTGTCAGCTTAATGAGGAAATTCAACGCAAATTTGCATCAGGCAAATTTATTTGTCCATCACTAC
Organism: Xenopus borealis; assembly: GCA_024363595.1. Taxonomy (NCBI): domain Eukaryota; kingdom Metazoa; phylum Chordata; class Amphibia; order Anura; family Pipidae; genus Xenopus; species Xenopus borealis. Next base: position 11,699,915 of record CM044438.1, read on the forward strand.
TCAGATATATATGTAACATATGCTGTGTTTTATATTATAGCTACACATGATATTATTGTATTATATTACTTGTGCAAAATTATTTTGCTGCATTAGACTTAAGTATGGGTAAGCCACTGCACTTTGGCTAAATTCTCCTGGCCAATGATTTTTTTTTAAATTTATGGCATACAGGTTACTCATTTATGGTTTTAGTGCCTGCTGTATTTCTCTAACACATCACCCAAGGTTATAATATGCTTGCAAAATTCCACCCTCTTTGATGAGTTTGCAAAACTGTGCATTGATAACAATGCTCTTGGAAGATAATTTTAGCAATGGTCAATTCTAAATGAAATTTAGCAGAAAATATCCCATTATACCACAATGCCCTGACATTTGCAATACCTACCTTGGTTGAGTGCCAAAGCAGGAGCATAAACCACCACTCCAGTGTAAAGTATCTAGAGACAATATTTGAAAGAAGATTATTGCAAATTGTGCAAATAACAAAGTAACTGCAGATTCAATGGATGAAAATTCACCAAAAGCTATCTTGACTGAGAGTTGAAGAAGAGTTGGAGTGCAACACAAATATGTAAACAGTTCCTGGGGGTGCCAAATATGGGCTATTTTTGGCTAATTGATACCCCCTATGTTGACTGGCAGCCTACAAGGGACTCTGTTTGGCAACATACTTAGTTTTTATGCAACCAAAACTTGCCCGGAATTGAAAAATAAGCACCTGATTTGAGGCCACTGGTAACAATATATTGCTCATAAGTCAATGTTTGTGAATCATTGAAATAGAGCATCAATTGATTGTGAAGACTAAGGTAATTGCTATGGATTAGTAAGATATTCAGTTCTTCTCCAATGCAAAAAATACATTCAAGTTACCAAAACTTGTAGTGATTAATCATTAGTGTCCATGTACACACAAGTCCCCTAGCACATGGTAATCCACTGAATCAGGACAATAAGGGCTTGGTTGTGCCATCATTTTAGCAAATATTGTACTGGTAGTGGAAGCATAGTTATATGTATTTAAAGAGCATCTGTCATTTTCCATAAACATCTCAAAGTGTGGGTTCAATGTCCATTGGCTACCAATGTAGGCATAAAAAATCATGATATGCAAGTTGAATTCCCATTTTTGGTATTATGTGCATTTAATTGCATGTTGATGTTTTCATCACTGCTATATTTATTCAATCAAGTTGGCTAGATGTAGCAAACCAAGGCAATGGTTCTAAAAATCTGACCACTAGTATGCAACGTAGGATGGAAGTTGAGTGTGAATAACTATTTATTGTCTTTGATAACGTGGAACTATAAGAGTAAGTATTCCAAAAGTATTTTTATGTACTGTACCCATTTTATGAGCAAAAGGGTCCTACACACACTGTACGTTGGACCACAAAGAGGTCAAGCCATCTACTAAAAGGAATCCTTTGTATAATTTGATATAGTCAGACAAGATGGAATAAATCTTCTGGGCAACCTGTTGCACTTTTCTGGCACCAGTGAGACAATACATAGATTGTCAAGGAAAAAACATTATCAAGACTATAAATGTGTTATAATATGTATTACAAATGTTTCCATATTTGAAAATTCTTACCGTTTGCACAATGTAAATACATGTTGCAGCATATCGGACAACTCTGTTGAATCGCAGTTCCAAATACTTGAAAAGAAAAAGGAGAAACTTTACAGTGGATAGGAAAAGGCAAAACAGGCCTAAGCTTTCAAATAGGTTTATGCACGTATTACATTTGATATGTAACCAGCTCAATACTGTTTATACTCTCTAGTCATGAGCAAATCTGTACCATTTTGCTTTGCCATACAATTTTGTGAAACATCAAAGACTTGTGAAAAGTCAACGTGACTTTTCTTTACAACACTGGCGTCTTTGTGTGTTTTTTGGAGTGAAACGTTACAGCTAGAATGGGGGGCCATGAAGGTGTGGGGGCCCCTGATGCAGAAGGTCAGTGTTCAATACTGGAATCAATGTATCCCAATTAACCTTTAAAGATTTTTATTTACAGCTTTTTTTAATTCTGCCAATGAGGGATCTCTATAAATGTACATCTCTGTTGTTGGTGATGCCATTAAACAGGACCTAAACACCAAATAATTAATTGTTGTACATCTCTCAGAGTTCTCTCCTGAGCACCTTTGCTGTTTACACTTATTTTATATCTATAAATATATATATATATTCATATTCAGGTATAGGATCTGTTATCCAGAATGCTCGGGACCTGGTGCTTTCCGTAAATTGGGTCTTCATGCCTTAAGTGTACTAAAAAAAAATCATTTAAACTTTAAATAAATCCAATAGGCTGATTGTACCTTCAATAAAGATTAATTATATCTTAGTTTGGATGAAGTACAAGGTACTGTTCTATTATAATAGAGAAAAGGGCAATTAGTTTTTAAAATTTGGGTTATGTGGATAAAATGGAGTCTATGGGAGATAACCTTTCTGCAATTTGGAGCTTTCTAGATAATGAGTTTCCAGAAAACAGGTCCCATACCTGTACATATCACAGCAATTTTAATATAAGCTTAAGCAAAATGCTTTCCCTGTTTTTAGTGCCATTTTACAAATACAGACTAACATTATTCATCAGCTAGGATTCTCAATTTGACCCACACACCATCCCCATGACGGAAAACATTCAAAACGTTAAGGGACCTGTGATCTAGAATGGTCAGGACCTCGGGGCAAATTCACTAAGATCCGAAAATTCACCAGCGTTCACCGCACTTCACCAGGTGAATTTTCACCAGCGCTACGCAAATTCACTAAAGTACAAATTTACGCTCAGGTCGGCAAACGGTAGCGTAGTTGTGCTAGTGTTACTTCGCTAGGCAGAGCGCAGTTACGATAGCGAAGCCTAATTTGCATACGGTGGGAACTTTAACGTATAATAGAAGTATATGTTACAGCCACTACATTCCACTACACAAGCCCAGGAAACCTTTAATAAATAAAATAAAGTTGCCCCTTTATAGTTGTGTTGCCATATGTTAGGCAATGAAGAGGGTAACCCCCCCACCCCAGAAAAAATCGATCTTTTTCAGACTATGACCATTCAATGGTAAAACACGCCAGCGTTTAAAAAAAAAAAATTTCAACCTCCTATCTATTGTATTGAACTTCGCCTGGTCTGACCAGGCAATGTAAAGTCTAACGTAAGTGGTAACGTTCAGGAAAATGTTCATCTTAGTGAATTTGCAAAATTACGATCCTCCATCAGTGCGCAACTTCGCCTGGCGTAAGGGTGCGAAGTTGCGCAAGTAAATCTAATTCGCTAGCGAAAATTCGCCAGAGCAGGTGTTAGTGAATTTCCAAAGTTATGAAATGATGTCACGCTGGCGAAGTAGCGCTAGCGTTAGACGCTTCACACTTTAGTGAATTTGGGCCCTAGTGTTTTCCAGATAAGGGATCTTTCCCTAAATTGGATCTCCATACCTTACGTCTGCTTAAAAGTCTTTTAAGCATTAAATAAACTCAATAGGCTGGTTTTGCTTCCAATAATTTTTAATTATGTCTTAGTTTGGATCAAGCACAATTAACTGTTTTATTATTATAGAGGACAAAGGAAATAATTTTTTAAAAATTTGGATTATTTCCAAATTAAATTTCCCATAATTGGTAATGGTTTTCCAGATTATGAATCCCATTCCTGCAATAGCAATTTATTTTAATGAAATAGCAGGTAGCATGTACTGTTTTATTATTACAGAGAAAAAGGAAATCATTTTAAACATTTTGAATGATTTGCTTAAAAATAGAGTCAATGGGAGATGGCTTTCCTGAAATTCCTGGTTTTGCTGGATGACAAGTTTCCGGAGAACAGATGCCATACCTGTATTAGTATAAGTCAGACAAATGTAGTAAATCAAATAAATGAAAGGCAAAAGAAAAAGGTCTGTTTTTTTTTTCATTATATATGCTCAATTTGTTTCATTTTATAAAAATAATCCTACATCCTTATAGGACATAAATCAGATAAACTGAAGGCAGAAACCTTACCTCATATGTACTAGTAATCCCAGACCTGTAGAACACAGGAATGAATAGTTCTGCTGAGAAGACAATTACAAAAGTATAGGAAATGATGAAAAAGAAGTAGTATGCTCCAAAACGAACAACTTCTGCTGGGGTTCCAAGGACTGTAATTGCTGACATAAAGCTAGCTGTCAGTGAGAGGGCCACGGGGCCACATGTCATCTGTCTTCCTCCGATCAAAAACTCACTAGATGTTTTTCTCTTCCTCTCTTTGATGGCAAAGAAGACTCCAATTCCAGCCGAAATGACAAGCAGAGCAGCAAAAACAACATAGTCCCACACTACAAAGTTTTTTATGTCGGGTTTTGCATATTTGGACATGTCTAGGTATGCTGGTAGGACTGAAATAGGGTGATATTTTTTTTCCCTTAGGGAAATTTAAAAAAAAAAATCTATTTTATTTCATTTAAATCATTCCAGGGGGTTTCTCATGAGAGATAATTAAGAGGACACGCATGATTTGTAAAAGAAATTATTTCCAGCGAAACAGAGGATAAATGTTTCAGCAGCGAATGAAAAGGGAAGGCAGTGAAATAAAAGCCAGCCAATGATATTGCTTGATCTGATAACACTGTTTTTTTCAAGTTATATTTTTTAAGTTAAATATTACTCCATTTGATTGTAATAAAACACATACAGTACAAGCATTTTAACACTTTTTTTCCCTAACAACAACAGGGGTTGTAAAATAGATAACCCAGCCAGAGGCTTAAGTGAAGGGAATTTTTTATGGACCTTAATCTTACTGTGCTGATCTCTTGTCACTCAGTTTTCAAGGGCTTCTTGTAATATGCACTGATAATGAGTAGAAATTAACCTTTTTTTTTTGTTTATTCTTATGGAAATAGAAGGAAAAGCAAAAGTGTATTCATAGATTATAATCTCTGAGGTTGACACCAGGATTGCCCCAATGAAATAAATCATATCAACCTATTTGTTTTTTAGTCATTTGCAGCTGGTTTACGTTGTTCATTATTTATGTTTTTTTTTTAGTTCTTTAGCTTTTTGTTCAATTGCTCCCCAGTTTGCAATTTCAACAATCTGGTTGTTGGGGGGTAATTTACCCTAGCAACCATGCATTGATTTAAATAAGAGACTGAAATATGAGAAGAGGGCTTTGATAGAAGAATGAGTCATAAAACATGGCAATAATAATAAATGTGTAGCCTTACAGAACATTTGTTTTTTTTTTTTAAGTTGGAAAGAGTTAGCAGAAAGCAGCAAATAATTTAAAAACTATAACAAAAGAAATAATGAAAATCAATTAAAAGGTTGCTTAGAATTATCCATTCAATAACATTAAAATTAATTTAAGGGTGAACCACCCATTTAAAATTAGTGAGATTTTTTAAAAAAAATGGCATTCACTGTAAAAAACAATTATTCTGATCCATCATCCGTCACACGACTGTTGGGGTTCGGATTTGGTTTGGCAAAATCCAAAACCAAATTGTGGGTTTGGTTTATCCCTAATAGTAGGAATACAATAAATGATACAGTTCCTATGTGGACAGCTATTAAATAAAGATAATGTATGGATTCAGTTAGTCACTATAGCTTTAAAGCCCTACACTTCCTCATTTCTCTACCTACTGGGCAAAAGCTCATGTATCCATTTGTTTATTCACATATTTCTTTCATTGGTTCATAGGTTCATGACCACTTCCTGACATACTTTAATATAGTGTTTGGTTAGGGGCGGTCTCTCTTTTTAGCCTGCAGTTGCTGACCCAGCTGGATGGGCTCCAGGGAGCCCAGGATCAACAAGGCCCTAGTAAAACTGTACTGCTGTAAAGGAACAACCCCTTGAAAGTTGTTTCATTTAATAGCAGATTTAGATATAAAGAGCAACTTGTGCTCCAACAAGGACCGATAGCAGGGAGTAGCTCTTCCCTAGGCTCTACTTTTACCTAAAGTGCAGGGACTTTAGTACTGACGAGGCATTTAGAAAAAGTCTGATCCATGTCTGCTGTGTGGGATCTGGACTAGTGAAACACTAGGGATGACCCTTCATTTTTCCTAGTTGTCTCCACAATTGATTAGGGATGAGCAAATTTTTTCGCTAAGTTTCACTGGCGAACTGTACTGACATCTTGTGATGCTGCTCTGGATATTGTCTTGGACAATAAACCAGTTCTGTTTGTTTGTGCAAAGAACCATCTGACGTCCGTATTTAACTCATTTTACTTCTGAATGTTGCTCATGGGTTCAAAAGGTTGGGGATCCCTTAAGTAACCTTAAGGCTGAACTACTGTGTGTTACTGTTTCTTTAAATTTTGCAGACAGGCTTCCAGACTTGCTAGGGAAAGGCAGTGCTCTGATCATAAAACATGCGAAATTTAATAAGGCTGTGGGTTCAGCTTGGAGCTTTGTACCCCATTAATCCTATTGGCTATTGCCACTGCTCCTCATCCAAGTTGTGCAAGATTTCTGCATAACCATTTTGGGGTTGAGGACACTTTGTTGTGCAGTGACTAAAGTTGGTTCTGATATTATGCATATCTTAACCCTATATCACCACAGCAAGTGTGAACTACCAACCACATATAGCATCTACCCATGATGGCACATGCCAGGTGGGCATGACCAACCAATATCAGACCTAAAGAAGAGGTACAGCTGGGGTGCCCAAAAATTAAATATGGATTTACCAGTATACCAAAGCATCAGTTAAGGCCAAGATAGATAGAGTTAGATTGCTTAGTGTTCCCCTTTCTGGTTGTGACCATGTTGGGGAGGGCTGTCCAAATTAGAAAAATAGGGCAAGATTCCATGAGATTGATGTAATGATTGGCCAAATTGAGAATTTAATTTATCCCCCACAACATCATAACCCAGTCCCCCCACCCAGAGTTCGCAGTGGGAAAAATGGCAACCCTACCAAAATAATTAGAGAAATCAGGAACCCTTTTCTTATATACATGTTGCTGGGCAGCACTGATTGCAAATGTATCCTTTAAATGACATGAAATCTATGCAGCTTTTCTAGCACAATTTAATGCATTTGGTAACTGTACCTTTAATATATTTAATGGGCCTGGTTGCTAAACCATTTTTATGATGGCTATTGCTGTATGTTTTCAAACTGTTTACTGCAGACTATAATTATACAGTCACACCTATTGTAGTTTACAAGTGAATTCATACTAGAAGTAATAATCTCGTAGGAAATTATTGCTCTGCTCTTTGTTATGGATTATGTTATGGAATTCCTTTTAAGTGACCTTGGGATGTTGGGATGGTCCAAACACAGGTCAAAAAGTTTTGAACCTTTGAATCATATGACTTTATCTTTAGGCACACACGCCATACATACACATACAAACCTGCAAATTACTGCCTTGCCTCCTGGTTGCCTAATCATCTTCCAACAAGCAGATACCATCCATGCCAAGCTCAGCATAGTGCAGATATTTTATTTAAGAAAAAAAAGTAACAATTGAAAAAGCTAGATGGGTCCCTGAGAACTTTTGGCCCATAGGCCTAGAGTAGCCTATTCATTAGTCCACCCCTGGGAGTAACATGGTGAGACGCATGTCTAGTATGCTTCATCTGTACTTTCCACAGTTGCCAAACAAAAAGTTGCAAAAGTCCACAGACTCCAGACAACAGAAATTCACCTTTTCTTAGGTAAGCCCTGTTTAATGTTTATATTTCTTACATACAAGTAGTCATTATCAAAGAAGATTATGGAACATGACACTAGTACAGAATTGCTGTGTTGTAGAAGAAACTCAAGGTTAAAGACCATTCTGTGATTAGGGTTGTGGAATTCTTACACATAACAGGGAATACATCTGTTATCTCATGTCATAAGTATTCCTAGTGCACAGTCAAGAAAGGCACATTTGATTATAAACACCTTTATATTTAATTAAGTTACCCTCCCTAATTGATTGATTAATTAATGAATTTTAGGGTATGAACTAATTAAGTTAATTCTTTTGTTTCTTGAAGAATTTTGATAATTAATTTATTTACATGGTGCAATTTTTAATTATAAATCATGGATAGGAATCCAGACTCTGAAATAGTAAAACACAGCACATCAAAGAACAAGCAACTTTAATAGTAATTTAGTGCCGCATACGGGGGTGAATACAGAGTTCAAAGTGGGACGACCTTAATACAGGTGTGGTAGAATTGATAGAGGGGTTTACTTCTTTTCCTTTTTTTCAAATAAACATGTTCACATACTAATTACCCCTCTTTCAGTTTTAAATGTATTTTAATTAAAGGTTTCCATATAGATACATATATACTTTTCTAATCATGTAAAATACATAATCATTTGCTGTTCCATTTACTGGACAGTCTTAACTGTATGCATCTTTTCTAATCCCACAACATTAGAATATATATATATATATATATATATATATATATATATATATTGATACTTAAACTAGGTAATGCCGCTCAATCCCTTAGCAATTGGGGGCACGTGGGCTGGCTTGATATACAAAAAACAAGAAAATTCCCCAGCACTCCAATATATATATATATATATGTAGTGATAACAAAAACCGCACTCACAGGTCTTCTTCAGTGAAAAAAAATTGCTGGTTTATTGCAACGTTTCGGTTTTCAAACTCAAGCCATCATCAGGATATATATATATTTAAGAATAAAAATTGGTATTGAATGTTTATTCTATAAAGAAGTTAATGCATAGTGAAAGGTACTGTGAAAGCAGTGGTTAGAGTAGTAAATCCCTGCTTATTCCATCAGTCTAGTTAAACAGCTCCCTGTATTTTAGATATTGCATATTCTTCAAGGACCTTTAAAATTTTTATTTTAATACACAAATATGCATATTTTATAGATAGGAGCAGCAAATCCCTTAGCTATCATGTCATCTGAATTTTATGGATCCTTTTATCTTTACCTTCAGTTTTAAAAACCCCCTCCCATACATTCCATTCCAGGTCTCCTGGCTGCAGAGTTAAACTTAATGATTTCTGATGATCTTGTATGGGAGATGATCTTGCAAATATTCTGAGCTTTCTGGATAAAGGATTTTCAGATAAGGGATGCCATCCAAGACTGTCTTTTATTATGGTTGATGTTGTTTATATGTGAATTTTGTTATTTTAATAAAGAAAACAAGGTACAGTTCATTTTAGCCTGCTTTAAAATCACTAATGAACCTTGATAGGAGTAAAAGGAGTAAACAAATCAATATTGGACTAAAGATCTTATAGCTTATTATTCCTGACTGGAAAGCTGGGAGACATTGTGCATTGCCCTTAGATCTATCTAAGAGTTAGGCCCCAGAATAATTTGGAGTAATAAAATAACATTTATAGTGGGTTGCATCTCACATGAATAGCTTGTAATTAAATAGTTGCTCAGCAGTATTTTTTGTACAACAATCTATTCTATGAATAGATTTGCATAAAACTCTAAGGAGTTTTTCAGGAAAAACATCACCAGTCAAGTGCAAGAACAGTTTCCACCTTCAGGTATACTTCTTCATTTTAGGGAGCTGTTCCTCACCACTATAATCACTGATTCTCAATGGGTGGAAGATAGTCTATAGTTAATCACTGGGAGTTAGAAATGGAAATAAACATTACATTTCACAATATCATTTTGGCATAGGACTTTTTAAAGCTTACCATACACATTGAGATCTCTTGATTTGGTCATCTACATGTGGGGTCAAACAGCTGATCTGATCATTTCACTCTGGGACCAATCTGATCATAAGGGGTGCCCATACAGGCCTATCGGGAGAGGACTACATCAATGCTCCAATGTGGTCCTTGCTGATAGATATCTGGATGAGTTTAGTCTACATATCAGACTGGGAGGAAGACAGTTAGTACAAATATAGGGACAGATAGCAAGATAGAAAATAAGACAATACAAAGGAATCCAAAGAGAGAGAAAAAGCACCAAAAGTCAGCACATAAGATGCTTTCACTACAGAAATATATTTAAATTATATACTTAAATGTAATTTGAAATCAAGTGTAGTGATGGGCGAATCTCCCGTGATTCGCTTCGCCGAAAAATTTGCGAATTTCTAGAGAAATTCGTGAATCGGCGAGAAAATTCGCGAAATGAGTCGCGGGACGCTTTTGACGCGCGTCGCGTCAACTTTGACGCGCGTCGCGTTGTTTTCAATGCGTTGCGTAGTTTTCTGCGTCAAAAACGACGCGTGACTCGTTTTTTCGGCAAAATTTCGCTGCGAATTCGACCCTGGCAAATAAATTCACCCATCACTAATCAAGTGGGATTTCAATCTTAAAGTGACCTTTAAATAGTATAATCTGCAACAGCAGGTTAATAATTTATAAACTTATAGGTTTAGTCCAGTTGTTTTGATCATTTGCTTGGGAAATTAAATGAGAAGTAAAGCTTAACTAAAGAAGTACGTTAGAAATGTTGTACATTATGTTTTGTGCATCAGTACCAGCCCAAAGCAAACATAAACCTTTAGCAGTAAAGATCTGTGTCTCCAAATTTGCCCTAGTAGCTCCCCATTGTCTTTTCTGCTGATTCACTGCACATGCTCTGTGCTGCTGTCACTTTCTGAGCTTAGGGACCCACTCACAATATACAGTACACATAGAATAGAAATGTCACAATATAAGGCTGATTAGTAACTAATACAGATAATTACTACATGGCAGCACAAAAACCAGTGAAACCAGTGCAATTTTACAGGCCAATCTCATTTTCTGCTTGATAATTTGTTATGACCCCTAAGCTTACCTTCTCAACAGCTGCTCAGAGCCCACATGAGTGTTCCAAGATGGTGACCCCCCATGACAGCTTTGAAATACTGGATCAGTGCTGCTATTGAGAAGCTGAAACTTTAGGCTTGTGTGATAAGGATTTTATATAACATATATGGCTAAAAAATGTTTAGCCATATTAATTTTTAGGGTTTAATTCTCCTTTAATGTGTTGATTTGAAACAAGGGCCTACATCTGAATTCTCTAATTTTATAAAAGGGGTTTACAGGGTCTGCTTTAATATAGTAACTGTAAAAGTTGTTTTTTTAGAAGGAAGGTTGAGAGTTTACAGATACTTTACTCTAATTATAGGCATTGTCATAATTGCATACTTCTCAGGCAGACTAGAAAATGTTTGTATAATATAGAGAAATTGCATAGTGGCCATACTTGGCATATATAAATGTTTTTATTATCACTTCAATATCATAAACCATATAACAACCATGTAACATAATTAGCCACTAACATTTTAAAGAGAGTAAACATAGTTTTGTGCCTACTGTCCCCATTTTGGACTTTGCTATTGAATTTTATCATTCAGATAAGCCACACTGTAACTTCAAAAATCATATGGAAACTGTAATGAAAGAACAGAATTTATCACAAATATAGAGAAATTCATAGAAGATATGCTATACTATTATTCATATATTCATGACGGAGAGTCAGTCTTTAAATCTGCTCACTCCACTACTAACAGAGCTGGTTGATTTAAAAATCCCCAGTCTACTTCCAAATTTGCCAGTTTGCTAACCCATTGGAAGGATATCATTTTTCATTTTTTTTTTCTTACCACTGGTTTGACTCTGATAGCGGAGTGTCAGATTTTACATTATTCCTCTCAGTTTTGCCAAAACAGACTTTAGCTTATACTCTTCTGGGAAGGGGCTCTACTAGCTGCTGTAACATTGTTATATAATAATATTTGATTCCTAATCTGTCACGGGTTGGCCTTCATTAGGCGCCCAGGGGAAGAAGTGGATCAAGGAGGAAGCTTTAGGGGTTCAATAGCGTAGCACAGCAAGGATCATGCAGGAGTCAGACAGGTCCAGGCAAAAGTGTATTCACAGGAACAAAATAAACAAAAGTCCAAGCAGTGGTCAAAAATACAGGAACAAGGCCAAAAAGGTACAAGAACAGGATCAAAAGCAATATCAGGAACAAAATACAATACCCAGGATCAAGGCAATGTGATCCTATAATTGCCCATAATGGTGTCCAATAGCCCTTTAAATATTCAAATTTGGCGCCAAAACGAGCGCCGTGACATCATCGCGTCAAGCGTGACGCGATGACGTCACTATCCGGCGCCGCATATCCACGTGGCGGCTATGGGCGCCGCCATTGTGGATAGGACGCCGGAAGGAGAGGACGTGCCGCCCGGAGCTAAAGGTAAGCCTCCGGGCGGCGCGATCCTAACATAATCATACACAAGAGATTTTTTGTTGGCCTGGTTCACCCTGGTGTTTCACTTCATACCATAGATGTTCCATTGTGTTTCTTCAGTTCTTTATAAACGCCAATCAAGTTCCTCAACCAATTCTGTTTGGACCTCACTTTGTACGTAGAGGTATTATGATGTTGGGACAAGAAATTTCCTTTCCCAAATTGTTGCTATAAAGCAGTAAGCATGGAACTGTCATTGCATGATGCAGGGGTACCCATGTCAGCAGGCCAATATAGAAAATGTCATTAATTACAAGAGAATACTTTATACTGCATAATCTTTTCCATGTACCATTTACATGCAATACAGTAGAAGATCCTTAAATAGTTCTCTCACCCACTTTACTCAATAACAGATTCTACACTAAAGTTGGAATTGATGTGCACCCTTCTGTGTGTGTAACTATCATATCATTCCAGGACTAAACAAGTGCTTATCGGGTATTGATAAATAAGACACGAATCTATGTATGATGATGATTTGTAGTTCTCCATATGCCTGTTTATTATGTCTTTGTGACCCAAAATGCCCTACACTATTTTAAGACTAGATTAAGAATTAGAAGACAATGTAGGTTCGATGAAGGTCATGAATATAACCTTGCTTAAATGCCTTAGTTACTGTAAGCACCAGATACTGTTGGAAAGTAAATTTAGCAAATCAGAAAGCTATCATTATATCAACTTATCACATTTTTGGTAGCACATATGAAACAAGGGGTGAAACTTTTCCCAGAAATAGTGCAAAGTTGATGATGTGAATATAACTAGATCTGGAGATTGGGACATGGCCTAAAATGTTCAGTTTGATACCTAGCTAAGCATAACATTCACTTTTGTATCTACCTATGTACCTGAAATGTACTTTAGATTTTTAGAAGTAAGAGCTTTCATGTGACTACACCAAACTTAAAACAAATTCCATTGTCAGTTCAAGTTAAATTTAGCACAGGCATTCTTCACCAAATATATTTTCTCTGTTGATGATTCATGTTTTACATGGCCAAACATAATGAGTTAATTGTATGATATAAACATGTGGAAAATATAAGTTCAAACAGCAGAGTTGCAATAAAATAGATACATTCTTGCAGTGTCACCTTGGGGATTTTTTCATCTTGTAAAACAAAATTTGGTAAAACTTGATTTTCTGTGATCCCCAGAAACAAAATGGTTTGGTTAAATGGGAGATCTGTCTTTACATTAACTTTTAGCAACATGTAGTTAGATGTCATCTCAACAACTTTATAACTGACCTTTATTTTTTTTATTTGTTTCTGGATTTGGAATAATCTCACTTTTTATTTTTGCTTTCTCTGTAGAAAGCAAGGGTCTAGCACCAATGCAACCAGAAAACAATTTGATTATCATTTTTTTTTACAATCTTTTTTGTACCTTTACAATAACTATTAAAAAATTATAATTTTAGAACCAGCTCAGAAGCCCTCCTGCTCTTTTCCCATCCACGTCACCTGAGCTTCCTCCAGCTAAACTGGGATGCCTTAGCACCTTTCAAAATGCAGGGCTATGCAGCAGGTTTGGAGATCCAACCTCTGGCAACAATACTTCCATTCCCAGCTTGATAATGTAAATTGATTAGCAAGTAGTCACATACCCATTGGAAACCAACCCTTGGCCAGTTAGGATCCTTCTGATTGCTGACATTTGTACAAGCTGTGCTCAACACAGCTATGCAGATGCACAAACTGGAAGGCACTAAAATGACATTTAATATGGGGGTAGTGGGAAATATGTTGTTGGGAGGCTGAGGGGGATCTGTGCTCTGAGGCTAAAATTTAAAAAAGGTAAAATGAGAAACATATACTGTAAAAGGGATTTAGGTTATAATAAATAAAAAGGTGGTTAGTTTATAATAAATTCAGAAACTGTTCTATTTATTCGAAAATGTTGCAATGGCTGTTTGAGAAAATCAGCCATCTCAATTTTAATACATTTTCCCCTTAGTGTTGGTAATATTATGACTGAATACTAGGTAGAGTTTAAAAAGAAATATTCAAGAACCCATTGAAATTAAGTTATGAAACAATACATTTGGAAAGATTTAAACCAACCACAGTCTGAGCTGTTCCATAGTGTGTTTGCCTGGCTGACCTAACATTATTGCATTAAAAACAAGTTTACAGACTTTTGGTCAAAGTGTCTTGCTATGTTTTTGGTAACTTGGCTGTTGTAAGGAAGTTTCAGAGAAAAGCTATAAAATTGCTTTTAAAATGAGATGCTACGTGAACATTTTAAGTCTCAATTACTGTGAGTCAACAGTCATAAAGCTGTAAAATATCTTGAGGTTATTCAATTCCTACAGGAGTATATCAGTTGTGTTTATAAAAGAGAGTATGCAGGGGATGAGAAAGTGTAAAAAATGAACCATTAGGTGGACAAAAGCAGTGGGTTGAAGCCCAGATAGGCTGAGAATTGGGGATAAACACTAATACACTTGGATAGATTGAATTAATATTACTGTAACCAGATGTTGTACTTTAAGTGGGGTTAAATGCCAGAAAGTCTGAAGCAGATCTTGTGATCAGAAATCAGAGAACTATTTAGTAGCATATTAATGCTCAGAAGAATGGATTCTAGGCCATCATGTAGTACAGTGATTCCAAACCATTGGCTCACGAGCAGCATTTACTCATCAACCTCTTAGCTGTTGGTCCCAGTGGCCTCAAAGCAGGTGCTTATTTTTGAATTCTTGACTTGGAGGCAAGTTTTGGTTGCATAAAAACTCGTTTATTGCCTAACAGACACTCCATTAGACTGCCAGGGCACACGGGGCTACCAAATGGGTAAACAACACATTTATTTGGGACCTTTTTTATTTTTGTGTTTCTCCTCAACTCTTTTTACACAGATTAAGCTGCTATCAAGAATACTGCAGTTTGTGTGCATACTGTACTGTACTGCATATGAAAGACCTGCATAATGCAACCTAAAGTGCCAAGAACATCCAAGATAAAATACGTGCCACCTGTTTAAAAGTCACAAATCTTTTTAATACAACTATGCAGTGTTATGGCATCTTACAGTGTTGCATCACAAGCTTACTTTAGTACCTGTACATTTTGGTGTTTGTGCTATAGCTAAACTGTATAGTCTCATGATTATAATCCAGGAGGCCTTCAAGGTGATAATGTTTCTATGTCTTGAGATGATCATCAACTACCTTAGACTAGTAGATTAAAGAGGGAAACAAATGTTATGTAAATTGTTGTGGATAGTGGGATCTATGTGAACATGTAGGGGCAGATTTATTAAGGGTTGAAGTGAAAATCCAAATTTAAAAAAAATTGAATTTTTAGCTATTTTTGTGTACTTTGACTAGGGCATAGTACAAATTTGATTCAAATTTGCAAAAAATTTCAAAATTTATCATGTACTGTCTCTTTAAAAATTAGAATTCACCTATTTGCCATCTAAAACCTGCCAAATTAATTTTTTTTTGGGGGGGGGGACTTAGAATTTGATTGAATGCAAAATTACTTTGATTCGAACGATTCAAATTTGAACAAAGATGTACCTATTAGAATGAAAACAAATTGAATTAATTTCTGTTGGCCTTTTTTTAATTCAAATTTCTACATTTTTGCACTGCGAAATTGGACCCTTGTTAAATCTTCCCCGTAAAAACCTGGGGGTTACTGGCAATGTTCCAATATGGCTCACTGCAAATTGCTGCTTGTCAATATTTGATATAGGCCCAACCTTTTTCTACCTATTCCACATTCAAATGTAAAGAGTTGGAGAGCAATGTGCTGGGATCTAAAATAAGGGCTGTGATTGACTATTTGGGCTGTGATTGACTATTTGGTAGCCCTTAGGAGGGTCTGCTTGGCAGTACACCTGGTTTTTATGTTTTATGTTGGTTTCCAGGCCTTGGCAATTGTTTGTTTTGTGGCTGAAAATATATGTGATCAGTATCCTTGTGTATTTGTTCCCTCCAGATTATTGAGTAAAGCTTCCGTGGGGTCCTTTCTCATTGAGAGACCCATAAAATTATTGTTTAGAGCAAAGACGTGTCCAGAATCTCACAAATTTTGGGCACTCCCACCATATGTGCAAAAAAGAGCCTGTTTGGCCACACTTTCTGAAGAAAGCGATGATGAGGAGGGGTACCATTTTGCTAAAGACCAGGTACCATTGGTGTAGCACTTTCTGTGATGTTTTCTGTATGGAAATATTGATGGAACAATAGATGGAATTTTTGACATGGATTGTAGAAAGGAGAGCACTCGACAGAGCAGATTACTGCTGAAGTGAGGTTTTATTTCAGACTTGCTGACACAACATGTTTCAGGCTCAGAGCTGTGCATTTTCTCATGTAAAAGTGAATGGAACACCAAATGGCTATTTAAGCCTACCCTGCACTGCTCCCACCAAAAACCAATTATGTAACCTGTAATAGACCTGTAATAGTCCAATATACTGCAGCACACTGTAGAATGAATGCTTTTTCATGAGTGAATTTATTGGCTCATAGCATTTGAGCAGACAAGAAAGTGCCAATGTTTTGGGCCTCACATGACCCTTTATCAACCTTGAACTTTTGGTGGGACAACAGGAAGATTTTGGAACAAACAAAGTAAATGTAAAGAAGCAGTCATTTTGAGGGCAGTTATCCTGCCTAGCCAAGATAGGTGTAATCTAAACCTTTTCTTTTTTGTGTGATATGTTTCTAATTGCCAAGAGAAAGGGTTCCATAGTCTGAATACATATTTACCCCTAGGTATTTCATACTTTTCAATTGCCACTTGAATTGAAAATTAATTTTGAGTAATTTCACAACATTATTAGGTAAGGTCATGTTTAATGCTTTCGTTTTGATGGCATTAGATTTCAAGAAGAAGCAAATTCACCCTGAATATTGTATATGTACTGCAAGGAGGTCATAGGATGTGAAATCATCATTAAAATAGCTTCAGCATATAACATGCAACAGTAATCGGTTTGTCCTATCTTATTGCCTGAATTTTTGTTGTCTCACCTAATAGCAATGGCAAGGGGTTCACTTGTCAAGGCAAACAGCACTAGGGACAAAGGGCACCCCTGCTGTGTGCCCCAGCCTATTGTGAGTCTTGATGAAGTGAATCCTAGTATATTGGACCCATGCCTTTGGGGAGTGATACAGGGCTGCAATGACATTCAGAAATGGAGAGGGGAAACAATATTTGTTGAGAATAGTAAACAAATATTTCCCGGAGGCAGTGTCAAATGCTTTTTCTAAGTCTATAGATGAGAGCATTGAGGGAATGTTTCGGGATTTAGCAGAACTAATTTAATTAATAGCTTTGAATGTTGTCAGATACTTGTCAACTTAGTATGAATTCAGATTGATCCTTGTGTATTAAAATGTGGAGAAACGTGTTTAACCTGGAGGCCAGGATTTTTGCTTCATATCTATGTTTAGGATAGAGATTAGGTGAAACATTTTGCAAACAGTGTCCTTATCTGGTTTAGGTAAAACTGTGATTTGTGCTGTTAAAGTTCCTGGGTCACATTTACCAGATCCTTGCATAATGTCATTAAACATAGCTTGGAGCCATGTTTGGAATTTGGAGGCGAACATTTTATATTTGCTTGTTAGCCTATTTAATCTCTTCCACGTCTGTTGGCATTATAATTGACATTATTGTTGTGTTGCTTGTTGAGGGGAGAGGTGTAGTAGCCTTAATTTATCTAGGAATCTGTCAAATTCCTTCTGGGAGCAATCTTTTTACTGGGCATAATGGGCTTGATAGAAATGGGCAAATTCCTGTACTATTTGGGTCAGGTTTGCTGTTAGTGTACCTATTGTGGTTCAGATTTGTGTAAAAGAAGGTGGGAGAGATATTTGTTTTTCAGGTGCCTTGCTAGCATAGTATCTGCTTTATTAGATTTCTGGAAGTATTTTTGTTTGATCCATTGTAATTACTGTATTTCTTTTTCTGTTGCCAATTTATTTCTGTTCTTAGAGTTTCAATTTGATGTCTAAGGGGGTTGTTGTTGGGTGTTAATTCATATTAGTCTTCTAAGCATTATAAACAGTCCATTTATTGTTCTATTTTTCTTTCTTTCTCTTTCTTTAGTTTGCATGAGTATTTCTCTTATATAGGCTTTATGTGCTGCTACAATGTAGAATTACTTACTCCTGGGGTGCTATTGGAGCTAAAGTAATTGTCAAGTTCTCTACAGACCATATTATAGGTAGCAGAGTGAGCTAGGAGAGAGTTATCGAACCTCCATCTAAATTCTGCTGGTTTGTTGATTATGCTAGATAAGCACAGGGTTACCATTGAGTGAACTGACCAGGTGCATGATTTTAAAGGGATTGTAGGCATATGTGATAAAAACATGAGCGGGTGAGTAAAATGTATAATCCCTCCTGAAAGGATGGCATTCCATCCATGCATCTAGCCAAGACAATAGCTCTATTATTTTTTGTAAATGTACATTTATTATATCTACTGGGGTTCCCTATCCAAATAGGAGTTCATTACCTCATTAGAATTGCCACCCAGTATCACAGGTCCCCTACTCTCTTCCTCCAGGTGTTCTTGTAGAAAGTGATTTGGTTATCTTTGGGGGCCGTCTACTATTGCAAGTGTGACTTGCTCGTCCTGAAGTTGTCCAACTAGAATCAAATATCTGCCTTCTGGGTCTGTTTTAGATGACTGGAGATTAAAGTTAATTTGTTTGTGAAGACATATAGCCACCCCTCTATGTTTGTAGAAGTTTTAGAAAAATTTCTGGGGAAAGAGAATATCTGTTTTTATCCATACATACTGCCTCAATTCCAGTGATCTTTTAGAGGGTGAATTAAAACCTTAATATTATGCATGACACAAGTTAAAGCCATGTTAAATATATTGTTTTAAGCTTAATGGGCCCTCTTATCTGTGTTCGGAAATCTCTATAGTATTAGTAAAATAAAGGACAGCATCATATACCATCAAACAAAACATTATAGAAACAAAATAACCATGACATAGTAAAACATATGTAACCATGGTGTGTATACCACCTAAACAGTAAGTAGGCACCTAACAGCCAACCTTAAAATAGAAGGTATTGGCTAGGGTCACCAATGTGGGGGGGTAAATTCCTAGGAGGACCCAAATGGATTTTCATTGAGCCCATAAAGTCTATCATAAAGTTGAGATAGACTATATCCATATAGATGCTCAGAATACTATTTAAGTTGCTTCTACAGTGCTGCTTTTTTGGTTTGTGTTCCAAAGTGGGAAAAATGGTCTCTCTGTGGGACTTTCGTAGGAGGCTGATGAACATTGGGAGGCTGCACCTGTTTTCAGCATGCCAAGGCATTTAAGTAGCCCATTGCAATCTTGTAATAAGGAGATAGAGTATGGCTTATTTTGTTGGGAGAAAACCAACTTGAAGGGGTATCCCCATCTGTACTTTATACGTTGTGCAATCAGGGCATTAGCTATAGGTTTCATTAGTTTACGGCATTGCATGGTTAGAGAAGCCAAATCAGCATAAAGGGCTAATTTATGGCCTTTGTATTCTAAGCTAGTGCCCAGCCTAGACGTGATTATGATCTTTTGGTGTGAAATAATGGACTCTAGAGATAATGTCCTTTGGGGAACTCCCCTGCTGCTAGGTTAGGCAGGTCTTGTATCAAGGTAGACCTTGAATCCTTATATTTGTGTAGGGAACTACAGTATTTTCACAATCCTACACATGGTCCTGCAGGACTTGTAGCTGTAGTTGGAGTCTTGCCATTGTGATCTCCTGTCTATTCATTTTTGTAAGCAGCTTGTCTACTTTATCTTCCACTGTGTCGGTTCTGTGGCCAACTTCCTTAAGTTTGAAATAAAAACTGTACCTAGTGGTCTAGTGGGGGGATGGCAGGGACGCAGGGACGGCCACCGCACTAGTCTCCAAGGCAAGCACTGCTTCCTTAGCAATTTACTTTGCAATTTAAAGGAACTTGGCCTGAAATTCAAATAGTTTTGAAAAGTGTGTTCCTGAGCATTGTGCTACCTGTATTTTTTATTCCTGTTGTGACCCCTGCCTGGCTTTTTGATGATTCTGACATTTGGTATCCTGACCCCTTACCTGATTACCGACTCCAATTCTCTGATTGATCTCCTGGTTTGACCCTTGCCTGCCTGACTTCATTTGTAATCCACCTGCCCTGACCCAGCCTGATCTGACTACGAATTCTGTCTATGCCTTGTACCACAACCTTCTGCCCAAAAAGACTTTGCATTACAGTTGTGCCCCTTAGCTTGTTCAGAACCCCTCGCTTTGCACATCTCTTAATAAGACCTGGTGGCATCCAATTAGCCAAGGCTTCTCCTGAGGTGAAAGGCGGCTATGACAGGTGGAGGCAAGAGCCGAGAACAGGGTGCATAGCATTGGTTCTGAATTTAGGGTGCCAACTGTTACAGAGATCCTGCATCACATTTTTTTCATGACCATTGCTAGCTCAGTTTGTAGTAGTTTCTTGAACCGTTGATGAGAACTGCATCACCTGAGTATTGACGAGAGGTTACCTGTTCTGAGTCTGCCTGGTCAGAAGCCCATGCTGACTGTAGGGAATCCACTGTGTGGGCCATATTGGGAGAGTCTTGTGGCTCTGTACTGGAGAAATAGGGGGCGGTTTTCTCCACGAGGCCAGAGATTTTTTGCATTTTGAGTCTTTTGTCATTTGTAGGAGGGCTCACATGTCCAGTGAGTCCCTATTAAGGTTTGTATGGGTGCTAAAATTGCTTCTTAAGGGGTCCTCAAGGAGTGGAGAGGTGACATCAGCGTCTGTTCAGATCCACATCATATAGTGATACTTAAACTAGGTAATGCCGCTCAATCCCTTAGCAATTGGGTGCACGTGGGCTGGCTTGATATACAAAAAACAAGAAAATTCCCCAGCACTCCAACCTTTAACCCCTAAGTGAGAATTTGCACAACTGAACTGCAACTAACAAAAAAGACACTTTTAGTTACAAAGTTTGTACAAAATATGCATAAGCTGACGCGCCCCGTCAAGGCAGTGTCCATGCGTCAGTCCTATCCTAAGCGAAAAAAGTATTATCTTTGGGGGGAGAAAGACCATACCTGCTTTTCTCTTTATTTAGTATGATCTCTTCCAAAGACTTCATTAAATGGGGGTTGGGAGAGCAAGCATTTAAGGAGAGCCACCTCCCATAATACATATAGTGATACTTAAACAAGGTAATGCCGCTCAATCCCTTAGCAATTGGGTGCACGTGGGCTGGCTTGATATACAAAAAATGTATATGCTTGCTCTCCCAACCCCCATTTAATGAAGTCTTTGGAAGAGATCATACTAAATAAAGAGAAAAGCAGGTATGGTCTTTCTCCCCCCAAAGATAATACTTTTTTCGCTTAGGATAGGACTGACGCATGGACACTGCCTTGACGGGGCGCGTCAGCTTATGCATATTTTGTACAAACTTTGTAACTAAAAGTGTCTTTTTTGTTAGTTCCAGATCCACATCATAGCCAAACCCCCATAAGCACCTCTTTTGAGGCCACAGGGAGCAACATCTGAGGGGTTGGTGAGCAACAAGTTGCTCCCGCGCCTCTGGTTGAGAATCAATAATATAGACTATAAACACAATGGTCATATAAAGGTATCTTGACAATCTTGCAAATGAATATTAGTTGTCACGGGGCTGTTAAAGTTGCTTATAATACTTTGATAAACATTCCTAAATCTGTCATACACAAGGATGTTGGGTGTACAGATTGCCAAATTGACGTGCTTTAACTATGCTTGGCAAAGGCACATGTTTGTAGCCTCAGTATACTGTGTGGATTATGACATTTAAGGGCAGATTTACTAAATTGTGATGAATAATTTGAAGTTCGATCGAATTTTATTTAAATTTTAATCTTCAAATATGCAAATTAGGCAAATTTGACCATCAAATATTCAAATTCGAATAATTAGAATAAAATTTTAGTAGAATATTCGACTATTCGATGGTCAAATTACTTCCCCTTTAAATTTGTATTCAACCACCTACTTCGTCAGAACCGAGCTACCAAATTGGGAATCATTAGTTTTGATCGAATAAAAACAATAAGATTGATTAAATCGTGCAAATCGATCGATTCGAACGATTGATCAAATTTTTTTTATTCGTTCGATAGATCGAATTGCGGTAAAATTCTTCGAATTCGATAGTCGAATTCGAAGGATTTTACTTCCTTTTTATTCATATGGTCAAATTTCGAATTTTTTTTAATTCGAAATTCAACCAATGATAAATCTGCCCCAAAGTTAATTCTAGTTTGTAACTACTGTGCAATGACCTCTTTATTATTTATAATTGAATGCTACTCAATATTCTTTTTACTCAAATTTAGCAACTAACTTATATTGAAAACACAATGGCATAAGATTAAATGATAGAAACAGTCATTGCTCATTGCTCAGTATTTAATAGATACATGTTTTAAATAGAATATACCACAAAGATGAAAAATTCATTTTCCCAGTACATATTAATTAAAAGACATTCAGAATTATTGGAAACACATGTGCGTTGCACTATAACTATTGCTTAATATTTATCTTCAAGGTTTTGATGTTTTATTTCCATCCTGGTTTGTATCTTTGGATTTGGTTGAGCTGCCATTGTCTATCTTCACTGATATTTCTAACAGTTTTGGTACTGTTTTAGTCTTATTGTCCATGGGTGTGGTTTCTGGCACTGTTTTACTCTTCATCTCGATAATTGTGCTTTCTGGATTGGACATCTTTGAGGTCTTTGTGTTTGTTTCTGTTGTTTGTGGTACTATTTTAGTCTTCATGTTGATGGGTGTGGTTCCTGGATTGGACATCTTTGAGGTCTTTGTTCTTGTTTCTATGGTTTGTGGCACTGTTATAGTCTTCATCTCAATGGGTGTTGTTTCTGGATTAGACATCAATGATGTCTGTGTGGTTTTTTTTCCGTGGTTTTTGGTACTGTTTTAGATGTCACCCCGGTGGGTATGATCTATGGATTAGACATTTTTGTAGACTTTACTGGTTTTTGTGTAGTTTGTGGTACTTTGCTAATTTTCACATCTAAGGGCATGGATACTGGTATGGACATCTGTGTAGGTTTAATCTCAGCCTCTCTTAGTAATCCTTTAGCATGCTTTTCTTTCATATTTTCATTAGACTCTGATTCTAAACCATGTTCTTTTGAATTTGATCTATTTAGATTTTTGGTGAACTGAGTTTTATCTTTGCCTTTGTTATTTTCTGCACTTCCACTTTCTTTAGATTCTCTCTTACCTGACTTTCCAGTGACAACTTTTTTATTTTTGTCTTTGTCATTTTCTTCACTTCCACTTTCTTTTGACTCCCTCTTATCTGACTTTCCAGTAACATGGCTTTTGTTTCTGTTATTTTCTTCATGTCCATGTTCTTTTGATTCTAATGAATTGACCTCTTCTGAATTATCTTCCTGTGAATAATTCATCCAAGTATATGTCTCCTTGCAGTGTGTTTTATGGCAGCCACAGCTCTTGACATTAATGTATGAATATTGTCTTAGCTCACCAGTGGGACATTTTAAAGAGATTGTTACATTTTCTGTTTCTCTCTCTTGACAGCAAGTACAACTTCTCTTCATTGTCTGTGTTTGCTGAGAATACCTGGAAAAAGGATATCGCATGGAGTTAACAAATGATCAGTTATGAAATGAAAGCAGTACAAAGTTATGGAATTCACATGTGTTAGGCCACTTACCTTGAGTAACTGTCACAGCTGCCTTGGCAGTAGGACATCACAACAGGGGAGGGAGATGTGCAGCCATTCTCAAGAATAATATTCTTTGTCTGTTTTATCTGGCATTGCTTAGGCTCCTGGATACCTAAAAAACATTCAAGTGTTACTACTATTTACATTTCTAAATATGATGTGAAGAGAACCTGTAAAAAAAGGTTTGGGCTGTAAATACTTACAGGTTAGACAACAACCACTGTCATCCTTTTGAATTGTTCCCTTAAAGGAGAACATAGAAAACATAATATTAAAGCCACAGCAATGGTAAATAAAAACACCATTAAAATATTATTAAAGCTTCAATATACCTTATTTTGTTTTAATATAAATATTAAGGGATAAGTAGATATTTATTTACCCTCTGCTTTATTGCCCCAAGCTTTTATGATGACATTATTAAAACTATCTTCTTCAATTGTTTCTTCAGCTGGTTACAAGCTTTTTAAACCTTTAACCACGTGCTATTTAGAATAATAGTCCTCTAAATACCATATATGATATGAAAATATGTCAGAAATATACATACCAACTGACAGTCATCAATGCTGATTTTTGGACAAGATATTTTAGAGGCTACAGGAATCAAATTGTCCATTATCTTTACACACTCATAGTTAGTGCAGTTGTCTCCAGGAAGGGGCAAAATCTCTCCAGGCTGAGGAAGAACAGAGCACCTTGCATCAATTAATATCCTTTTTTATCCAATGTTATTTGTTTAATCAATTTTTCTCCTTTATATTGTATATGTTCTCAGGTTAGCACATTTGTAGATATCACATCCTTACATAACCCACAGACACAAACATACAGACACACAATTGCTAAATCACTTACTCCCCAATTACAAAGATTTTCCCATTGTGGTATGTTTCCATGATTTAGTTTCTATTATACGGCAAGAATTACTATACTGCAAACACTTAGGGGCCACACTTAGGGACCGATTTACAAAACTCATTTACAAAAATCGAAGTTCGATCAAATTCGATCGAATAACGATAGTACCAATTTTTCATGAAATCGTAAACTAAAATTTGGCCTCATCGAATATCGAATATCGGATCGGATATTCGATAATTCGATCATTTGATGATTGAAGGAATCAAAATTTGAAATGTATTCGACTGCCTACTTCGCCAGATTGAACCTACCGAATTGTTATAGAAGCCTATGGGAAGCATCCCATAGGCTTTTGAGGCTAAGTCCTGCTCGAATACCATTCGTACGATCGGAGCGTTCGATCATATGAATTTTTAGGACGCTCGAATGAAATTTCACAATTTTTTTCGTGAAATCGAACGATCGGTATCCGATCATACGAATTCATCGAGAAATCGGATATCGTACAAAATGATAGCCTAAAACAATTCGATAAGCATTCGATGTTCGAATACTTATTGAATTGCGAATTTGGTCGAGCTAATTTCCTGGGAATAATAGTAAATTTGCCCCTTAGTTCATTATATTCAATATGTTATTACTTTATTTTGAATGAATATGTACTGCAGTACAGTACATTTATGACCTATGGTCCACTTCTCTGATTTTCAGTGTGGATTAGAGCCTTAATGTGTAAAAATGTTGTACACATTTCTATAATTTATTTATGCTTTTTATTTAGGACCATTTTTAGATTATGTCAGAGAAGAACATTTTTGGTGTGCCCCAGACTTAACAAGGATCTTGTCAGGTTATTGGCAAAATAACAAATTAAATATATATTTCCATGGTTCGTGAAAGTACTGCTTACCTGCAGCAGGTATGTAGAGTTATCAGGCAGCTGCATGATACAGTGAGTCTGCACACACTTTCCGCAACACTGGCCTGGGACATTCTGATATTCATAACCCTGGAAAAGACAAACTCTTTGATTTCCTGGCAATCTTAATGGGTTTCTTCCACTGCACATAGTTCATGTAAAGGAGGTTTCACATTCATTGTTGCCATGCTGTATATACAGTAAGTACTTACCTCTGCACAGTGTAATGCACAAAGAATTGGAGTGCAGGAAACAGGATGTGGGCCTGGGGAGGTCTGGTCCATTTCCATGCTGCAAGTACATGTTTCACACTTGTTCGGTTCAGAAATTATACTTCCCAGCTAAGACAAAATGAAAGAAATATTTCATGAGACAACAATGAATTAAAGATGCGGAATA
The DNA here is from genome assembly GCA_024363595.1 of Xenopus borealis. NCBI lineage: Eukaryota > Metazoa > Chordata > Amphibia > Anura > Pipidae > Xenopus > Xenopus borealis. The sequence goes on from CM044438.1 coordinate 11,726,093, forward strand.
TTATCCAAGAAAATCTTTAGATGGGTACCATAGTTATTTAATGAGTTGGTTCACCTTAAAATTAACAAGTTAACTGTTACTATGTAACCTTTCAACCTTTAGCCTTTGGTCTTTTTATTTGTTGGTTTTTTTAATAATTTTTAACTTATTTGCCTTTTTCTTCTGATTCTTTCCATCGTTTCCATGGGGGTCACTGACCCCAGCAGCCAAAAAAACTGCCTCTCTGTGAGGCTAAAATGTTATTCATTTTCATCACTCATCTTTCTAAGCAGGTCCTCTCCTATTTATATATCAATGCCTCACTGAAATCACTCCACACTAAGGTAATTTGGACACTAGCAACCAGATAGTTTTGAATTTCCAAACTGAGTTGCTGGACAAAACGTGAAATTATTAAACAAATCTAAGACCAATTGCAAATTGTCTCAGAATATTACTCTCTACATAATACAAAATGTTAACTCAAATAGGAACAACCCCTTTGAAAAATAAATGTACAAGTTAGAATGTGACTTACCTGGTACTCAGTGTTGTTATATACACAGACATTTTTAGGCACTACAAAGGAAAATAAATAAATACATAAATGAATAAATAAACCCCACAGACCATTGTCTTTCTAATTAAGGATCTTTTAGCAGCTTTTTCATATTTTTATAAGGGAAAATACTTACCACAGTGCTGTACAGGGCAACATTTTCCTTCAATAATCTGTATTACAAGTTCAAATCCAGGCTTGCAAGTCTCATCGTCAATGGTGCAGAGGTTGATGTTACATCCTGTCAGATAGGAACATTCAAATTATATTTTTTAGGTCTAAAAATCTTCTTATCATACTTATCTGTTAACTTAAAGGTGAACTACCCCTTTAAGATAAAAGACGTGCCTCATAAACTAGGGACAACTGGGAACAAAGGCACATACCACTTGAATGTGATTAGCATAAATTGGACATGCATAAAGACCCATAAACTACTGTAAATATAAATTTAGAATATAACCAGGAAGTCCTGAAAACATTTTACAGGGATATCATTGTTTGCTAACATTGCATTATGGTGCGTCATTCAAGTAATCCTTCATAAACAATGTCTTTAAAAGAACTGCAATAGATATTGTAAACATCTACAGGCTTAGGTCAAGGTTTTTTTTTCCCTCTAGATACTTATTAACATAGCTTAATGACATCAAAAACACAGTTCTATGCTATACCAATGTTTTCATATTATCTTAAATATACCAGTACAGATTACACATACATTGGTGATGTATAGCAGCACTAGAATTTTAGTGTTTGCTACTAAACACCAAGAGACACTCACTGCACTCTGTGGTCTGGCAGCAGGGGTTTTCAAGATCAGGCACAGTCAAGGACATAGATCCTTCTTCAGAACAGACTGCAGGGGTTGGGGGGATGCAAGATTTTGCTGCACACATCACAGTCATAGTTGTGTTATCACAGACACATGTCTGACAGTTACTGTCCCAAATATCTCCAGGCTGGAAAAAACAAACAAAACAGCATTTTAATAATGCCAATTCTACATTATATTATTATGTAATGCAAAATCATATTGGCATCAAGAAGCATATGTTTCCATCAGTTTGCAATACTATATAATTATATTGACTTACAAAGAATGGTTTGTGTGGTTGGAAGCAGCATAAGAATTATTTTAATGTACAACATAATTATAATAGATAGATGGATGGATGGATATATACTAGAGACAGACAGACAGACAGACAGACAGAGAGACAGACAGCTAGATAGATAGATAGATGATAGATAGATAGATAGATAGATAGATAGATAGATAGATAGATAGATAGATAGATAGATAGATAGAAGGATAGAGACATAGACAGATAGACAGATAGACAGATAGATAGATAGATAGATAGATAGATAGATAGATAGATAGATAGATAGATAGATAGATAGATAGATAGATAGATAGATAGATAGATAGATAGATAGATAGATAGATAGATAGATAGATAGATAGATAGATATGAATTACCTCTCTTGGCATTCCATCAGGGCCAGTGCATCCTTCAACAAAAAATATAAAAAATGTGAATTTTGATTAGAAAATTACATCATCCTCTTAGAAGCCTTTGACACATAGTGAATGTGTATAAGAATTTTTCAGTGTGCATGTATGTTTTAGAAGGTTTATAAAGTACAGCTATGGGATTTGTTACATGTAGTTTTCTGGATAAGGGTTTTTTTTTATAATGAGGAGCACTATGCCTCAAGACTACTTGCCAGTTTTGTTAACATCAAGGAACATTTTTATTATTAAAGAGTAAAAGAGTAAAATCAGTAAAACAATACTTTGAATAAATTTAACAATATGGGAAATGTAATAGTAGCATGTTATAGCTGATTGGATCATATATTCCATATCTGTACTGATGTTTACATATTGGAAAATATACAATAGTCTCCAGCTGTCCTATTTCTCTCTGTTATGCACATTTGTTGCCTTCTCATTGGTGATACAGGATTATGTTTATACTTGTTAATATAAAGGCCTGCCTAATAATAAAGTATATCCCCATTGTAAATAGTAAAGATCTTCCATCAATAAAGGGACAAATCTTGGATCCTGGGTGTGATAACATTCTGCGTATTTCTCTTTCTGGTTTCTGGGCTTGTATTTGTTCTGTTAATTCTGAGTTCAAAGACAGCTTACCACAGCTAGAGACACATTTATTGGAGGTAGAGCTGAATCTTGTAGTGCCCTCTGGACAGAAACAGCCTTCAACGTAACTTTGCTTGCCATTTTCAACAAACAATTCATTATAACTGGAAAAACAGGAGAACAATTGTTGAAGGGATATTTGTGCAAAACTAAAAGCATATCCTTTATCTGAAAGGCTACATGATGGACAGTGTTGCATGGTAATGCATTTGGCTGATTAGCAAAAGAGAGAAAGAGAAAAGAAAGCTTTCTTGAGTCTGAGAACTCTTATAAATAGTGACAGTTAAAAATGTCACTATTCCGTTACAGAAGATCCAAAATTAGACACTTACTTGGAATTGCAAGTCGGTTCCACTGGAGATGCACATGCCTTATAGACCATATCAGAGGAGCAATTCTTAGCTGCAAATAGGGAGGACAAAAGTACATTTTATATCTTAATTGTTTTTAAAAGAAATACCATAACCAAATACAAAATGCCAATCTAGATTCCTTAATAGTAAGGAACATTACCAACAATTTAGTATACTGTCTTAGGTTATATAATGTGTAATACTTACAGCAGGTACCATTGGTGCTGTTTCTCCAGTCCACACAGACACCCTCTAGAGAACAGAACAATGCATAAGTCTGCAAGCTGGAACAAAGAAGTGTTCCCTCAGGATTGTTGCAGCCATCACTAACACAGGCCTGGAAGAATGGTTCTGGCGGCACAATATTGTGGCATTGTTCAAAGACACTGGTAAAAAAAAAAAGATGTATATCATTGGTTAAATTAGGCTTCCTGAGGTCTCCCATACAAAAATAACCTTTATAGAACTAAATAAGAAAAACATTTTGTTATTTCATGTTTTAAAAATGTATGTTTCATCTCTAGGAACATTTAAACAGTATTTTGGTGGCACAATATATATTTTTTCTTGTAGAAATGGGCCTCTGGGTTCATTTTTACTCTATGGAGTTTTTATATTCTCCCTGTATCTAGGTGGACTAAGCCAGTAAAGTTCCTTCCAACAGTACAGAAATGTGATTGGAACATTGGATACTTATATAACTGACCAGAGTGTGTGTTTGTGATGAGCAGGGAAGTCCTGAAGCTCCAGTGTGGTGGAAATTAGTATTCATTGTGTAATTCATACTAAATAGTTTAATTCTATTTAAATTATGAAATAATTCAGCTTTTTCCCAACACATAATTACTTCATGTTGTAAATACCTGCTTAGGATAATTCTACAGAGGTCTGGAGGGTTACATGGCTTCTCGTCAGTTGGTCCAACAGTTGAAGTGAATGTAGACGGTAGAATAGAGGTTGAAGAAAATGTGGATGATAGAAGAGAGGTTGCAGTATGTGTAGATGGTAAATGGGATGATTCAGTCGATGGAATACGTGATGAGAATGTTTGGGGCAAAGTTGAAAGCACAGTGGAGAAATATGAGGATGCTTGGGTAGATGATGGTATTGTTGGTCTTGTTGTTGCTGGGGAACTGGTAGATGGAGCACTGCAAGAAGAAGAATCCTGACTTGGGACACCCCACTGTCCTGCCATCTGAGTACATGATGGAGCCAGTTGTCCATTTGGCAGGATACAGTCATCAATGCGATTATTGGAACATTTTCCTTTAGAATGAGAAAGATTAAATTAGGTAATAATTTATGTTTATTGTAGTCATAGTATATATTGTATGCCCTACCGATAGACTAATACATAAGTCAAGGTTTGAGTTAAGAGATGAATTCTAGCAGACGTCAGCATCAAAAACACAACTACTAAGTTTTTACTACTTCTCTCATTACTTACCACAATGACCTTCAGTGTTGTCTGAAAACTTATTCAATGGTAGCTTTATTGTAAAACTGAGAACATTAAAAGAAATGTACACTCCCAGCTCTGGTATCACAACAATCAAATATATGCCACTGTTGGTGATTTGAATACCATTTCTGGTCAGTGCAGGATAAACTTGCTGATCATTGATATATACCTGTAATGAGAAAAGCATTTTAACAAATAGAAATTAATGTAGGAAATACTGCAGGTAGAACTTTTCCTTGTTTGGAAGCACAAAACGGCCACTTTTATGGATGGTGTATGTCCCCTTGAACTTCAATGAAATGCACTACAGTTGAACCACAGGTTGTGACTTGTGTGTTGGGTATACAACTTATTTGTAGCATCCTGTTATATCCTGGTATATTTTAATTGGATCACATAGGTATTTAACATAATTGTTTTCTATTGAACAGAATTTTACCTTGCCCACTGGCTGCTCATTCACTTCCTGGGATGTTAACAATATATTGTCATTATTGTATATAATACGAAGACTTTTAACACAGGTGGGGTCTTCTGGGATACATGAGAAATTGTCTATGTAAACCCGGAAATGATCAAATCGTGGTGTGATTTGCTGAACCAGAACATATGTGCACTGCCCAGTAAAGTCATAGTAGGTTCCATCAAATGTGATGTAATGTGATGTTCCCCATCCACCACAGACACCTATTTACACAAACAAAAAAAACATATATATGAGCAGTGAATCAAACAATTAAGCTAAATACAAAAAGGAACCAAATGGCAAATTGATATCTTTATCTACAGCAATTCATAAATTCTATTGGTAAAATAAACCACATTCTTATACCTATAGTAATGTAAACATAGTATGTTTTGCTTATTAACCATTGTTCCTACAAGAAGTGCCATTCGATTAACTTACATTCACATTGTTTTTGATAGCAGCAACCACTCTCGTCGTAGGTTTTCTTTGGTGCCATACGGTTGGCACAAACTACTTCCTTAATTGGTGGACACTGTGTCTTCATAATAGCAATATTGTTTCCACCTGTGCAAGTTGCCATTGTGCAGTTGTCTATCATCCATGTTTCATTTATCTGATGGGTAAAAGAAAGAAGTGTAAAATAGTGATGGTCGAATTTTCCCTGTTACGCTTCGCAGAAAAATTCACGAATTTCTAGCGGAATTAGCAAGTTGTGGCACATTTTTGACGCACGTCGCGTCGTTTTTGACGTGCGTTGTTTTCTTTTTTTTTGGCGAATTCGCGCCTGCCGAATAAATTCGCCCATCACTAGTGTAAAAGTTTATAGTACGTCATAAATGCTAAGAGATTATTATTATATAACATGCTATGAAGGTGGAAGATCAAGATTAAGAAATAAACACATACCTTTCTTGGAGGCATTAAAGCACCACATTCATAAAATCGTGTGCTACTGGCTGGAGTTGAGGTCTGTGTATATGAAGTTTTTGTGCTCTTCACATTCATTGTAGTACTGCTTGTCATTTTGGAAGTTGCAGTAACTGTACTGGCTGTAACAGTCTTTGCTGTCTTGGTACTGCTTGTGATAGTAGGTGCAGTGGAACTATAGCATTCTTTGCTGTACCTCTCCACCTGGCAATTATCATTGCAGTGGGCATAAAAACACCATCCTCCATTATCAGTAGTGTTATATATTATTTGGCCTGTACAAAAATATAAAAAAAATATTATAGATGTTGAATAAATGAAGTCAAACTCAAGTACCCTGTTACATTTTGTTCTAAACAGAAATATCAAACACTCATCATCACTACATTTACTGTGGTGTTTAGTTTGTATTTCAGTTAAGTTGGCACGTAAAGTGTCTTTTTTTAAATTATACTGTTACTTTGACTACTCATTAAAATAATCTATGCTTAGAAAACCACGTATAGAGTAAAGGCAAATTCTGTCACAATGTATAAAAGAATACTTACAATATTTATTGGCAAAACTTACCAGGTGGAACAAACACACCATTAACATTGCACATGCATTTGGTGGTAAAAAATGTTTTCTCAATTGTTGTTTTTGGTCCTGAAGAGGTGCTCACTTTTCCAGATGTTGATGAGGGAGTACTTTTGGTTGATTCGCTGGGAAAGCCAGAACTTATTTCTCTACTTGTAGATGTAACAGTAGACTTAAGGTACCCAGTGGAAAACTGTGTACTTGTCCTCACTGCTCTAGTAGTGCTCTTCTTAAGAAGTGTGGTTGCCTTGGGTGATGTGATTTCCCCAGGAGCAGTGGATACCCTGGTGGTTTTCAGTGAAGTGGGTTTGTGAGATGTGGTCTGCTCTTCATGTGAGGACTCAGTTGTTGATTTGTGCAAACCTGGTGTTGATTTAGTAGAAGCTGCTCCAGTAGTGCTCTTCTTAAAAGGTGTAGTTGCCTTGGTTGATGTGACTTCCCCAGGAGCAGTGGATACCCGTGTGGTTTTCAGTGAAGTGGGTTTGTGAGATGTGGTCTCCTCTTCATGTGAGGACTCA
>CM044438.1:11733211-11850340 GCA_024363595.1 Xenopus borealis
GAAACCCTGGTGGTTTTTAGTGAAGTGGGTTTGTGAGATGTGGTCTGCTCTTCATGTGAGAATTCAGTTGTTGATTTGTGAAAACCTGCGGTTGATTTAGAAGAAGCTGCTCCAGTAGTGCTCTTCTTAAGAGGTGTAGTTTCCTTGGTTGATGTGACTTCCCCAGAAGCAGTGGATACCCTGGTGGTTTTCAGTGAAGTGGGTTTGTGAGATGTAGTCTCCTCTTCATGTGAGGACTCAGTTGTTGTTTTGTGAAAACCTTGTGTTGATTTAGAAGAAGCTACTCCAGTAGTGCTCTTCTTAAGAGGTGTAGTTGCTTTGGTTGATGTGACTTCCCCAGAAGCAGTGGAAACACGTGTGGTTTTTAGTGAAGTGTGTTTGTGAGATGTGGTCTGCTCTTCATGTGAGGACTCAGTTGTTGATTTGTGAAAACCTGCGGTTGATTTAGAAGAAGCTGCTCCAGTAGTGCTCTTCTTAAGAGATGTGGTTGCCTTAGCTGATGTGACTTCCCCAGGAGCAGTGGATACCCTGGTGGTTTTCAGTGAAGTGGGTTTGTGAGATGTGGTCTGCTCTTCATGTGAGGACTCAGTTGTTGATTTGTGCAAACCTGGTGTTGATTTAGAAGATGCTGCTCCAGTAGTGCTCTTCTTAAGTGGTGTAGTTGCCTTGGTTGATGTGACTTCCCCAGAAGCAGTGGAAACCCGTGTGGTTTTTATTGAAGTGGGTTTGTGAGATGTGGTCTCCTCTTCATGTGAGGACTCAGTTGTTGTTTTGTGAAAACCTGGTGTTGATTTAGAAGAAGCTGCTCCAGTAGTGCTCTTCTTAAGAGGTGTAGTTGCCTTGGTTGATGTGACTTCCCCAGAAGCAGTGGATACCCTGGTGGTTTTCAGTGAAGTGGATTTGTGAGATGTGGTCTTCTCTTCATGTGAGGACTCGGTTGTTGATTTGTGAAACACTGCTGTTGATTTAGAAGAAGCTACAGTACTCTTACTTATTTCAGTCTTTGTAGTTGTCTTTGAAGATTCCATTTCTTCAGATAAGGTAGATGCAGTCAATGAAAAAGGTGTCACAGATTCTTTTTCAGTTGTGTATAATGGTGTTGAACCTGTAGCTCCACAATTAGAGCAGCAGAAAATTCTAATTTCATAATTGAAACAAAAGGCAAATGGTCCATTTTGTTCTTCACTGTAGCATGTGAGGCCACTGCTGATATTGCACTGCACATTTTGCTGTAAATCTACTATTGGTATCTCTGGAAAGGCAGCAGGCCTGCATTGAATATCAGATGGTTCTTCACATATATTAAATCCAGAATTTCGAATGTTTTCATAAGTTTCAAAGTCTCCATTTGTTTCTTCATTTGGGAAACTAACATCAAACCATTGTGACCACTCACATATGGGTTCACAGTCTGGCTTAGATGAAGTGACTCCTGAGGTAAGCACTTTATATGTTTGTGAAATAGTTGTCTGTGTGGTTATAGGATTAGTATGAGTTGTATAGGCTGATGTTACTATAACAGATGCAGTGGACATTTTGGTAGTTTTTGATGAAGTGGGCTTTTGAGATGTTGTCACTTCTTCATGTGAGGACATAGATGTTGATTTATTGGCACCTGTTGTTGATTTATAAGAAACTCCTCCAGTAGTGCTCTTCTTAAAAGGTGTGGTTGTCTTGGCTGAGGTGACTTTCCCAGAAGCAGTAGATAAACTGATGGATTTCAGTGTAGTGGGTTTGTGAGATGTGGTCTCCTCTTCTTGTGAGAGCTGAGTTGTTGATTTGTGAAAAACTGATGTTGATTTAGAAAAAGCAGCTCCAGTAGTGCTCTTCTTAAGAGGTGTGGTTGCCTTGGTTGACGTGACTTCCCCAGAAGCAGTAGATACCCTGATGGTTTTTGGTGAAGTGTTTTTTTGAGATGTGGTCTCCTCTTCATGTGAGGACTTTGTTGTTGTTTTAGAAGTCTTTGTTGTTGATTTAGGATATGCTTCGCCAGTAGTAGCCTGCTTCACATGTGTTGTTGACCTTGTGGATGTTATAGATGTAGTAGGAACTCTAGTGGTTTTCACTGATATTGGCTTTTGAGGTGTGGAGTTTTCTACATGTGAGAACTCAGTTGTTGATTTATGCAAACTTGTTGTTGATTTAGAAGCTTCACCAGTAGTACTCTTCCTAGCCCCTGTGGTTTCCTTGGTTGATGCTACTTCACCAGATGCAGTAGATAGTCTTGTGGTTTTTAATGATATAGGCTTTTGAGATGTAGCCTCTTCTTCGTGTGAGGATTTTGTTGTTGATTTAGAAGACTTTGTTGTTGATTTAGAAATATGTGTTGTTAATTTAGAGTATGGTTTGCCAGTAGATGTCTTCTTCACAGGCGTTGACCTTGTGGATGTTACTTCAACAGATGTAAAAGGAACGCTAGTGGTTTTTCCTGAAATAGGCTTTTGAGATGTAGATTTTTCTTCATGTGAGAACTCAGATGTTGATTTATGGAAACCTGTTGTTGATTTAGAAGAAGATTCTGTATTAGATGTTCTCTTTATTGGCATAGATGTGGATATGGTTTCTTTGTGTGATGTTGAAGTTTTGGTTTCCATATCAGTTACATGCCCTGATGTGATTATATTTTGGGTAGAAAATATGGTAGTTTTTTCAAATTTAGAAGTTTGCGCAGAACTTCTGGTTGTCATCTTATCATGTGTAGTAGATAAGCCACAATCTTCCAATGCGCAACATAGTATCCTAATTTGATAATTGTAACACAGGGGAAAATTCCAGTCTTGATCCTCATTCTTGCAGATCAGACCATATGTAATATTACAGGTAACCATCTGCCCAATTTCAGCAAAATTTTTAGTAGGGAACCGCTCAGCTCTGCATTCAATGTTATCCGGCTTTTGACATATACTATTACCAGCAGTTCTGATATTCTCAAAGGTCTCAAAGTCACCATCAGAACTGGCAATACTGGGAAAATGCACATCATACCATGGAGTCCAAGTACATTTTTGCTTCTTGCATGGTGTAGTGTTCGTTTTGGTACTAGATTTTGTAGTAGATGTCCCTGTTGTTCTTGGAGAGTTTGTTGTGCTTCCAATTGCACTTGTTTTATAAGAGTGGCTTCCAGTTGTGCTTGAAGTATATTTAGATGACAATGTTTCAGTGTGAGCAGTCTTTACATGACTGGAGGTCATAGATATAGGTTTTGAATAAGTACTGGCAGCAGGTGTTGGGGAAATGGAAGACTGTCCACAAGGAACATAACTACAGCACAGAATCCGAATTTCATAATTGAAGCATAGCTGTGAAAATTGGTCTTGGTTACGACACACAAGACCCACTGATTTATTACATTGGATGATCTGACCTAAATCCCTGACAGGAATTTTAGGGAACTTCTGTGCTCGACACTCCACATCTGATGGTACTTTACACACGGAGTGTCCCTTTTCTTTAATCTTCTCAAAGGTTTCAAAGTCACCCTCATTCTGCCCATACTTTGGGCAAGTAACATCATACCACGTTGACCATTTGCAAATTTCCTCAACACAAGATACTGAGGTCGCTGATAAAGGTTCTATAGTAAAAAGTGCAAAAATGTAAATTAGAACCACTCAAATCATTTGTCAAAGCCATCAACTTCCAGCCAAAATAGAATATATGGTCCCCAAAACAAGATATATTTTGAATATCTCTTAAATAAAGCATAGAAAAATTATTTTGCCTACCAGTAGTGGTGAGATTTATAGCAGGTGATGTGGTTGTGTCAAAGAGAAATGTTGTGGTTGGGGCCCCAGTTGCTGGAACACATGGGTAGACACTTCTGTTAATTGTTCCATTTGCTGAACAGGTAGCTGAGATGCATCCTCCAATTCCATCAGTAGTATTGTAGATTACATCCCCATAATTGTATTTCATGTTTCCATAATAACAACTGCAGGCTGTGAAATTCAATAAAATGAAATATAACAGGTGTAATTGTTGATAAATATGACAAATAACTTCTGTGATCTAAGACAACTAGAAAATATCAAGGGCTAAAAAAATAGAAATGGTGGGAATGAAAGGTTGCATGTTCTATCCCAATTTTGTTATGAATTGTTGAAACAAAATTGAACTTGCAAATTTGAACTTAGGTCCAAAAGACTGTAGTAAAATTCACACATTTATGCACCTTATGCACTGAGAATAATACCAAACCTCCAAAATAAACTTGCATTAGATAGTCTTCATAGTGTAACTGTACTTGAAAACAGGGCTGGAACTAGGGGTAGGCAGAAGAGGCACGTGCCTAGGGCGCAAAGGTGAAGGGGCGCCAAGCACGTACCTCTTCTCCCCGACTGCCCCTTGTTCCTGGCTCCTGAAGTCCTGCTACTATAGACCTCAAAATTGAAGCAATTTATTATAAGAGAAAATTGAGAGGTATAGAATGTGTTACAAAAAACTGATTTCAACTCACCTTGAAGGTCCATTTGGCAACGGCGTCCTTTCTTGGTGCAAATGCTGCAAATAATTAAAGCAGTAGGAATTAATGTTATTGCTTTCTTTATACAGAGGTAAATAGAATCACCTAATGCACAGTTTCTGAAAATGGTTTTTAAAAAGAAAAATGTACACACCATGATTCACAATTCCTGAATGATTGCACCATATCCCCAACACTGTAACGCTTTCCATCATCATCATAACAGCCACAGTTAGCCTGAGCAACACATTTCATGACATCCTCATCAAAGAAAGGGCGGTCACTGGGGCATTTTGGGTAACAACCTAAAATGGGCAAAAAATTGTATTTTGGTTTCAAACTAGAAAATTCCTATTTATTGATTACAAAGTTGATAAAATTGCTAAGTGGTTCACCAATAAACCACACCCTATGCTTATTGTATGTCTGGCTACATCTGAGTATATCCGTATAACTTGCACAAAATGTTTTATTTATTTAAGAGAGAGCACTGTGATATAAGGAAACCACCCTTTTTTCTAAAATACCTTCAAGTCCAGGTAGCTGGTTCTTACAGGTCCCAGAAGGATTTCGGCAGGTCTTCATACAAGGAGCTCCACAAGGCTTGTAATGCCATTCACACTCACCATCAGGGTTGTAGTAATCACAGAACAGAGCTGGTTAGAGAAATGTGTAGTGTTAGATGGCCCTAGTGATTTTCCTTACAAAACAGGGACTTAAAAATGGATCATTAAGCAAATTGAATTCTCTCTTAAACACAAGCGTTTTTACCTGTGCTCCCCTGTGTTCTCTTTTGCTGTGTTCCGCCACAGGGGAGCGCAGGTATAGATGCACTCAATGCTTTTCAATGGGGCTGTACTCACACGAACGCATGTAGGCGCCGAACGCAGGTTCAGATGCAACTTGCTGCATTTTCCCTGCATTCTGCACCTACATGTGCTTGTGTGAGTATAGCCTCCTTGAAAAGCATTGAGTGCATCCTGCGCTCCCTTGCGGCTGAATGCAGCAAAATGGAATGCAGGGGAGCGCAGGTAAAAACGCTTGTGTGTAAGAGCCCTTGGGCAAACTTTCAGAAATTTTTAGAGGGCCAAACATTTTTTCTAATTTAAAAATATGTGATAAATTCACATAAAATGTTGTTGTTAGAAGACTTACGGCACATTTCGGGGGTCCTCCATGCTATGCAAATTCCTGCTTCATTGCAGGCTGCAGCATAGGCTGCAACAGAAGTACAGAAGCATTCACAGTCACCTCCAGAGTCACATGCACATGAGTCGTGGACACACGCTTCATAGAAGGGAGCTGGATCAACCTAGAAAATGCACATAGTTAGAAAAAAAACATATCAAAATGGAGTTCACAAGCTGTAATCAAAGCTCTGCCCACATGTGCATGTAAACAAATCATCACAGGAAAGCCATCACACCTGGGCCCACACCACTTAAATCTTATCTCGGATGGTACTGTAGCAGTACGAGTCTGGAGCGTGCTGCTGCATACATTTTGACAGGGGGGTCAGGTGTGGGGGGGGGGGGGGGGGGGGGGTTGCACAACCTGCACCCAGACCAGCAGGTGCATAGGTACATGGCTGAAATTTAGGTTGGCTAATACCCCTTGGAGAAAATCCCCAAAAGAGAAGACTGCCAAATAAAAATGTTAATATTTGCTCCCCTATTCTGGTATTAGTCATGTAAAATATGTTAAATGAGTTACATTTTGAATTAGATTATATTAACAGATATTGCTATTTTGTATGCAATGTAATAGGAAAGTATAACCATGACCTACTTTAGACTGACACTTGGCGAATACAGAATTTATGATAATGCTGCAGTGTTTCTGAGCCCAGCTCTGTCTGTATGGGTTAGCAAGACAAGGGTGTCTAAGAGGCTGGGCATCAGGACAGGTTGGAGAGTCTTTCCAGCTGTTTCCAAATTCTTGAACATTGACCACCACGGACTGGCTTCTTGTTGTGAACTCATTGTACACACTTCCATCATAATTGCCGCAAAGACCACAGACATTTCCCTAACAGAAGGAAAACATAAGAGTAAAAATGTTGTAAACAAATAACCATTAAACTTTTTTTATTGTTTCAAATAATTTTAAAATAAAATTGGATTTAAGGCATCTACTAGAACAAGCAGTCTGTCTGAAGGCCCACATGACTTGAGGTGTGGGGGTTGTATACAATGATGTTTTACTACTGCTTTTAATATGTTCTTACTTCAAATTCAGAGCTCAGCTTAATAAAGATGCTAGTCTTTTTGTCCCACATGAGAATCAATCCATTCTTAGCTTCAATCACAAAGTAGATGCCCATTTGTTTAATATGATATGGGACCTCACTGCCGATGTCTCTTTCAATGACGTCAAAGCCTCCATCACTCAGTTTTAGCTCAAAATTCTGTAACATATATAGATTTGATGGTTAAAACATGTTTGAAAAACATTTTTCTTTGAAAAAAAGTAATGGATCTCTTCTAAAATTATTTAAATTTTTTATTTCTCAATGGATTTTTGTAACCAAAATATTAGTACTTTAATGTCTCATGTCTTTCATTCTGTGTATTTTTAGCCCTACTCTAATTTTGCAGTTTAATCTGTTGAAGTAGCTGATAATTAAAAGTAAAAGAGGGGTGAACAAGATTCTACTGACCCCAAGAAATACTTTTATAGACTTGGAGCAAGTTGCACCGGTGCTGCCACATGGGATATTCTCGGTAATGACTTGGAAAGACCCATTTCCTGTGTTTGAAGAACAATAGTCCTGAAAAGGAAAAGGTTGGCATAAAACAATCAATATATTAGCTGTAAATATGTAAAAACTCCAGTTGTCAATGCCTTGTGCATCTCAACTTGTTTTATTTTTAAGATAGAGTTTAACTTAAGGATATCAAAGAACTATGGTATAAAGGGACAGAGACACTTTAATATATTCCCAAGATTTGATTATATATATGTACCTGAGTCAGTGTGTATTCACAGTCTCCACTGAAATCAAAACGCTTGCCATCAAAGGTTTTATAATGGCCTTCACCATACACAACACAGGATCTGTCACATGCGTTGTTTGTGCAATTCCACTTCCGATCTTTACAAATGCTGAAAGGCAGATGTTAGTAATGATATCTTTGGTTCAATATTCCAAAACTTATATGTATATTTTTTCGTTAATGCCTGGGGGGCTGGTTCACAGCCTTAAGGCATAGCACTCCAAATTATGTAAGGATTTTTTATGCATCCATATATTTTAAGTAGCCTACAGGAATAGAGCTCCAAATTACAGATAGATCCCTTATTTGGAAAACCTGAGGTCCCATGGATTATGGATGCCAAACCTGTATGAAAAAAAAATGTAACATTATGTGGCTATTCAACCTGCTGTCACTCACCAAGTATTGCAGTCTTGCTGAATAGTCTCTCCACTGTGAAACATTTCACCATTGTGCATGCAAGGACATTGCTCCTCAGACACACAGCTGCCATTGTTATTGAGCACAAGGCCATCAGGACAAATGCAGCCAGAAGCACACTGGATACTGATCTGCATATACAAGACACAGAGAAAATCAATCTTGTTTTACACAAGACATAGGCTTGGCCAATTGTCTCATTGTTACAAAGCTTCAGTATATTATAGAGGATTTCCACACAAATCTCTTCAGAAAGTTTTGTAATTCCAATGCTTCAATGTCCTCCTCCATTTCATTTAATCAGATGACATCTGCTCTGTTGTTTTTTGAGTCAGAACCAGCAATGCAGAGAATCTAAACCTCCAGGCTGATACTGCTTTTGACAGAAATGAATCTGCCACCACTTAATAATGTAAATTAATTATATTGCTAAACTGTGAAAAATTACTTTCTGTATGGAAAACCAGTTATTGGGTGGAAATCCACCATAAACAAGGGGGACAAAAGTAAACACAAGGTGCTAATAGTATATTTACAGTACATTTACTCTTCTTGGGTCACACAAAGTAGCTGGATTAGCATAATATATGAACTAAACCGCACTCCACCCCTTTCTTGCAAATTTGTTGCATCTTGGGCAAGTGCCTCTGACTTTATGCATTAAACAAAGACTGCTCAGGTTACTTACACAGTCCATGTCCAGGGTATGGCAAGTCTTCTGACACTCTGCCCCTCTGGCACCCATAGAAGCATTGGCACAATCAAAATACAACATGTTTTCAGGGCACTCTGCAAAGCAAGAAACATTTCAGTATTGTCTGTGCTGTTTGTCCTACTGCTCTGCCATTCTGGACAATTATCTTTATAGAAAAAGTAATTTACAACAAATGGGATGCTTCAACCAAGTTAAATGCAAACTGTCAAATGGAAATCCAATGTTCCATACTGTATGAAAGAAATGTGTTGTTGTAGGATGGGATATTAGCTTGTACATTGTGGTGTGGTCATGGACAGTATTTATAGTTATGAGTAACCTCTAAGCTGGGTAACCAATGGAGATGGGGGTTTATTTATGGGCTCAGCCCCTTCAAATTTGAGTGCTTAATAGCAGTGTACAGTACATGGCAAGACCAGTGGAATGTGTATATGGTGAGCTAGGTCTAGAAAGTAATGGATATAGCTGGTAGCTGGATGACTGACAAAGAGTCTATGTTTTCAAGGGATTTAATTATGTGGTACTGTTATCACAGTAATTTTTTAAAGTATTTTTATCTGAATTACCTGCAAGACCTGGGGTTTTCCCAGCACATCGTAGTCTACCACTCTGGCAAGTGCTGAAATAAAAATGAGAAATTAAAATGCAATTGTATAAAAGCTATAGTTCTTGAAGAACCAGTAAACCACAGAGGACATAGGTATAGTACATATTAGTCAAAATATTTAGCTCCAGCAACTCCCCTTACAGATGCCTTAATTGTATTTACAATGAATAGCGTAATGGAACCACCTTAAAATATATGATGTGCATTGCCCACAGTTATCCTATTGTCTATTCCTTATGTTTAGTAGAGACTATTATACTTCCTAGGTTATTCTTTATAAATGAGAAAAAAGCTTTCATACCAGAGAAATGGTGCCACCCAGTATATATGGCACTATACTTACCACATGGCGCCATTATCATAAATGACCTCTCCTGCTGGCATTGGAGAGCCCTTGTAGTAACAAGGACATTTTTTGGCTGGTACACAGGAGCCACTCTCATCCAAAAATGTATCAAATGGACATCCACAGCCATCTACTGGAGGGAAACTGACACTGCAGGTGGGGTCAGGTTCACTCAGAGAACGGCAGGTTGGCTGGCAGGTGCTTATAGAGTATTTGTAGGTAGTGTTCTTTGGACAATTCTTTGTATATTTGCCTAACAGAAGAGACAAGCCACAATTATGGATAATATAGGTGTAAGCTTTGTTGTCTAAAATACCTGATGACTTTTCCCAGCTACTGTTCTTCAGTTTAACACCTCTCAACTGCAGAGGTGTTTCATCCTGATAGCTACAGTATCAATGTAAATATAGCATTTCGGAAATAGGTACTCAGGTGGGCAAATCAAAACAGCAGCACCTCTTAATATTCAGAGTTAAGTATAAATACAAAAAATACATATTGGTGCTTTAGTTATTGCCAGTAGAGACAGAGTGACACACTTACCACACACAGTTGTTCTCCATCCTTTCAGAGTTATTCCTTCAACAGCACAAGCATGGGCATAGAATGACAATGCTGCACATACACTGTCCTCACTCTTCTCATAGTTACAGCTATCATACATACAGTTCTATAGGGAAAAGAACAGTCTCAGTTCCTGCATAATTAAGGGTGGCTTTAAGTCTATTGTGCCAACAACTTCAGTATCCAAGAGGCCTTCTAGCACTTTGAGCCTGACTCATATATTTTTTCTACTGTTCATGATTGATTATACAAGCTCATTACCTTCTCATAGAGAGTGGGATTCACAACTGAGTGGCAAGGGGAAAAGGGTCCATTGGCATCTGTGAGCATTGAGCACCAGTACTGGGCATATTTCTCTGTAGAAAATAAGTATATAAATAATGTTAATGGTCTATAACTGTTTTGAAAATAAAAGGAAGAGCCTATTCAGCCCTTAATGGTCCCATAATAACAAAGTACTTGGAATAAGGAATGGTACTGGGTACATGGAACTGAGACTTACCGTTCTCTATACTTAGAGCACATGGGTTTTCATAGCTGTCTTTTACATTGTCACATTCAGCATGACTTTTCCATGTGTTAGCAAAAGCAACAGCTGTTCCCTCCACAGCTCCACTCAGAGATCGGAAATCATCTTTACGGATATTGTTAAAGTCTCCGCAAAGACCTGCAATAAAAGAATAATTATTTGAAGACAATGTACAATGTTGTTGTAAAGTTGCTACAAGATGACCATTATTTAGTTGACATTTAAATATTATGATGTGACATCTAAATCAAATGCTAAAGCAAATAAAAAGCTGTGATTGTAATTAGTTTTCTAGGGCAATGATGTTCTCTAGATAAGTCTTGCTGAGGAGCCCCAAAAATATTGATCAGGTTGTCTTCTTACCGCATGTGCTTCCTTGATATTTAGGATCCAGGTTCACATAGAGCTGCATAACTGGGTTAAGTTGAACTTGAATTTGCAGTCCACTAAAGCTCTGAATGATCAGGTAAAAAGAAGAAGCTTGGAACACTGTAAGATTTTCTGAAAAATAGGTAAATTCAAGAGTTACAGAACAGCTTTTATTCTAATCTTGGTTTATGTCTTACATGACAAATGAATATTGGGGAAAAAAAAGAAATATTGAAAAAAATCCTAACTGGGGTTAGAAATGTGTCTTATTGTATCTGCAAATAAACAACACAATGGATAAATAATTATATAGGTTGGATACATGTGGATATCAATGAAGCATTCTTCCTTTTTTATTGGACAACATTTTAGTGAGTGTTGTCCAGCTCTTTCCAGGTAATACACCAATAGTAGCTGACACACTAATAGTTAGAATCAAGAAGAGATGTACATAGCAGTCAATGGAGCCAATAGACAAACAGGGATAAGAAAAGAATGGCAACATCTGGCCTGCTGTCCTGCACCTTGACTGCCTTATATTAATTTATGGAGTATAAACGCATTATGTGATGATACACACACATTAACATCATCGTTTGACTTTTATAACACATTACTGTTGCATTTACCTGTAGTCAGAGGGATCTGTGCATAGATTCCATTTATCAACACAGTTCCTGAAGACTTTACTGTGACAACCTATACAGAAACGCATGATATGAGTTGGTAATAATTAAAACTGCTGTGGATGCAAATGACCGAAAGATCATTGTAACTATAACTCTGAATATGAATTGTTTAGTGAGCTTTGATAAGGGGTTCAGCATAAACTTACAGTTTTTCCTTTGTCCAGGGATAAAGAGATGCTCTTCAGACAGGTCTCAGTCTCAGTCACACCACATCTACGAAGTTCCGCCAGCATTGTGAACATGCTTCCGGCACAGTCCTAAAGAAGACACCTGGTGTTCAAAGAAGCTTTATATCTGCATTACTTGTCTGTGTTATCTGTCTATCTATCACTCTATCTAATTATTTATTGTGCAATAAATACCCTAGTTTTAGTGCTGGTCAGTTTAGATATTATAATGATAAGATAAGGAAAGTAAATCACCTTAGTAAAGACATAACTGCAGTCACCATGGAAATTGTAGTGGCTTCCATCATAGGTGTAGATGTGAGATCCTCCTTGAAGGGAGCAATAACCGGGACATGGCAAAGCCTGACAACTCCACTGTCCTCCAGTGCAGGTGCTGCATTGGAAAGAGTTATGTTGGATTTGAAAATCAGTGTACTGTTGTAAAAACAGTGAGACAGACAGATATATGTATGAGATCACATTTGTTCATACCAGTTGCGGCAGTTGGTACTGTAGGATTCCCCAACAGCATAATTCTTATTATTATAGGTACAGGAACATTCGCTGAGGGGAACACAGCCTCTGTTGTCCATATCATCAAATACAGTTCCTATGGAGAATACAGACAAATTACTAGAGAACATGATACCAACTGTGCAATTCACAATTGATTTGGTTATTTTATTTTAACCCTAGAACTCTTGTGTGCTTCAGCCAACCTTCAAAAAACCCTTTCGGGCAGAGTGCAATGCAGTATAAAGCCCTTGCCAGAGGCAAACTCATACAGTCAAAGAAAAATACTGCAGCACCTCTTGAATGCGAAAATGTGAACTTGCTTTTATTTGGTCAGAAAATGCATTTTCTGACCAAATAAAAGCAAGTTCACATTTTTGCATTCAAGAGGTGCTGCAGTATTTTTCTTTGACTGTATGATTTTATTGTAACATGGCAGAGCCAAACTAGGCTTTAGTCACCCTGGATCACTGACTGTATGTTCAAATATTCACAGGATGAACATTTAAATCAATAAGGCAAAAAGTACCTGGAGGACAGAAGCAGCCATCTATACAGTGATCAGCACAGGTCGTTTTCCGATCTGAATTGGAGCAAGTATCTGCACAGGGTGAGCCACATTCCTCATATGTCATGTTCATGGGACAGGATCTCTCTGAAAAAATTAAATGTTCCTCATCAATGTGGGTAAAACAAGGTACCAACTATACAGGTTCTGAAGCAACAAGGGATTGTAAGATGTGACACCTTTCCACAGTCACACAGAGAAATTAAGGAATGCTACAGCATACAGTACATACATTTGAATACTATAACTAAACTTGTATAATATGGTTTTGCTATGGAAATATGGAAGTAGCCAGTATCCTAATGGGATAATCTCCCAGGCACACTTGTCAATACTGGTTACAAATAATCTACAATTATTTGTAGAGCACCTATTATTTGGCTCCAGTGATGAAAAACTATTATAGCACTCACGACATATTAGATGGGATCGCCAATTTTGGGGTATTCCGCCAGCATGGCCACACTGGCGGGAGTACTGAGCCAAGGTATCACATAGACAGGTGATATCAGAGGAGTTCTGGCAGTTGCACAGGTCCATCTCACAGGATTCAATATATGGATCCACTGGGATGTGCAGTTCACAATCAGCAAATGCTGGACTGGACAGCATACGGTAGCAGACCACTCTCTGTAAGGGCAAAGCAATAAGACAAGTTTTAAAACATATCTAGGAGAGTAAATTGGTGCTTTAGGGAAGGTAAGAAGCTGAGGGCATGTCAAAATTTTCAGATCTGGCATGGCCATTAAGGGCACAAGCTAAGATATTTTTCATTTTAATATAGTGTTGCTGGTATAATGTTTGAAATGCAATCGTACCAGGTCACTGCAGTTTTTAGGTGGAGAAGGTGTGATATCTTCACATTGCTCTGTGGGCCCATCCAGCTTTTGCAGGTTTCCATACTGTACAGGTGACAGCTCAATGCCTACAATAAATAAGCAAAATGTTTTTAGGCACCCACATTCTTAAGTCTATATATATTCATATATCTTTTTTTATGTTCAACACTTGGCTATGAATGTCAGAATGAACACATTCTCTAGATTAACCAAATCAGTTGAATGCAGAAATTTCACAATAGCATATAGACATAAGAACTCATAAGACTGAGGACCAAATTCAAGAGTTAAAGACTCACCATTAGCCTTAAATTCATCCTGCTTCACCTTATTCATATTCCCACACAACCCACATGTGCTATTAATGTACTTGGGCTGCAGTTGCAGCTGAAGAACAAAGGAAAAATAAATAGTGTGAGAAATAAAAGGCAAAATAACAAACTCTGTATATAATTACTGTGTTGCATATTCAGGTATGGGATCCCTTTTCTTTAAACCCAATATCCAGAAAGCTCAGAATTATGGAATGGCCGTCTCCCATAGACTCCATTTCAACCAAATAATACAGATTTTTTTTAAATTATTTCCTTTTTCTTTGTAATAATAAAACAGTGCCTTGTACTTGATCGAAACTAAGATACAAATGGTACTTATTGGAAGCAAAACCAGCCTATTGAGGTTATTTAAAGTTTACAGGTAGACTTAAGGCATGAAATTACGGAAAGACCCCTTATCTGGAAACCCCCCAGATCCCATGCATTCTGGATAACAGGTCCCATACCAGTACATGTATTCTTGGAATTTTGTATTCTATATTGTTAGCAACAAAGGTTTCTTCTGAACCCAAAAAACTTTATACTGAAAGTAGAAGATTTTATTTTCTTTCCTCAGAAAACCTGTTATCCAGAAAGCTCAAAAATGATGGAAAGGCCACAGAATTATTTCCTTTTTGTATTAATAAAACAGTAACATGTACTTGATCGTAATGAAGATATCAATAATCGTTATTGGAAGCAGAACCAGTTCAGTTTATTTAATGTTTGGATTGTTTTCTGATAGACTTAGGGGTGTATTTATCAAAGAGTGAAGTTAAGAGTGAAGTTCCGTCACTAGAGGGAAATTCCACCGCTCTCCGTTAATTTCTATGGGATTTTTAAAGGCGTATTTATCAAAGGGTGAACTTTCACTCTAGGGTGAAATTTCACTCTAGTGGCGGAACTTCACTCTTTGATTAATTTCCCCCTTTAGGTGTGAAGATTAAAATTATGGATAGATTTTATATGGAAAACCCCATGTCCTGGGAATTCTGGATAACAGATCCTGCACCTATACATTGTATTCTTGGAGTTCTATTTCAGTATGCTATGTAGTTATGTCTGGGTATTGTATTCAAGATACTTGAATAGAAATACTGTGTAGATGCAAGTTTCCAACTCATGGGCAAAAGAGTGTAATGTCCATTGATATGAGACATAAGATATTAATGAGAAACATGGGGGAAAGAGGAGGGAGCAATGGAAAATATAGCAGCTTTGATCATTTTACTCACTGATAAAGCATCATCTTCATTCCAAAAGAGGACCAGTCCCAATTTAGCTGCCACCTTCACATAGATGCTGCTGATTTGTATATACACCCCAAGCTGATTGTATGGCAGAGTAACCCTGGAAAATAATGTAGACGTACAGTATACTATATTTACTCTGTTAGACTCATATGTTCACTGCATTGTGTCTGTTTGGCATAAAATAAATTAGCAATTTATTCTTGATAATAACTTTAGCTAACAGTAGTAATGTAGTAATGATAAAATCAACTATGGGTCATAAAAATGGGTACATGTATTTCGTAGGAGTCAAAAGATTTCTATCACAGAGTGATCATTTACTGCGGTCTCTTTCTCACCTTTCCCCCCCTACAAGGACTTGTCCTTTCATCAGTTCAATAACTAGACCGTCTATCTTCATAGTCACATAGGAAATAGTAGGCCTCTCTGCAGAAGCTGTGCGGCGGATCTGAACGTTGAACTCTTCATAGCTAGTCATGCAGTGGGCGGCAAAGACATAATTGCAGGTACCAGGGAACTGAAAGATGTCTCCATCAAAGGTCTTAAAGTGGAAATTGCCCCAGGTGCTGCAGACTTGGTCATTGTGTGCAGGGTTTATTCCTATTGTAAAAAAAATATTAAATTATATGCCAGAGAAACACAGTACAGTATTGGTCTTTCTGAATGTGGGATAAGTAGGAACCAATAGATATTTTAGTATAATAGGTTAGGTGAGTCATTCTGATGTTCCATTTAAGGATAAGTATTGTCCTTCACAACTTTTCAAAGTGTCCTAATTTTTCAAGTGCAAGCAGCATGGAAAAGTTAAAGGAGAAGGAATAACATTTTCGCGTCTTCTCGCAGCTGTGCATGAGCAGTAGAGGGGAAAGCCGAACTTTAATGGAAAAAATCTATTCCTTCTCCTTTAAGCTGGACATGTTTGGGCTGATAATAACTGCTCACTTGGCACTTTCAGACCATGTTATCAACTTATTAGCCTCTGTATAAGGTTGATGAGGTCCTGATGAGGGCTCTGTAGACCCTCAAAAGGATCCAATCCTAGGCCCAGGGGGAAAACAACTGGATTATCTAATTTGCTCCACAGCGTTGGAGGACCAAATCAGCAAAAGAGTAATTTGTTCTTGGCAAACTCAATAAACAAATTAATCTTTGTTAAAACATGTTTTCCCAGATTTTCTCACTAAACTCCTATATTATAGCCATTTCATAGTTAAAACATTGATGATGAACATTTTTGGGTCAAATTAGAAAAGGAATCCCCAACTTTTTTTTCCCGTGAGCCACAATCAAATGTAAAAAGAGTTGGGAAGCAACACAAGTAACAATGTTTGTGAATGAATAGGGATGCTAAATAAGGACTGTGATTGCAAATCTGGTAGCCCCTATGTGAACTAGCAATCTAAAGGAGTCTCTGCTTGGCATAATACCTGTTTTGTATGCAATTAAAACTTGTCTCCAAGCCTGGAATTCAAGAATAATCTCATGCTTTGAGGCTACTAAGAACATTCAAGGGGTTGGTGAGCAAAGTGTTGCTCTGGTTGGGGATCACTACATTAGAATGATAACATGTATGTAAGGTATATGTGGTTAAATAGTTCCATCAATATGGCAACCAACCCATAGCAACTCATTGAGGGTTAGCCTTGGCTAGTTATTTGGTGCAGTTGACAAAATGAAATGGAATATCTCTTTTGGCACATAAAGGAAGCTATGGTTTCCTAGAGGCAAATGTGTTGAAAAGCACTTTTAGCCCCAGGGATTAAATATTTTCAATCAGATACTGCTGGTTTTACAGTAGAAAACTGTAGAATAAGAACATTGACTATCCCTTCTCTCTTTGGGGCAGATTCACTAAAGCGCAAAGCGCACTTCAGTGGATTTGCGTAGTGCTGGCGAAAATTCGCCTGGTGAAGTGCGGTGAACGCTAGCGAAGCCTACGCTGGCGAATTTTTGGATCTTAGTGAATCTGCCCCTATATGTTTATAGTTTTACAGAAGCTGTATTTTCAAGTGACCAAAAATGCAAATCATCTTTTTGTAACTACTATATGCTATTGTATTGCTGACATTTCTAGAAAATGCTTTAGTAGAGAAGGCAGTGGCTTCTCTAGTAAGGGAAAATATGCTGAGAAATAATGGTGTTTACATAGAGCAAGCTTTGCCTTCATACTTCCTTTTATACAGGAAATGTAAAGCATTGCAGTTAAATTAGCTAGCTACCCTTCAATTCTATAGCTTTCAATTGTTTCGAAATAATTGACCAAGGTATTTGTCCTTCCTGTTCAGAACCAAAAATCATTATAAGAATGTACTTACCTCGTGGGAGCATATTTGCCAAGCAGGTAACCGTCAAAGTGCTCAGGATCCAGATGACTGGACCCATTGTCCCCATATTGATCAGTCAGTGGGGACAGAGGGACAGCAAGTTGCTTGGCCTTCTGAGCACTGCCTGGTTTTATATAGTGAAGCATTCTACATCTAAGTCAGGGAGTGGACTGTGGGATCTTAACTGTGATCCCAGTAATTACACCAAGCCTAAAACATTAAATCCTTAATTTCAGCATAGATCAGAAATGACTAGTTGGAATTACTCTGATCCTGGATGATATCTTCTGTGTTTTGTAAATAATCATCATTATAGAAGTCATCATTTATAATGTTGCTGTCCCTTTCTTAATTCCCAGATTTTTACTATATACAATATTCTGGAGGAACAAAAGATTTCTTACAACTTTTATCAAATAACTTTCCTTATTATATTTTCTTAAATAAGACAATGTCTTTGACATTTGTTGTACAAGTGCTTGTATGGTTTTGTACCATAAATATACCTGACTGTCTTTTCTCTATGACAAAATAAGGCCCTCAGTTTACAGTATCTTGTACCTAGACATTCTACTAACAAGCACACTTTATACAGTATATACAGTACCTGACTATAAGGATATAAGGTCTCAAGTTCTAAACTGGATGCAAATATTGTTATTATTGACAACATTCACTAACTTGTGTCCTAACATGTTTCTTGCACCATATAGTCACACCAAGTGCCATTGTGTTCATTCTTTCTCCTCTTCTGAATCAAGGACAGGTGTACCTCAGGTTGACTCTGGGGAACCCTAGATCCATCCTGAATATGGTGTTAGTTCCAGGGTTCCAACAGCACCAAGTAACACCAAAAGAATCATGAGCAAGCATCATTTTAGCTCCAAAAGTAACTCAGTAAATCAGAAATAGTTTTTCACAACTTTCACTGATTTGCTACCACTTACAGGCTTGGATCTGTAGGCAGGCCACGAAAATCTGGACCTATCGATGCTGGCAGCATCTCAACTGGGACTAGATATTTTGAATCTCCTGGTCAGTCCCCAGTGCAAGGGATTGCAGCTGGTAGAAGAAGCAATGGCAAAGGGGAAAAGCTGCAAGCTGCAGTTATGTAATTGAGGGCTCAACCAGTGGATGGGGGGGATACAAGTTGGGTGGTGAAAGTACAAGCAGGGGGGGGACTAGGGATGCTAAATCTTTAAACCTTGACCACATGAATGTGCAATTGTGTTTACTTTGCCACATCCCTGCACATCTGTAATTACAATTAAATTATTGGGGAAACGTTGCATTATGAGTAAAAAAACATAGAGATTTACATTCAAAATTTCAGATTCCACACTGCATACAGTATATGTAAATTGACTAATTTCCAGGTTCAAAGCAATCACCATTTCTACTCTGGTCATTCATGGATATACAGATTAAATTGTTTGCTTGGAGATCTTCATATTGCAAAACCTGTTATCCAGAATGCTTGAGACTTATGGTTTTCCAGGTAAGGGGTTTTTCTGAATTTGGATCTCCAAACTTGAAGGCTTCTAAAAAAAAAAAATTAGGATTGAGTAGAAGGCACTGTTTTATTATTACACGGAAAGAGGAAATACTATTTTGAATTATTTGATTAAAATGGAGTCTTTGGGGCACATTTTCTATATGGCAAAGAAGACAATTTGCTGTTAAATATATATTTACACTTTTTTTTTTTTTTTTTTACTTTTTTAATTTGAAGCTAATGCCACATTTGTTTTAGGGTGGGCTCATTTTTAGGACAATGGAGGATCTCTTTTGTCTTTATTTTGCTTCCTTGAACATTTTTAATAATAAATAGCCACTTCCAGCTATTTCACCAGCATCACCAATAAATACATACATACATATGTCCTATATGTATCTGCCATATTTTAATTGACAGAAGTACAGTATGTTAACAAAGTTTTGCTAGGAAGTAACGCTAGAGACAATTTGCTTAGAAAATTTGCTCTGACAAATACACCAGCATTCATTTGCGAGATGAACTTTTGCATTTCGATGAATACGCATAGTCATAGCAAAATAACATCTGACGTAGTTGCGCACATTTTTACTTTTGGGGACTTTTTTGTCTCTGCAATAATTTTGTCTTGGCTGCTTTTTTGTTGCTGTGAATTTTTCCCCAGCCCATTTTATAGTGCAGTTTCACAGCACAGATGGCAAAGTGCAGAATTTCGCTGTGAATCCTTGTCTGGCAAAAACATTCACTCAACACTGTTGGTAGAAGTTCATTTAAATTTCACAATTTTTCAAAGTTGGAAGCGTTTTTTAGAATTTTTAAGCAAAATGAAATGGGGCAATTTAATATCCATTTAAACTAAGAATTCAATAAAATTAACATTGAATTAATTAATTGGGTTTCAATACATCTGTGCAATCTAGGTTAATTTACTGAGAAATTGGTTCAATAAAAATTCTCCTTTTTAACTCTGAAAATGATAGTCAAGTCCACCTTTCAGATATGCAACAAAAAAGTCAGATACTATATTGTTTTTTATTGTCAAATCTTGTTGTCAGTGCTACTGTATAAGGTTTGATTATTTATATGTTGAATGTAGGCAATGATGGGACAATTTATGTTACAGGTGCACTAAATGTATACCCTGGATAACTCTTTAGGAGTTAGTGTACCAAGATAGGAAGTTAAGACTCTGGACTCTCCCTTTTTCCTCATACAATATCTGAACGTCACATCTACTGATCCTCCAAAATCCTTGTTTTAATCCCTGAAATGCAATTAGGATGACATTTTTTTTAAGGAACTACAATTTTTTTGTAACAGTTTTTCACCCATTCTAGTTTATGGCTGTCATTTTCACTTTGAAAAAAAAAAATAGCAAAAAAGCAGAAAAAACGGCAATCATTTTTACAATTTCACTATGTTTCGAAAACAGCGTTTTTTGTTCTGGTCAAAATCATAGAGTAGCATAATTTGCAGATGATGGTATTGTAAGAAATCCTTACTTTTTAAATTTCAATTGAAATTTCCTTCACAGCATGCTAAAATTAATATTTATATGAACTTGTTTTTTAAACCTGTATGAAATTGGTTATTTCAATCGCAGATGCAGATATCTGTTATCCAGAAAACTGTTATCCAGAAAGTTCTGTATTACAGGAAGGCAGTGTTTCATTCATTTGATTCCCTTTTAATCAAATAGTACCAGTACCTTGTACTTGGTCAAGACTAAAATATAAGTAATCCTTATTGGAAAAACAATCCTATTGGGTTTAATCAATGTTTAATTGAGACTTTAGATTTAGGGCATTGAGATCCAAATTACGGGAAGATCCCTTATCTGGAAAACCCCAAGTCCTGGGTATTCTGGATAACAGGTCTGGATCATTCTGGATAACAGGTTGCACGCTTAAAATGGATTATTTAAGATTACAGAATGCTACTCCATTAAGTACTGAGATATATGCTCTTGTGTATACCTGCCTAGGGTGGTACAATATAAGGGGAGGCTTACTGCCCAACGGCACCTCAAGTTTGGTTGCACTGGGGTCCAGGTGCACAGGCTATTTCTACATGTCCTGTCCCATATATTAGATCCTGGGGACTGGGCTGGCGGGTGGAAGGTGGGGCAGGAGTGGAGGATTCTGGCCTCTGGGCATCAAAAGATATCCAGCCTGGAATATGGTGGCTGGTGCAACACTTTCTGGTGCATTGGGTTTCTTTTGTTTGGCACCTAATTTCTGCTTGTTTAGGCTGAATTGTGTTATTGGCACTGGACTGTCAATAATTAATGCCTGTCTCGATCAATCAGATGCAAGTTACAGGCAAATTGTTTTACATTAGGAACACTGCATTGTGGATATACAAGTCAACAATGATTTCAATGGATTTTAGTGCTTTGCTCTGGATTTGTAGTTGATCCTCCTTATTCATTATGCAAGGAAGCTGTTGATATGAGTTCCTCCCTGACTGTATCTGTATCTCCACTATTGGCTATCTAGCAAATCCTAGTGTAACCTGTGCTCAGTGGTGTCACAATGTCATGGATATGTGCAGCACAGGGGTAGAGCCAGGTATTTCCCAGTTACTCCCTAGAGGTTAAAGTACCTGCTGTAAAAGACCATATAGATCCATTTATCCAAAGCTGTCCTACTCTCCTGTTTCATTTGTTCATTATCTTGTACTGATTATATTGAAATTATGATATCATACAATCATGTCTATGAAGCCTTGGACAAGCTAAATCCACATCCCTATGAAGAAGATAAAACAAAGCTATGGTTTTATTTATTGAGGGACTTCTACTTTCTATTTATATAAAGGATATAATAGAAAAAGTAAGTTGTGAATGAATTATTATATCACTTTTGCTTTCATTTCCTTTTAGCTCCTGTAAAGGCTGTAGAATAGCCCTCGTTTTAGCAGTTAAAAGCTGTTGCCTACAACAAGACTGGTCTCAGCAGCAAATGACCACCTGAAAATGCAAAATGAAAGAGTAAACTAACGGTGTTTTTTTGTTTGGGGATGTGACTGTACTAGGGTTCCCCACATTGGGCCAACCACAGGCAATACAAGCTACTAGCCTGTATGCAGTATATTGACCCATGTATAGGGTGTTCCCATTGGCCTTTTCTGCCAATATCGGATGAAAATCAGAAAGATATTTCCATTATATCAGGACAAGATTAGACAACACCCATAAACTTGCAAAAGAAGGGGATTCTCACTGGGATTTTTGTTTTCACTGGTCTCCCTGCAGCCATATGGTCTGCTCCATATTTAATTATGCCCATGGGTTATTTACAATCAAAGCAGCCATTAGGGGTGTGCTAAGTATGCTAGGAAACCTAGGTATTAAGCAATGTGGGCTATGTTTTGGAGTTAAGGAAATCAAGCTGGTGCCTCTGGCATGAAATTCAACATCAAATGCTTTACCACTATACCAACTAAACCTTTTGGCCTACTCCTTTCCCTGAGCATTTGAATTCACCTGTCCTAAGCACAATTTACACAGAAAAGTTTATAAAAAATGCACTTAATTAGACTGATTACAAAATCCAACCCCAAAAGTTAAGTCCAACCCCTAATTAAGTATGAAAATTTGTAAAATTCAGCCAAGATATTGAAGCATATGCCATTCCCACAATACCAGTGATGCTTCTTCACTGGTCTTTTAATCAAAGAGCAGTCAATACATTACAGGAACTTTAATTTTGGGCTGGTGTATACAATATTTTTCAGAAGAAGAAAAGGGTATTTTTCTCTTTTTTATATTTGTGCTTTGTTTTGCTTCCCTCATGACTTCAACAATGAATACATAAGCCAGCACTGTATTGCTCAGGTGTAGGAGTGGGGGATGGGTAGGGGACAGATGATCCCCACCCCCCATCCCCTACTTAATCCTCTACTTATCCCCTAACTTGCACCTTAAAGGAGAATCAAGCTCCTCTTGATAGCCCTTTGGTTTTTTCTTGTAAAGCCAACTACAGACTATGGGATGTGACCACGTCTGATCTTAAAATACCTTTGCAATAGCCTTGTGCCCACTACTATACTGCTTTGCAAAAACCTGTGCTACTGGGGATCTATTCTCCCACTCCTCTCTGTCTTGCTTGAAACAATGATATTACATGTGCAGTACAGCCTGTCACAAAGCATGCACATTTGACTTCACAGGTTTACAGGTTACCATTAATGCAAATTACTCTGTGTTACTTTGGGTCTCCATGATAGCTAAAGGAAGTAATAAGGAAATATAAAAACCAATATGGCAGCCATGAAGATGTGATTCAAACTAGAGAAAGAAAGCAGAGGATCAGTTGATGTACTGTATGTGGCATACCAAGTTAACGTTTCAGCTGGGGCTGATACACATATGGTGATTGAAAGGAAAAATTGTAGAGGGTTGAATTATCCTTTAAGGTGGCCATACATGGGCTGATATAAGCTGCTGACAGTCAACAATTTATTGGTCAGGTATGGTGCTCTCTGACAGGTGTCATTGATCAACATCTGGATGAAAATCGGGCAGGTTTAAAAATTCAGTCGGATTAGGAACCTCATTGATTCGTGATGCAGTATTCTCAGAATGCGATCTGATCAAGGGCCCTAGGACCCGATATCTCCCACCTCATGGTGGGCAAATTGGAGAGAGATCTGTTTGTTTGGAAGGGCTTTTTATTACAGTGAGAGCTGTGAAGATGTGGCATTCTCTCCCTGAATCAGTTGTACAGGCTGATACATTAGATAGATTTAAGAAGGGGTTGGATGGCTGGACAGAGTTTACCATTACTAGAGCAGAGCAGAGCTTTCCTCATGGTGCAAGTGCTTGTTAGATGAGCACTAAGGGAATCAGTAAATCAGAAGCTGACAATTGCTGCTTTCAAAAAGGATTACATATATCTTAATTTCTGCTTCTGGCATGCCTTTCCATTGTTACTGAAATACAATTTCCTGATTGCCCTGACACATCAAGGGTTGAAGTTAAATTTGAATTTAAAAAAAAATTGAATTTCAAAGTAATTTTTGGGCACATCGACTATCTAACAGGCCAAAATTTGATGAGAATTGAAAAAATGTGATTTGAATTTAAAAAATTGACCATTCGAAAACCAAAGTAAAAAATCTAATTTGACCCTTCAAATAGAATGATTAGATTGAACAATTTGAAAATGGACCTATTCGATCGAAAATGGTGCATTTCAAGGTATTTTCACTTCGAAATTCGTCCCTTGATAAATCTGCCTCTTAAAGTCTTTACTATCTGCAATACAACAAAGGTTCTGCTGGCTTCTATGAAATGGTTCTTTTTTTATATTACGTCCAGTAAAAAATAATATCCCGCTGTTAGCACTTATACTGTTCATAATAACTTAAAGAAGACTGGATATTTACACTGAGCTTGTGGAAAAACAGGATGAACGTACAGTAATAAGGAACAATGACATTACTAACAGTAGTGTGGAATGGTCTGCATTGTGTGGGGTCTTTACATCCATTGTGTTCCACTTTATTTGTATAAACAGGGTTTTGTACGTACAGGGTGGAGCTGTGCAGCACAGTGATGTCATCCGATTCCCTCGCATTTATAATTAGCATTGTGCTTTGTGTTATGCTTAAGGGCCTTGCTTTAATCTTTTTTGTAAGTAATTAGATCAATAGAGAGTTATCAGTCCCCTTTATCTTATCTGTGAGGCTTTTCTGTTTCTCCAATCTAGAAAACTGATTTGTATCTATATTTGTTTTATATATATCTCCAAAGGATGACGCACTCCAGTTCTTCATAGTAGTATAAAAAAAGTGAAGTTTATTTGTCAACGTTTCGGTCCAATATGGACCTTTCTCAAGACATAATATGGAAAGGTCGCTATTGGAATGAAATGTTGACAAATAAACTTCAATTTTTGATACTACTATGAAGCCCTGGAGTGCGTCATCCTTTGGAGAATGACTATCTACACCTTACAATGCAGTACCCAGGCACTAAAAACTGCTGATTTGGAGTGCACCACAGCTGGAACTGCATATATATTTATATACTGTACACATATATATATATATATATATAGTCACCAAATTTCAATTAGGTCCCGGTTGCAGTTCCCAACATAAATTCAGTAATTGTAGAAATTGTAGACACTCAAATGTTTATTACATTTTCACATATTTCCCCACATCGAAGCATTTCGGTTCAGGTAGGGGAATATGTGAATTTGTTTTTTAGATGGGGTCAGTGACCCCTATTTGAAAGCTGGAATGAGTCAGAAGTAGTGATGGGCGAATCGGCGAACTTTCTAGAGAAATTTGCGAAACGGCAAAAAATTTGCCACCCCGTCTCTATTTGGACACAGGCATCCATTGCTGGTGTCGAGAAAATGGATGCCGGTGTCCAAAAATGGATGCCGGTGTCCAAAAAAAAACCGCATCCAGTACGAGATGACAGTGAATTTTTGCCAGGCGAAATCTTGCTGCCGTTTTGCGAATTTATTCGACTGTGCCGAATCGTGTGAATTCACCCATCACTAGTCAGAAGACAAAGACAATTTAGCATTTTGTTCAACAGCTCTCCAGTTTGCAGTTTTAGAAATCTTGTTGCTACAGGCAAAATTACCCTAACAATCATGCACTGATTTCAGACTGGAATATGAATAAGAGAGGGTCTGAATAGACAGATGAGTAATAAAAATTAAAGCTGGAAAGAGTCATCAGAAGAAGGCAAATAATTCTTAAACTTTAAAAAATATGAAAGTAAGTTGAAAAATGTCTTAGAATTAGTCATTCTTTAACATTCTAAAAGTTAGGTTAAAGGTGAACCATCTCTTTAATATGGTGACGCACAGTTGCATTTAGCGAAATGGCTTAAAAACAGCCCTAGGGATTGGATTTCCTTTTCACCTCTTTCCTCTCTCATTTTTTCTAACTTTAGTTAAAATATTTTTCTAAAATAAGAAATGTCATTGCATCAATTGTTTTGTCTTGTGTTCAATAAAGTTGTGGCTCTCACCCACTAACATCAGTGGCTTTGTCATTTATTTTCAGGGAATGTGATCTAGTTGGGAGCAATCAGTCTTTTAACATGAGTGGGATAGTGAACTCTTCTCTGCTTTTCTCAACAATTGGGACGGGCACTTTTTCACCAGGTTTCATGGTGTAAAAGAAACCCATAGACTCCAATGGGTGAAAAACATTGTCACTCCTCGAGAAAATGTGTCACCTATAGACTTCAATTGATTTGGCCAATTTTCACCATTTCATTAATTTTTGGTGAATAAAGTTGTGCCTCTCACCCACTAAAATCAGTGGCTTTGTCATTTATTTTCAGGGAATATGATCTATTTGGGAGCAATGAGTCTTTTAACATAAAGGTGGATAGTGAACTCTGCTCTGCATTTTCTCAACAATTGGGATGAGGACATTTTTAATCAGGTTTCACGGTGAAAAAGAAACCCATAGACTCCAATGGGTGAAAAACTTTGCCACTCCTCAAGAAACTGTGTCACCCATAGACTTCAATTCATTTGGCTAATTTTCGCAATTTCATTTCATTTTTGGTGAAGAAAAATGGGTCAGATTCACCCATCACTACTCAGCAACTACTACCCTTCATAATTAGAGGGTTATTTATTAAGTAAAATTTTGTTCTAGTCCTCAACCTCAATGTTGTTAAAAGTCACGGCCATGGGACGGTGAAGCGACCATTATTTCACTGAACCCAAAAGAAGTTCTGGTAGTGATTAATCCCATTAATTGTTGGAACAGCGCACTCCTGGGCCCTTCCAAAAGGTTGCTTGTTTCCAGACTTAAGTTAAAAAATAATTTTCTTTATTTTAACATCCAATTAATTACAGATAGTGTCTGTGGACTGACTCTTTTCATGTTCACACACTTCCTCCGAGACCTCACTTCCTGTCATCATGCTCATTATTTAAGCCCACCTTACCAATTAATGTATTAACTATTCAAATTTATTTTAATCATTTTTAAAAACAGTTGTTAGAATTAATTTAAAAAACACATTAAATGGTTGCTCAGCAAGTATACAGTTAAGCTTACATCAATTTTCTTGAAAAATAATTTAGAATCAATTATCATGTATTATATATCACAAACCATGCACTTCATCGAAATGCGCGAATTGCCGAAAAAATTTGCCAGGCGAATTTTCGCTGGTGTTTTGCGAATTTATTTGCCAGCGGCGAATCGTAGGAATTCGCCGCGAATTCGCCTCTGGCGAATAAATTCGCCCATCACTACAGCTAATGTCAAAGACTGAATTAAGCCCTTCAGGTTGTCAGGTACAGTATGTAATTTAAAAATCCATTTTACTTCTGCTGTTTACAATTTTGCTTGCAAATCTCCCCCCCCCCCCCCCCCCCCCTTGGGCTTAAAGTTACCCTCTCTGTTCCTTGTACTGAAATCCATTTAGTGTCTTCCCAGTCACATTTATTGAAGTGCCTTGATACTGGGCTGTTCTCATTCCTAATCTTAATACTATTAAGAGGCTCTCTTATTCTATTCTTTGGGTTTCTGTTGGTGCACCCCACGTACAGTTCTTTTACATTTCAAACAAGTTATTAAATATACAATGGATTTCGTATTGCAGTTGATGTAGCTTCTAATTTGGTGTGTTTCCTGCGTCACACTATAGGCAAAAGTTATAGACATTCGGACTACCTGACATGTGACACACCTCTTGGATCCACATTTAAACATTCCAAGGCTGTCCAGTCATGTTTCGGGTCTCAATTCCTTATTAAACATGCTTGGCACTAGTGTCATTCCCAAGGTTGGGGCACTCCTTGCTACCACCTAGATACCTGGTTCTATTATTTGTTTAAAAAGTATAATACTGGTAAATGTTTATTAATGATGCTCTTAAATTTATTGAATTGTGCACTGAATCTCATATTTTTTTCTAGTCTCCATATCTCATCTGAGCCTTCCATTCCTTTATTAGTCAGTTTCTTGTTGTCTTTTATTTTTTTTGCCATGCCACAGGGTCAGACTGGGCTGGCGGGAGACCGAGAAAAAAACGGTGGGCACCAGCTCTTTTGGGGCCCACCAGCCCAGACCCCCTCCATGCACTGCAGATGCTTACCTTCCTCCCTGACATAAAAAGATTTTCGCGAGGGGGAGAGTTGCAGGTTCTGGCTGGGATGGGGGAAATAGGGCTCTGTGGCTAGTGGGCCCAGGGGATGGTATGGGGGGCTCTGAGGCTGCAGGCCATGCTATCTCACCCTCCTGCACACAAAATACATATTTTTTGGCTATCCACTTAATGAAATGATAATGCATTGTTTGACTCCTAAAACAATAATAAATAATAATAATCAACAAGTTAGTTGGTTGTTTTTGGACCAAGGGCACATGAGCTACAGAATCTGTGGCAAAACAAATATTCAATTCTACAGAAATGTATTTGATTTTCTCTGAATTAAAGTGGTAAACTATACATTTTTTGTACAGATTTGAGAGTAAATTTCTTTTACATGCTACCAGTTGTGTGTCTCCTGCAGGATGTTATCAGATTAAAGCTTATCTGCTGGGCTTAGCACCACACCTTATGTACTAATTGGTATTTTCTTTTGTAGTCCATGCATGAATTACATGCAATGGGTTGTGACAGGTCAGATCATTTGAACAAACAGCATGATACTGTCTAGTGGCGCAAATATTGAACCAAGATGAATCATGGTAAACACTGTGTAAACATGAGCACATTGACACACGGTTTTCTTATGTCAATCAGTACAACCAGGACAAACTTAAATTCAAATACATTTCAAATCTTTTTTTCTCCTGGAAAAACATTATTTGAATTTCTTTGGGCGGGGGAGGCACAAAACGTGTAGGGCCAATGGAGATACTGTTCTTTTTTTTAATGAATCAACAATAAATATATTTTTTTACTTTATTTTTGGCAGCCCTTGTGGAATCTTTCTGAGATCCTTACACTAGGGATTAGCAAATTTTTTTGCTAAATTTCACAGCAGAAATGACGCCCATAGACTTCAATCGGAGAAGAAAATGGCGCACGTCAGAAAATGTTGTCGCCCATAGACTTTAATGCATTTTGACGAATTTTCACCGGTGGTTTATTTTTGGCAAAGAAAAACAAGTAAAATTCATCCATTCCTACCCGACACCCCTCTTTTTGTGTGTTGTGGTTTAATGTTATTGGATATTTCCCCTTGTGTGTGCATAGGATTACATACTGTGTATACACCACATCCAAATGTAGGGTCCAGTGTTTATACACCTGGACCAAAAAATTGATTAGGTGAGCTTGAGCCTTATGTGAGACAGTATATTAAGCCAGCAATAGGCCCAGCTAGCACTTGCACATATGTATACATTTACTGAAGGGCGAATTGTATTTTTTTGATGAAAATTTGCCAAAAATTACAATTTACAGTGATTATGCCAATTTACTAAAGGGTTAAGACAATTCTTTAGTGAAAATGTTCCAAACTTTTGTGCCGTTTCACCAGTTGAATTTTTAATAATCGTTAATCCGCAAATTAATCAAAGTGTAAACTTTCCAGTAGGTTACCTTTTTATCCAATGTCTACTTTGCCTGGTTCTACCTAGTGAATTGTTAAGATGAAGCAACATCCTCAGCATTACTACGTCAGTGACATCATATCCTGTATTAAAAAAAAGTCATGAAAAAAAACTGCTGGAGGTTTTTTCATATTTTAATGGGGGATTATGTTCAATAGTTGTAACTGTTAAATATATGTTATTTACACCATTTTAAGTTTATGCCACTTTTGTTTTAGGGTGGGCTCCTGTCTAGGACAATGGATTCCTGATATTCCAAATATTTTCTTGGACATTTGTAATAATAAGTGGCCAGCAATTTCACCATCATCACTAATAAGGACACATATTTGACCTATGTGTACCCACCATAATTAAATTGACGTAAGCCTGTGTTTGTGAAGTTTCGCTAGGAAGAAAGTATTGCTATAGAAAATTTCCTAAGCAAAAGTACGCCAGCGTTCATTTGACTTGACAGATTTTTGCATTTTGATGGCTATGCATAAAAGTAGCCAGCTAACATATGAAGAATTTGAGTGAAGCACAGTGAAGCTTTCTGAAGCATGAATTCAGGCCTAATTTGCCCCTTAGTATGATACCTGATTCTGTGATTTACTTATGTTGTCCCCTGGGTGATATGCTCCATCGCAGGTTTTGTTTTACCCCTTATTCATTCATGGACCATCACTTAAGGGAAGATTTGCTTAGGGATGAATTTTAGAAGTAAAAAAAACTTTGAAATTTGACCCTCAAAGTTTTTTTGAATTTTTGGAACTTTTTCAGGACAGGTTCTATGAGATCCCACATAGGCTAAAAGGGCAAATACTTCTTAATTCAAATTTTTTCAATTCAAATCGAATTTTGGGCTATTGGATAGTTGAAGTAGCCTAAAATTACTTTGAAATTGAAATTTTAAAAATTCAAATTTTATTCAAAATTTCACTTCAACCTTTTGTAAATGTGCCCTTAGCATCATTACGATCAGTTAAGCAAAATCTGCCTGAGGAATGGTTGCAGGGCCATGCCAAGCCAGTTGGGGGCCCTTACCTACCGAGTCAGCTAAACCTATGCTAGGGTTGCCACCTTCTCTGCTGGTTGTCGCCAACTATTGCCTATAGCTGCCATTCAGCGTTCATACCTGCACTCCCCTGCGTTCCGTTTAGCTGCGCTCAGCCACAGGGGAGCACAGGCCTAGATGCACACAGTTCTTTTGAATGAGGTTGTACCCACCAGATGAGTGTAAGCACCGAACGAAGGTTGGGTCGCAGCATGTAGCTTACGCAGCGCAGGTATGAATGCCCATGTGTAAGGGCCCATAGTTATAGATCTATGTGAATTGGCTTGGGCTAAAATGTTCCTTGCTTTTTCACTATAGCCCCTGAGTTAAGGGAAAGCGCACGTGGTCTCATTACTCAATCACATTGTCTACTGTAGTACTTCACTTTGAATGCACTTCAAATTCAAAATGCTAATAGATAATGGCAGATTTATCAAAGGTCGAATTTTGAGTGTATAAACTCGAAATTCGGGGGAAAAACGACCAATTGAAACTTTGAATTTGAATCGAATTTGAATCGAATTCAATCTAATTCAATTAGAGTTTTTTAGATTTACTAAATTTGTGTGAAGGATTTGAATATTCGCATGAATAGTCACGAATAGTCTCAATTCGATTGTGCGACTATTCGAATATGCAAATTAAGTCTTTTCGAAAATCGAATAGAGAAAATTCGGGCACATCGAATAGATCGAATAAATATATATTCGAGCGCTCGACTATTGGCCAGTCAAAGAACTTGCCCTTTAAATTTTTATTCGACTGCCTACTTTGCCAGATTGAACCTAATTGATTGTAGAAGTACCCCCATTGGCTAAAACACTAATTTGGCAGGTTTTAGTTGGTGAATAGTTGAGGTTTTTTTTTGTAACTCAAATCGAATTTGAACTA
Source organism: Xenopus borealis (assembly GCA_024363595.1). Taxonomy (NCBI): domain Eukaryota; kingdom Metazoa; phylum Chordata; class Amphibia; order Anura; family Pipidae; genus Xenopus; species Xenopus borealis. The sequence continues at coordinate 11,764,869 of CM044438.1, forward strand.
TTCCCTAGCTAAATTTCACCAAAATAAACTCGAAATTAAAACTCAAAAATTTTAATTTTCAATTTGACCCTTGAAATAAGGGTCTCGTGGTCTCATTACTCAAATCACATTGTCTACTGGAGGACTTCACTTTGAATGCACTTCAAATTCAAAATGCTAATAGATAGTGGCAGATTTATCAAAGGTCGAATTCTGAGTGTATGGGAGTTTCAAAAACTCCCATAAACTTGAAATTCAGGGAAAAAACGACCAATTGAAACTTATTCGAATTTAAATTTTTTTTAATTTGGGTGAATAGGATACCTGCAAACTTGGATCTGTAATTCAATCCTTTTCTTACACCCATGATGCACTGTGAGATCACAGTTGGCAGCTGAAAATATTAACAATGATGAAAGACAAAGAAGGGCAAAGAGAGGTGGAAAAACATATAGTGGTATAAAAACATCTGAAATATCCCCAAGTGATGTTACTCATATTCATGGGTCGGTCCAGGTCTTGGGTTAGTTCTGGATACCTATTAACCTTCTACTGCCTTAAACAGGTATATTTGATCCCTTTATCTGGAAACCCATTATCCTAAAAGCTCAAAATTACAGAAAGGCCATCACCCACAGAGTCCATTTTGATAAAATAATTTTAATTAAAAAATAAAACGGCACCTTGTACTTGATCCAAAATAAGCCAATGAATTGATATTGGGGTAAAATAATCTTATTGGGCTCATTACATGTTTAAATGATTTTCCTGAGGTATGGTGATCAATATTATGGAAAGATCCCTTATCCAGAGATAAAATATTCTATACCTATTCTATAGCATGGCACTATAATTCTCCAAATACACATTTTGGATAACAGTTCATAATGATTTTTTTTTGTTGTTTTTGGAAAGTAAAAGTGATAAAAGCAGTTTATTATGCAGCAAAAGGTTGCTATTGTGATGAGGCGTGAAGTTTCTCTGTGTGCTATGGTTTCAGATCAATATTTATCTGGAAGTGATCCGTGTCTGATCTATTTGTTTTGCAGGTTACTAATTTGTTCCAGTAACCACTCAACAGGATATGAAGCCAAAGCACGGAAAGTCAGCTTTAACGTAACCCTAACCTGAACCAGTCCTTCCCAAGGGAAACTGCAAAAGCACAAAGCTAGTTAAATGCTGGGAGCAGTAGTGTGGGAAGTAGCCATCTCCTGGGTTGTCTGTCATGCTTGGGAGACTGTAACTGAACCCTAAATTTAATGCATGTGTTAGTTCAATTAAATACTAAAAATGTAATTTACCTCATGTTTTTAGATCTTTTACTGCTTCAGACAAATTCATTTTGGACCCCAAATTACTTAAATGTAAATGGCTCCAGAGGACCCAAAGATATTTAATTTATCACAAAGCAACAACTATTACAGTTATAAAATTTAATAAAATATAATAACCACATAAAAACCACATTAGGATCACATCTAGTCATCTTCCAGAAACTGTCCTGCATGGCAGGGAATAGGAAGTGGAATAACTAAATATTACTGAGCCGCCCCCCAGCAAATTATTTTTCAAGGCCATAAAATATCTAGAAGCTGACTTGCTTTACCAATATTTTAGAATTTGTCACCAGGTCTGCATCCTCAGGGGCTCCCCATGTTATCCACTAGCCCCCCCCCCAACTGCAAAGCCCTCTCTGCACCCCCCCACCCCAGAGCACATGTGGATGCACTTACCTCTTTCCAGCGCTTCAGTGCATCTGGGTTCATGGAGAGAGGTAAGGAGAGGAGGTGCAGGAAGTGGGTCTGGGCTGGCGGGCGCTTTGTGCCTTTACGATCAGCAGACAGGGAGAAGGAAATTTGGGGAGATTGTCGCCTGCTAAAAACGCCAGGCGACAAAATCTCCCCGAATCTCCCTGTCTGTCCCTACCCTAAAGGAACATTCTATTGATCATTTGTGCAATGTAAAAGCAGTGGCTAGTTTTTTTTTTTCAGGTCAGTGATTCACCCATACCTGGGAAGTATTGAGTTTAAAAGAATCCAAGTCAGCATTCTATCATTTTTTCACAACAATCTGCCTAATGAGATTCGAATAATTGCTCTCAAGCATACCATGATGGAGTTTCCAGACCCTTATCTGTTAACAGAAATGTGTCTTATACATAGGCTCATTTTAATTGCAATACATGTATTTTCTATTGAAAATGACTAGACAACTGTTATATTGCTAAGTTAAAGGAGCCAAATTCTACTACAGTTTGTTCTGTTCACGATGTTTGCTTCACACCTATTGTTAAGACAACATTGACAACCGAATAGCTTTAGTGAAATATGGCCCATTTTCCTTGCTTTGCATTTGTCACTGAAAGCCCTATGCTTGTTGGTTTCAAAATCAAGCTACCAGTTCAACTTCCATGCAATTTCTCATAGTTGAATAGCTAAAAATGGAAACACCTTGTTAGAGCTATTCCATAATATATACTATTTCATGGAAATCCTGATTCATGGACCTATGAAATTCTCCAACACACAAAAACAAAGCAGATACAACTATGTTAACATTGTATTGAAAGGAATCATGTAACATTTATGACAAATTATGGTTTTTAAATTTCCTGCCATGTGTACTGATAGACAAGCCTTTAAGTGCTCAAAAAGAGAAAAGTAGACACTTAGGGGGTTACTTATTGAAGTCCAAATGGTAAAAAAAACCAAATTTTTAGTGGGGAAAAAAGCCAAATTTTTCGAGATTTATTTTAACCCAAGGATGCAAAAATTTAGAATCCAAAAATACTTCATCTTCAACCTGCGAGGTCCTGTAGAAGTCAACGGTAGAGTCTCTATTTGCAATTTGGAGCTATTATGGTCTGCATTGGGTTTCCTATGATAATCCACTGATTCCTCAGACTTCACAAAAAATTCAGACTTTTCATACATTAAATTCCCCAAAAAAAAAAAAAAACAATTTTTTGCTCTACAATACGAAAAGTTTTCGTGAGATAATGCAAAAAAATTGTTTTTCCCCAACCAATTTTTTTTTATGATAAATAAGGGTAAATTGTGGATTCTAGTTTGGTCTGGCTTTTTTTATTTAATATGCAGTTATACCAGGGTCTGTGCATATGATGGGGTCCGCCTTCATGAAGAGAAATACTGTAGCTTGTATTCACTGGTGCTGGAGATGGAACTATCAGGAGAAAAGATTGTTTTGGGAATGGGGACGGACGAAGGCTGTAGCCAATCAGAATGCAGCTGCAGACGACCCAGGCCCTCTCTAGGAACTTTGGATGCTCCTCCCCATTCATATTCCAGGCTGCAAGTAAAAGGATGTAACTCCTGTGAAGGATGGGTGGAGGGAAGATGTAGGCAGATGGGGAATTGGATAATAGGAATAGGATTTTGAGACTACAGTGGGAATTACCAAGCAGATCATTAGCTTCATTTTGAAGTCTGGCCCTGACACTGTTCAGTAAAGGAGTTGCTGCAGAGATGCACAGTGACTTATCAGTGTCGGGCCCAGAGCTTAAAGTTCAACTTAATGTTCAGCTTGATCTGCTCAGCTCCATGACAGGGTCCAGCTGGGGCTAGAGTTTGTCTTGATGATTTATACTACAGGGTACCATAAAAGTAGCATGCTCCAGGTGTGCCCCACATACAGGTCACACTGCTACTGCAACTGCTATGAAGTCTCATGAAGCAGGCACAATAGAAAAAATAGTAGGATCTAGACACAACTGGGCATTCTTTGTAGAACCAGGGGAGGGGGAGAAGTAGGAAGTATCAAAAAAGGGAAGCAAGAATGTATGGTATGTAAAGGATGAAGGAGACAAAAGCAGGCATTTATAAAAAAATTATATTTCAAGAAAAGTGTGGAAAAATTAATTAAACTTGAATTAATGAGGGAGACCTGCACATGTAGGGGCAAATTTACAATTATTCCCCAAAATTAGCTCAATCAAATTCAAATTCGATAAGCATTCGACCATCGAATGCTTATTGAATTGTTTTAGACTATCATTTTGCTCGCTATTCGATTTCTCGATGAATCCGTACGATCGGATACTGATCGTTCGATTTCACGAAAAAATCATAAAATTTCCTTTGAGCATCCGAAAAATTTGTACGATTCGAATAATCAAACGCTTCGATCGTACGAATGGTATTCAAGCAGGACTTAGTCAAAGAAGCCTATGGGGGGTTCCCATAGGTTTGTATAGCAATTTGGTAGGTTCAATCTGGCGAAGTAGGCAGTCGAATATTTTTAAAATTTTGATTCCTTTGATCATCGAATGATCGAATATCCGATCATTCGAGCTATTCAATCTATTCGATAATTCAGTATTCGATGATCGAAGAGGCCAAATTAAAATATCCGATTTTACTAAAAATTTGTACGATCGTTATTCGATCGAATTCGATCGAACTCCGATCATTTCACGTGAATTTCGTAAATCGGCTTTGATGTGTATGGAAAGACAAACAGGAGCAAATGGCACAAAAATGGAATACTTAAAAAGGATCATTGAGAAAAAAGAACATATTAAAAGTAAGAAAGAAGAGAAGAAATGAAAAAAATTAAATGGAGAGGGGAAATGAAAAAGTAAAAAAAATGTATTCACATACCATTTACAGTATGTCCAGCAATTTGGTCCTCATTAGGACTTTTATCCTTTTATGGGACAGAAATGGCATATAAAGTTGTTACTTTTCCAGAGTTTGCTGGTTGTACATGCAAAATTATATATACAGTATAGACATTATACAGATGCAGCCACTTGGATTTGTGAGTTAAATGCGTCATGACTCAGCATTAATTGAAGAAACTGTGTTATCTAAAGTTATCTTAACTCATTTAATGCATTTAACCTTTTCATTAGCATACCAAAGCACCATTGTTTTCAATGGTGAACTCTTTAATTGGATGGGATGCTGTGAAACAATATTCTGTGCAAAGTGGGATAAATGGGATAGATGAGTTAAATTTTTCTGTATCAAATGCACAATCCAAAGTGGCTTCATCTGTATATTGACAAACCCCCTTGTGTGCAGATAACATATAAAATATGAAATATAAAATGTAAAAATACCCCACAATTTTCAAGTGTAACATATACATTATAATATTCACTTCAAAGTCTACCTCTCTCACGGTACCCTCCAAAGGTTTAATTGCTAATTATAGCAACTATCTAAGTTAGCAAGCTCAAAAGCTATTTGGCACAAGTACAATAGGCTTATTTAAATATAAATCGACTAGTTGTAAGGCTTTAAGAACGCATACAAGACAATGTAACATGTTTAAATAGTGGTTTTATAGTTATTTAGCTTTTTATTCAGCAGCTCTCTAGTTTGCAGTGTCAGCAATTTGGTTTCTAGGGTACAAATTACCCTAGCAACCCTGCATTGATTTGAATAAGAGACTGGAATATGAATAGGAGCTGGACTGTATAGAATGATAATTAATAAAAAGTAACAATAACAATACATTTGTAGCCTTACAGAGTATTTGTTTTTAGATTGTGTCAGTGATCCCCCATTTGAAAGCTGCAAATAAACAGAAGAAAACTGCAAATCATTGAAAAATTATGAAGAATAAATAATGAAGACCAATTGACAAGTTTCTTAGAATTGGCCCTTCTACAATATACTAAACGTTAACTTGAAGGTGAACCACCCCTTTAAAGACAAATATCAGGGGACCTTTTTACCCATAAAGAGGATCACCAGAGGCCACCCCTTCAGACTAGAAGAAAAGGACTTTCATTTGAAGCAGTGTAGGTGGTTCTTCACAGTGAGGACAGTGAGGTTGTGGAATGCACTGCCGGGTGATGTTGTGATGGCTGATTCTGTTGATGCTTTTAAGAGGAGCTTGGATGATTTTTTGGACAGACATAATATCAAAGGCTATTTTGATACTAAATAGTGATGGGCGAATCTCCCGTGATTCGCTTCGCCTAAAGATTTGCGAATTTCTAGAGAAATTCGCGAATCGGCGAAAAATCCATTATTTTCTTATGTCAAAAGTGTTACAAAGTATCTTATCTGCACCTGTTAGCTGTTCTGGACTCTCTGCCAAAAGCCAATTAAGTTCAAATCTTTGCTTCTTTTTCTGGCTGTTCAGTGCAGAGAAAAGAGGGACTTTCCAGTACAAATGAGGGACAGAGGGTTGAGCTCTCAAAAGAGGGACTGTCCCTCCAAAAAAGGGACAGTTGAGAGGTATGCACATTTTTTTTTTTTGGTCCAGGGGGTGTGTGGGGGTGGTCCAGGGAGATCTTCCTGATTGGCTGCCATGTATCTGCTGGTCTGGGGTGAGAGGGCAAAAAAAAAGCGGGAAAAAAAATGTGGCAAATTGACGCGAACCCAAAATGCGAACGTCGCGCGACATTCGCGAACTTTTGGCGAGCGCGAACAGCGGATGTCATCCCTATTGAACTCTATATTAAAAAAGGGTTAATATCCTCCATGCCCCAAGCCAATCCCTGCTTATAGTATAACGTGGGTCACTGACCCCATCTAAACAACAAATGCCTTGTAAGGCTGTTGTTTATTGTTGTTGCTATTTTTTTTAATTCAGGCTCTCTGCAATTCATATTCCAGTCTCTCATTCAAATCAATGCATGGTTGCTAGAGTAATTTGGATGCTAGCAAACAGTCGCGTCGCGTCAAAAACGGCGCGCGACTCGTTTTTGCGCGGCGAATTTTTGGCGGCGAATTTTTCTGGTCGTTTCGCGAATTTATTCGCCAGCGGTGAATCGCGGGAATTCGCCGCGAATTCGCCCATCACTAATTAACACAGTAAAAATTGTACTTCGGACTCCTGTGCTTAGATCCTTTGAATACAGGTATGCAACCTGTTATACAGAATTCTGATGACCTGGAGGTTTCTGGATAACAGATCTATCCATAATTAAACCTTGTCTACTAGAAAATCATGAAAAAAAACCAACAGACTGGTTCTGCTTCCAATGAGGATTAATTATATCTTAGTTGGGATCAAGTACAAGCTACTGTTTTATTATTACAGAGAAAAGGAAATAATTTTTTAAAAAGATGGATTATTTGATTATAATGGAGTCTATGGAAGACGGCTTTTCCATACTTTGAAGCTTTCTGGATAACAGGTTTCTGGATCCCATACCTATACTAAAAGACTAAGGGGGGAATGTAATTAAAGTCACTAAGAGCAAAACATTTTGCACCAATAAGAGTAAAAATCCACATCTCGCAATGTAATATTGTTCCTTAAACAGTTATTGCATTGTGAATCGTTATTGCGCAGTGCGAATCTTAATCTTAAGAAGCGATTGACGGTGTCGTAATCTTTTGGAGAAAACATTGCGACTTTTTCAGTAAGAAGTTTTATTACATTACAATGACAGCGCATTAGCGCAAACTAGAAAATTCGCAAATGGCTTTCCACCATTCGTAAAATGTATATTGCATTCGCACAAAGCAGAATTTGTTCGCGCAAAGGCTTAACTTTTCACATTGCGCATAGTTTTTTGTGTTACTGACATACTGTATTACATTCCCCTATAATTGTTTTAAAATAATAGACTTTCTCTGAATGATTTCTTTTTCTCTGTCCCTATAAATCATAGTCCACATATGAACTAATATTATGATTAGGCATATAGGTATGTGATGAGAAACCATATTGATCATATTAGTGTTAGCTTTACTGGAACAGTTGAACTGCAGACATGTAACTACTGAATTAACCTACCAGATCCTATGACGTTAGATCAGTAATGCTATATTCCAGCCCAATGTGCTGAGGGGGGGTTTGCGTGGGGGGGGGGTTGGGGGACCCAGTTGTAAATTTCCGTACCAGGTCCCTTAGGGGTCTAGTTAAGTCACTGCACAAGCCACTGGTTGGGGATTACTGGTTTTAGTAATTTAGTATTGTAGAAAAACAACCATTGCCCAACAGAGAGATAACTTGCGTCCCAACCTTTCATTGATAAACAGAAAAGGTGGTAAGTTAATGTGCATAGGCAAATATTTAATAAGTGAAGCTGATGTTGCTTGATGTACTTGCCCAGGCTTTTATTAGGTATGAAGCCCCCAGCTGGACCTAATTATATAGGCTTTGGTGTGTTAATGTAACACCATAGGTTTTAACATCACATTTTGCTTCCAATATCCATAGAATTCAGTAGGAAGCCAATAATCATGGTATTATAAAAACACACGTTATATGGAAAAGCAGAAAATAATGATGAAATTAAATAAAAAAACACTGAAAATATTATTATTTATAGATATATGTGTGTGTGAGTAGCTAGTCTCATATTATAAAAATATACATAACAATTATGCTTGGGTATCCTATTTAAGGTATGAAGATCCAAATTATAAAAAGATCTGATTACATTGGGAGAAAGATTGAGGTTAAGGAATGGGAGGCGATATGGGATAATACCAAACGAGGTATTACTTGTGTCAGACAACAAGAAAATATCTTCAAGATTCTAATGTTTTGGTATCACACACCAGTTAAACTTCACTTCATCAGGAACTCCCACTGATTGTTGGAGAGAATGTGGTCACCAAGGAGACTTACCCCACATATTTTTGTCCTGCCCCCGCATACTAACATTCTGGGATGAAATTATAGCTTTATTAAACCAAATAACCCATCAAACTCTAGACAAAGGAATTGTGCACATACTATTGGGAAAACCATACAAACAACTTCCGAAGTATATGCAAAAGCTAGCTAACCAGATATTATCAGCAGCCCGCATCTCAATTGCGGCTAAATGGAAGACCCCCTCTATCCCCTCCTTGCAAGAAGTGAAACAAAGGGTCAAACAATATGAATACAATCTAGCAAGATTACAAAATAAAATCCCCATATATCTTAAGACCTGGTCTCTATGGGAACTACTGTCAACCCCAACCCAGGCATGAGCCTCGACTGTAAGCAATGAAGTAATACCAACTAAAAAGGTATTAAATTTAAATAAAAAAAAAAGAGCATCAAGGGAACTAGGACCCCCACTCCACCCCTACTGATCTTAACCACCCCCTTTTTTTCAGTTGCTTTTACTATCCTCTTTCCTCACTTTTACTAATGTTTATCTTTAGGCTAAAGCCAGACGGGGAGATTCGGGGGCATTTTGTCGCCTGGCGACTTCTCGCCGCGACTTGTAGCCCCCGAACCTCCCCGAATAGCCACTTCCCCAAGCGCACCGGTGTTGCTTGAAAACGCCGGCGCGTATCCACGGCGAGAAGTCGCCAGGAGACAAAATGCCCCCGAATCTCCCCGTCTGGCCTAGCCCTTATAGAAAGGAGTTAACACTGCCATATATGTGTATACATCTATAAATAAACATGTATAATATAGTATACGCGTATAAGCACTGGATGCCAACATGAAAACAAGATTGTATACTGATCCGTTTGTAACAAATGCAACATCCATGTTCTTGCTCCTTCATTTTTTGATGAAAATAAAATTTATGTTACAAAAAAAAAACAAATTATGAAAAGATCAATTATCTGGAAAAGCCTAGGTCCTGAGCATTCCCATACTTGTACATTTTTAATAATGATGATGTACAAAAACTAATATCTGAGTGAAAAAATTGCTGTTGATGGATAAAAATGGCTTTAATGGACTATAGGTCTGCAGGAAATATGTGTTCTCTTTGAACAGCTAATATTTATTGTACGAAGGTATGCATTATGTTTTGTGTATACAGGTAAGGGTCACTGCTGAGAGACACTTGTGAAAGACAATATAGGATATTTTCCATAAGCAATAGAGCTGGAATTAGAATAGAAGGACTACATGCATGGTTTCAGGGTAAATGAGTGCATGGTATGGCATTTGGCAGACAGAAAGGCTGAGTTCAGCCATCATTTTCCCAGTTGCAAAACCTTTACAGTCCAAGCTCAAGTGAAGGGCTGGCGAATTCTATCTGAAGTGAGGGTAAGGGGTGCATTTTTTTCAAGAATGTTGCTGGGCAGGCATTTGATGAACAAAGAACCAGGAATGCAATATACAGGTATGGGATCTGTTATCAGGAAACCTGTGATCCAGAAAGCTTAGAGTTGTACCTCGACTAAGGAATAGTCCAAATTCAATTCGTATTTGAAGAAAATTCAAATATTGAAACATATACTGTCTCTTTAAAAATGCGACTTCCACAATTTGCCATCTAAAACCTGCCGAACTGCTGTTTTAGCCTATGGGGGACCTCCTAGAACTGGAGTCAATTGGTGGAATTGTTTTTGGGAAAATTTGGGAAATTGATTCTAATTTGGTCGAACGCACTATTGGAATGATTTGAATACGGGCCTATTTGACCAAAAATAACTTCGGTTGGGGTTTTTAATTTTGATTTCAACGTTTTTTTTATTTGAAATTTGACCCTTGATTAATCTGCCCCTTAGATTATATAACGTATATGTCTTTATTAGTGATGTTGGCAAATGCTTGAGGTGGACACTTATTATTAAAAATGTTCAAGGAAGCAAAATAAAGACACAAGAGATCCTTTAATGCCCCGACATGAGCCCACCCTAAAACAAATGTGGCAAGCCCCTCAAATGGTTAAAACAAAAATTTGTAGAAGTTGTAACTTTTAAAGACAATCCCGCTTTAAAAATAAAAATTCCAATTTGCGGAGTAACAAACGTTCACCTGAGAGAAAATTTGGCTGGCGATAGGGCATAAAACTGTACTACTGGCATTCTCTTTCACTAGCAAATTATCCTTTACACCCTGTTTGTCGATGTCCCTGCAGATGGGATTTCTGGTGAATTTTCGCTAGCGGAGGCCACTTGACCCTTCAGTAAATCTGTCCCAAGGTATGAAAATCCGTTATCCAGAAAGCCCCAGTTCCCAGGCATTCTGGATCACAGGTCCCATGCCTGTATGTATTTTGTTTCTGACATTGCTGAACAACGTCACCAAAAGTGTAAAAAATATAGCTTTCCAGCTTCATAAACAGGAATTGCAGTTGAAGAAATACATTTCTTAAATGAAGACTCAATCAATTCCCCCACAATGGCGTTGGAACTGTTATCCGGAAACCCATTATCCAGAAAGTTCCAAATTATGGAATGGCCATCTCCCATAAACTCAATTATATCAAAATAATACAGATTTTTAATTTGTATTTGATCCAAACTAAGATATAATTAATCCTTATTGGAAGCAAAACCAACCTATTGGGTTTATTAAATGTTTAAAGGAGATTTAAGGAATAGAGCCACTGATTCTGCTTTTTATTTGCTCTACCCAAATAAAAGAACAAGATGGCATATTATGCTGCCCACATGTAAAAGGTACAGTTGTGTTCAGACATCACTAACCTTATGAATCACTGTTTTTGGTAGAAGTTATCAAGGGTGATCCTGCCCCTCCTCTGCCTGAGGCTTGTTCCAAATATTAGCATTGTGGAGTTCAATTAGTGAGGTCATTCATTCTGTGAAAAAATAGCTATCAATTTCAGTCCTTATTTAATGAAGGAATGAGAAAATGTTGTGCATGCTGTTTATAGTGCATTTCTCTTTGAGATCTAAATAAAATGGGTTGTGCCAGACATTGTTCAGAAGAACAGAGTACATTGATTAAAAAGTTGATTGCTGAGGGTAAAACATATAAATAAGTGCAGAAAATGATAGGCTGCTCAGCGAAAACCATCTCAAAGGCTTTAAAATGCAACCAAAGACAAAACTACCATTGAATGGATAGACAAATAGCCAAAATGGCAAAGACTCGGCCAATGATCAGCTCCACAATGATGAAAGAAGGTGTAAAGTTACCTGTGAGCACTGTTACAATTACAAGATGCCTATGTGAAGCCAAGCTATTGTCAAGAAGCCCCAGCAAAGTCCCATTTTTGAAAAAAAAAAAGATGTGCAAAAGAGGTTACAATTTGCAAAGAACACATTGACTGACCTAAAGAGAAATTGACCAACAGTTTGTGGATTGATAAAAGCAAGATTGTTTCTTTTGGATCAGAAAGTTTGTCAGATGACCCCCAAACACTAAATTAAAGCCACAGTGCACAGTGAAGACAGTGAAGCATGGTGGCACAAACATCATGATATGAGGATGTTTCGCATACTATGGTGTTGGGCCTGTTATCTCATACCAGGGATCATGGATCAGTTCAATACATTAAAATACTTGAAGAGGCCATATTGCCTTATTCTGAAGAGGAGCTACCCTTGAAATTTGGGTTTCAACAAGACAATGACAGTAAACACACCAGTAAATGAGCAAAATCTTTGTTGAAGACCAACACAATTGACATTATGGCGTGGCCAGCCCATTCGCAATCCAATAGACATTTTAAAATGTGTTGCACTTGGCAACTTTACTCCTCATGAGAACGAATGTGTGTAAGAGTTCTAATTCTTTAGTTCTATTCACACCAATATGAAAGCTATGCCGCTTCTACAAAATAAGGTAATCCATAATGTAGTTTAAATTAAGATATTTGCTTTACCTTGGGTGTGCCACATTTGCACACACACAACACTTCTTGGAACAAATGTGTCATCTTCCGGCATGGGTATTTACTTGATGTCAATAGGAACCTATGACATAAACTTGCAAAAGTCAATAGTGTGTATTGTGTACACTACTGTATACTTCAATTCCCAGAAATTTACTTTTACATAATTACAAAGTTACAGTACATAGTTAAATTGAGTTTAAAAAAGACCAAAGTCCATCGAGTTCAACCCCTGCAAATAAAACACAACATCCATACATACACATTTTAGTATCACAATAGCCTTGGGTATTATTCTTGTCCAACAAATCAGCCAAGACCCTCTTAAAGGCATTAACAGAATCAACCATGACAACATCAGCCAGCAGTGCATTCCACAACCTCACTGTCCTCACTGTGGAGAACCACCTACGCTGCTTCAAATGAAAGTGCTTTTCCAATAGTCTAAGAATTTGTTGAAAAACAAAATTTCTATCTTTGAGCTATTAATAACATTTTTTAATTTTTTGTCCTTCATAGTGAAACTAAGAACCCAGTGGGCCACTTTATTTAGATTTTTACCCATGCTGAGTTGTGTCTTTCATAAATGGGTACAACAGCACATGATGTGTGATTAACCAATGATTAAAATACATGTAGTATGGATTAGATTTAATTTATTATTACCTACAGTATCTTCTTTGACAGGAAACTGTTTTCCTTAATGATGCCAAAATACAGGCATGGGACCTGTTATCCAAAATGCTAAGGACCTGGGGATTTCCGTATAAGGAGTCTTTCTGTAAAGGGGTTATCCAAATCTGAATTTTCCTGATAATTTTATAAAAAAAAATCAGAGCAAACTAGAATCCATGATCTGACCTGATTCATTTATATAAAAGCACAATTTAATTGGATAGGAGAAAACTGGATAAATTCATGTGAAAATCCGAGGAATATGATTTTTTCAGATTTTTTTCACAAAATGCTCGATCTTTTTCATGAAGAGTCCAAAATAGTTGGATTTTTGGTCTAATTCCAGCATAGACCACAGAAACTTCCAAGTAGGACCTCTCACATTGACTTATATATAACTGTGGCAGTTCTGAGATGCAGGATTAACAGATTCAGTCAAAATTAGGATTTTATAGTTAAAAAAAAAACACACCCATTCTTCCTTTTTTTTTTTCCATTCCGACTTTAATAAATAACCTCCAATGTCTAGAATATCCTTCTAATCATAATGGGATATGAATAGCCTTGAATTCCTCCTGGGCTGGCATGATAAATATATTCAAAAATATATAATTGTGTTCATATAATTTGAATTGTGTTTTTACCAAAACCCTTATCTCTAGCAAATGTGTAAATTACAGTTGAACTGTTTAAACCACTGTACAGGTATGGGACCTGTTATCCAGAATACTCGGGACATGGGATAACAGATCTTTCCATAATTTGGATCTTCATACCTAAGTCTACTCGAAAATAATTTAAATAATTGTGTTCATATCATTTGAAACTTATCGCATTGTGTTTTTACAGAAACCCTTATCTCTAGCAAATGTGTAAATTACAGTTAAACTGTTTAACCCAGGTAAGAGGTATGGGACCTGATATCCAGAATATTCAGGACATGGGATAACATATCTTTCCATAATTTGGATCTTCATACCTAAGTCTGCTAAAAAATTATTTAAACATTTAATAAACAATAGACTTGTCTGGGCTTCAATGATGATCAATTACATCTTAGTTTGGATCAAGTACAATGAACAGTTTTATTACAGAGAAAAAAACTTATAAAAATTGGATTTTTTGGATAAAACGTAGTCTATGGGAGATGGCCTTTCTATTATTCAGAACTTTCTGGATAACACCAAAATGGAGTCTATGGGAGAGGGGCATCCCATAATATTAGAGCTATCTGAATAACAAGTATGTGGCTAACAGATCCTGTACCTGTAAATTTTCTCCCTTCAATGGCTTCTAAGTAGGGCATGAAACAAATGCTACTTAATTATATCAAGTCACCTCCCAAAATACAAATATCCTGTGTCACTTGTTTCTGGTTTCCCAATATTGAGTAAAGCAGAACATTTTTCTTGGCAGTGCCAATGTCTGCCCTTATACTACACTCCATTTAATCCAGAGGTAACTCTAGAGCAATCAATGCTTACTTTATAAAAGTGGCATTTGTGGCTCAGGAAATCAGTTCCTTTTAAGACACAGTTCGGTATACAAGTCACCGAACTGCAAGAAAAATGGGGGCATGCAGGGGGATATGGATATCAATATGTTGCCTCCTGCCACTGCTTATCTGTATTCCTGCACAAGGTAAGGAACAAGCAAAAATTAAAATAAACTCAATTTTAGAATACTTTAGACAAAAATAATTGTCCTATTAACATTTGTTTTTTATAGATATTTTGATGTTAAAGTAATTTTTTTGTAATATTTTTTTTGAGGTTGTGTAGCTGTAAATAAACTAAAAATATATGCACAAGGATACGCAAGATCAGTAGTCAAAAAAGTAGATATGTAACAATGAGCGTTAAAGGGTGGATCATTTTTTTTTAGAAAGTAAGAGAGTTGCTCATTCTAAGCAACTTTTCAACTGATCTTCAATGTATCTTTATTTATGGTTTTTTAATAATTTGCCTTCTTTTGACTTTTCCAGCTTTCAAATGAGGAACACCTACCCCAGCTAAAAACAAATGTCCTGTAAAGCTACAAATGTATTATTGTATAATTGCTTATTTTTAATACTCATTTTTCTATTCAGGTCCTCTCATGTTCATATTCCAGCCTCTTTTTCATAGAAATACATCGTTGCAAGGGTAATTTGGACCCTAGCAACCAGAATGCTAAAATTGCAAACTAGAAAGTTGAAAGCTAAATGGTGAAGATGTTGAGGGATCTAAGATTAATAATAAGTAGCCTAATTTGTGAGCTAGAGTAGTTTCTATGTAATGATTCAGGTGAAACAAGTTGGGTTAATAGAGAACTAAACCCTGAAAATGAATATGTATATAAATGCCCATATACTGAACCGGTTTAGAGATTCAGCATATCTGATCCAGACCTTGAAAGTTATCACAGGAGCTTCCCATCTCAGTTTTTGTTAGTAGTGTCATTGACCCTGCACATGCTCACTGTGCTCTGAGTAGCTTTTGAGAAGTTACTTTTAGAGGTGTTGCAAATTATCAAGCAGAAAATGAAGTGTGTCTTTCATATAAGCTACAGGGCTGATTATTCAATTCTAACACTGTTGTGCTTGTTTCTGAGTTGCCATGTACAATAATATGAATTATTTACTAATCAACCATATATTGTGACATTTATATTATACAGATATTCAGTAGCTTGTACATTTGGATAATTTTTAGAATATTTTATACTGAAGCTTACAACATGGGCATTAAGATGCCGGAAAATGGTTGACTTTTAACTAGCTGAAGTGAAGACGATTTGTTTGCAGTGATTTCATTTTGGGGTCTCTCTGTGCCAGATATTTTGTGATTCTATGCTCAACGGACAAACTGTTGGCAATATAATGACAGAGCATAATATTTTTCAAAAACATCTGGCATAAAGTGCAAATTAAATGTTAAATACTGCTGGCATGCCGACTTGAAGGATTAAATACCCCAAACAGAAGTGCTCTTTGCATGAGATGTGCCCTTGTACATAATACTGCTCTTGCACTTCTCTCCAAGGTCTTTGTAAATGATCCCTCTTACTTGCCTTTTAATTTTTTGTTTTTTAGTTTTTTAGGACATATTATTATTATCAACATGTATTTTAAGAGCACATACATATTTTGCAGGCTGTAAATTAAATGTGCTTATACAAACAGCATACAGAATTACATACATATCGACAAGTAACTATACAAAATTGAGGAAGGCCCTGTGCAAAAGAGCTTACAATCTAAAATGGGAAAGGATTGATACACAAGGTGTGGGAATGGGCAAGATCAGAAAAAAGTAGGTAAGAGATGTAGCGTATGGTATTGCATTTGGTAGTTAAACAGAATGAGGGTAGACATCTAAAGATTGGGAAGACGTCAGACAAAATGTGGGAGGGAATTCAAGAGGCGAGCATGTGAGGAGGTAACAATAGAAGAGTTGAAGAGCAGGTCAGTAGAGAGTAGTAAGCGGTTGAGTGAGCATCTAGAGATCAGTTCAAAGATGGTTTTGTCAGAGTTATGAACTGCTTTAAATGCGAGGTCATTAGTTTGAATTTTCTGAAAACTAGGGGCAGCCAGTGCAGGGATTAGCAGAGGCAGAGGAGGATTGGTTGTTGAGGTGTATAAGCTTGGTGGCAATGTTCATTATGGGCTGGAGAGGTCACATTCTCTGGCAGGGAAGGCTGGAGTTACAGTCATCCAGGATGATATGATGAGAGAGTGAATGAGAATTTTGGAGGTATCTTGGGTAATAGATGATGGTATTTTCGATGTGTTCCTTAGGTGAATGTGACATTATTTAATAAGTGATTGGATATAAAAGTTAGCTTAAAAGTAAAACAACCCCATGAATCCCAATGACTAAGTATAGTTAATCAGCACTTCTGTGACTAGGGAAAAGGCCATTCCAGGGTAGATAGGTGCACTGAATGCTACCTGCAGTGGAGTAACTACCAGGGGAGCAGGGGGTGCAATGGCACCAGGGCCCGCTCCCTCTCGGGCCCACTGGAGAGGTTAGGAGAGCTCCAATGTGCAATTCATAGGGGGAGAGCCCGATAGGGGGACCCAGGTGCCAGTCCTGCAGCAGGGCCCACTAGCGAGTAGTTATGCCACTGGCTACCTGAAAAGGTTACAAATTTGATTAAAGATGGAGGCTTTCAGCAGGGTGTCCAAATGATTCAACACCAACAGTATGAATGTAATTAAGAAGATAAACAACTCTTTAGTGGGAGGATTTACAGCTGAGGATGGAGACTTGCAGTTCAGCTCAGAATCTACAGGGAAGACTGCCACATTGCAGAGACTGAAAACAGGGGTCGGCAGCAACTTACAAACAATTTACTAAATGCAGTAGTATGCAGTAGTATGAATTAACACAGGAACACAGAAAGTCCAAGTCTTGCACATATCTTAGACAACTAATCCAGAATTATTAGCAAAGGAGTAACCAGAATACAGACCAGGTCATACACAAATTATCATATCATATTAATAAGACAGGCATTTTAGAATCTCAGATTCAGACAGGATAAAATCCTACCCAACTATTAGATCACAACACCCTATAACTAGATTGTGGGAACACCTTAACTCAGACAAAGAATATTATTGCTCAGACAAGGGGTAATGGGGGCAGGGACAATGAGAATCCTCCTCCCAAATCTGCAGGCACAGAGTTCTGGCTTGGGTGCCACTAGCCACTGGGTCCTAGTGCCAGGCTTGCACCAACACTGCCCTGTACAGGAGTATGCATCCCAAATGCTCCTGGACAGCATGCGGCCTTAGGACCAGGCTTTTGTGGCCTTGTGCGATGCCCCCGCAAATCTGATTGGAGGAAGCCATCCAACAATTAACCCTTATCCTGACTGAAAGTGTCCTAACAGTTCACTTGCAAATTGGCACAGTTTATAAAAGATAAATTTGCTAAACATATTATTTTCACCTTTATCTATATATATCGATCTAACCAAACAAATGCTGTCCTTTGCTGGCCTCTAATTATAACCACAAGTCAAATATTTATAGAGCTTTTGGGAGATGATTTATTATGAAATCTTATTTTCAATGACAATCTAAATGTCAGATTGCCAAAAAAATACTCTGTGCTTTTCATTGATACCGAATAAAATAATTGCCCTTTTGGACATAACATGTCAAACTTATCATGGGTAAGCACACAATAACTTGATATGTTAATCCTTTTTTGTGTGTCAAGTTGTGAAACTAGACAGTGGCATATGTATCACAATCTGCAAATAAGCTGAGTCAATGTTTATGAAGCCAAATTGCAAATTGACTCAGTAAAGGTTTATTTGCTAAGCAGATTATTAAGACAATTATAATACTGTTATCAATGCATTTTATGGTAGAAGAGCTTTAGCTTTTAGGTGTTTGCTGTGATATTTTTCACCTCTGGTTAAAACCACAAAATCAAATATTTATAGATCAAGGGATATTATTTATATTGAATATATTATTTCATATGTTATCAAGAAGCTAAGACTAATGAAATATGTACAGGTGCACCTGTATCTAGCTTGGCAAAGGGGCTTTTTGAGAGCTGAAAATAAAATTACTGGAATGCCTGCCATTTATTTTAAATATAATTACAAAAAAGGTATATTTTATCATAGCTGTATTTTTTTGGAATTGCGGGTGGAAATGGAGTACCTGGAGGAAACCCAGGCAAGCAAGGGGAGAACATATACGTTATAAATACTGTTTATGGGTTCAGATATTTTAGCAAAATTTGTGATATTTTGTTGCTTTGCGTTAAATCATCCAAACCTTCTAAGTACTGACTCAATCTGAAAACTCAATTCCTTTGGAGAGGATGTATGAGCAGGGCCCTATCCAAGTAACTTCTGAATAAACCTGATTTGTCATATTATTTCATATTAAATTACTTGGTCCGAGCAACTGAAAATAGTATATTCTGCATAACAGCCAAAGAGCAGGTCCAAAAGCTTGACTGCCATGCTAATGGCACATGGTATATTTTAATTACTACAGATACATTTATATAGAAATGTATTTGCAATAAATAATGTTGCTTGTTGAGTGTCTAAAGCAGCGATCCCCAACATGTGGCTCATGAGCAAAATGTTGCTCACCGACCCCTTGGATGTTTATCCCAGTGGCATCAAAGCAGGTTCTTATTTTTAAATTCCTGACTCGGAGGCAAGTTTTAGCTATTATCTTACTGTTATCTTTCTTTGCAATTAAAACAATTGGCAACAAGTATATATTTACTGTCTAGACCTGCAAAATCTTGGCTAGGTGGAAACCCTATGCATTTTAGCATTAGCCTCAAGGACCACAGAAGTCAGTAAATCCATTCAGCAGATTTATGTTCAAATCCATCCAAGTCTGCTCAATTGCAAGAAGATTCCAAATAAGAAATGTGCTTGTTTTAAGACATGGGCAGGGGAAATCCTGTTTGAATAGGTCTTGGTTGGTATACTGCTTTTTTCCCTTTTTTTATTAAATTATTAAATATTTTGTATCCACAGAGAATTCAACCATGAACTTTTTCTACACCACGACTTCTCCAGTATTTAAGTGTACGTATGTATGTTTAGAAAATATCACATTGCCTCTTCAAGCTTATTGAAACATGCAAACTGCCACACCCATCACCACCACTGGCTTCCATCTTATATATGTATATAGTGCTGATTTGCTCTCATTTTATTGGAATGGAAATATAAAAAGGCTACCATCTAGACTCTGTAATAAGATAATGTCTAATAATAATAAGTTATCATGTTTTAAACTAAGATTTATTTAGTCTTTGGTAAGGTGTTGGAGAACCCCAGTAACACCAGTTCAAAAAGATCCCTTATGAAATTTTTTTATGTTTTAATCTACAGCCCTCAATCCATCCCACAATTTGCAGATATGTAGCACCTTTGGGAACTATCACTTTAAGACCTTTGATGGAGACATCTTCCATTATCCTGGAGGCTGTAACTATGTATTTGCTTCTCATTGCAAGAGCAGCTTTGAAGAATTTAACATTCAGATACGACGCAGCCTTAAAGAGACTGTACCTGTCATCTCCAATATTAATATGAAAATTGAAGGGGCCAATATCCATTTGGCAGACCAAAGTGTCACTTTCAACAATAAAGAGTGAGTTCTTTTTGCACATTATAAATAGAAATAAAGAGGTGATTGTCTTGATTTAAACAATGTGGGTTATTTTCCCTAAAATGCCCAATAATGCAGCACAGTTGTACATTTAATGGAGGTGACCCTTATCATGAAAGTCATGTATAAAAACTACAGAAAAACTGTTTGTCCTTCTATATAATTCTATAATCTAATTTGAACCTAGGGTGACCTTGCCATGTAGTTTTGGTGGAATCCAAATTTCAAAGAGTGATGCCTACATCCGTGTTTTTTCCAAAATTGGTGTTGAAATATTGTGGAATGAAGAAGATTCTCTCCTGGTAACTACTTCAGTTTTTGGCCTTTTTTGTACCTTATATGTGATTAAATATAATTTTGATAACTTGATGAGAAGCCTACATTCAAAGGCTTTCCTTAGGTTACTGCAACTAGATAGTGTAATAGTGTAAAGAACACTATTGTAACTGATTTGAATGTCTTTTGCATTAGTTGGAACTAAGTCCAAAATTTGCCAATCAAACCTGTGGTCTCTGCGGTGACTTCAATGGGATCCCAATTCATAATGAATTTATTGTAAATGGTAAGAAGAAAGTTGACTTTAAGCATGTGTTTTCTCTTTTCCTGTTTCCTGTTACCAGATAGATGGTACAGATATCAATCATTTACTTCATGATTGATTACTTCAAATACTTTCATCACTGAGGCTCTTACGTTTAAGCTGTTGTGTTCACAACAACCCAGAGATAACTCACTAATTTGGTGAAGTAATTTCCAGGCTCACAATGATCCATTATTCCAGGAATCTCCTATTTCTTTTCCTACTAAGGCCTACCTCCACCATAAGCTTTTCAGCACATCACCTCCTCCAGCTAGTGGGAACCAAAAACACAGAATGTGTGGTGGCTTCAGTTTTTATAAACTAGTGAATCCTGACACCCCTGGTCAGTCATTGACTTACAAGGGAGATACTTTAAACCAGGGAAACCATTTCCCTTCCCCCAATGTAATCTAGAGCCAGCTCTAAGGTGTCCAAAACCCTAATAGAGACTACCTGAATAATGGTTGGCTTATCCTCCCTCTACACTTAATTGTGCACTCTGGGAATTAAAACTTTACTAACATATTTCTATCTAAAAGATGTGCAGTTGACTGAAACACAGTATGGAAATCTGCATAAATATAATGGACCAACAGAGAGATGTGAGGATACAACTGAGCAAGAGCAAGAAATGTGTATTAACCAAAATGTAAGTTTATAGTAACTATAATAAAATAAGAAGAAGCATTAGGTGTACTTTAAAGATCCCACTGTATATTTTCCCTAAATAGAAAGAGCTATGCTCATCGGTTCTGAATGGCTCAGCTTTTCAAGAATGTAATCAACTTTTGGATGCTTCAAAATACATTGAACTTTGTGAGCAAGATCTTTGTAGATGCTCAGGAAATTCAGCACCATTCTGCATTTGTAATATCTTTACTGAGTATTCACGTCAGTGTGCACATGCTGGAGGAAAGCCGCTAAATTGGAGAACATCTGAACTCTGCCGTAAGTACATTTTCCTCCCAAATAAATAACTGTAGGGTACTTTCAAAGCCACTGCCATGTCATTTTCAATTACAGCTTTGAAATGCAGTTACAATTTGGAATACCAGGAATGTGGTGATGCTTGTCCAGATACTTGCTCTAACACTGAACAATCATCAGTTTGTGATGATCACTGTAAAGATGGGTGCTTCTGCCCAGTGGGTAAGTTTTATTTTATCTAATCATCAATTTAATATTATCTTATTTTATTAAAAACATGTAAATATATAAAATGATGGGCCTTCTTATGAGATTTGCAGAAGTTTAATATACTAAAGAGCTTATTTATTCATTTTCAAGATCCCATTTTGCTGCAATTAGTGTAAATCGTGGCATAAAAGTTTAGTTTTTATGTAGTCATATGTTCCCTCCCCCGATTTCTAAGGGACAGATTTATGAACATATGTGTGGTTTTATTGTAATTCAAGTATTTCATGCTAAAAATTGTTTTTAAGTGCACAAAATGAAATAAAGCTATTTTTTATTCAAGTTTCAAGATCAATTCAAAATTTGGCAGACTCTTGAAAAAAAATGGTATAATGTGATTTTATTGCGTTCTAGGTGTTTTTTCACATATCAAGCAATTGAGGTTGTTTTACTTTTTATTCATAAATTCAGAATTTCACTTGAAGTGGCAGATTTTTCAAAGGTCAACGTGAAAAACTGAATTAAAAAAATTCTAATTTCGAGCTACTTTTGTGTACTTTGACTATGGAATAGTCCAAATTCAATTTAAATTTGGAAAAGAATGGAAAATACAAATATCGAAATTTATGTACTGTCTCTTTAAAAATTCAACTTTGACAGTTTGTCTCCTAGAACACACTTGGGCGCAAATTCACTAAGATCCGAAAATTCGCTAGCGTTGGTTTCACTAGTGTTCACCGCACTTCCCCCAGGCGAATTTTCACCAGCGCTACGCAAATTCACTAAAGTGCCAAGTTACGCTCAGGTCGGCGAATGGTAGCGCGTGTTACTTCGCCAGGCAAAGTTAGTTATGCTAGCGATGCCTAATTTGCATATGGCAGGAACTTAAGCGTATAATTGAAGTATATGTTACAGCCACTACATTCCACTACACAAGCCCAGGAAACCTTTAATAAATTAAATAAAGTTGTCCTATTCCCCTACATGTGCCCCCTATATACCATATGTTAGGAAATGTAGGGGGGAAGGAGGGTAACCCCCACAAAAAAATGATCCTTTTCAGACTGTCACCCTCCAATGGTAAAATACGCCAGCGTTTTTTTGGGACTTAGAAAAACTTTCCATTTTTTTTTCAAACTCCTATCTATTGTAAAGTCTAAAGTAAGTTTTACCATTCAGGTAAAAATTTGATCTAGGTGAATTTGCATAATTCAGTGTGCAACTTCACCTGGCGTAAGGGTGCAAAGTTGTGCAAGTCTATCTACTTCGCTAGCGAAAGTTTTAGTGAATTTGTGAAGTTGCGAAATGACATCATGCTGGAGAATTAGCGCTAGCGTTAGACGCTTCGCGCTTTAGTGAATTTGGTCCTTGGAGTCAATTGGAGGTCAATTTTTTGGGGGAAACTTTGATTTGAATTTGATCAAATGCGCTATTACAGTACTTCAATTTGTACGATTCAAATTCGATCATATACTGACCTATTCCTTCGAAAACAGACCTATCCGGGCAGAAAATCTACTTAATTTAATTTGGTTTTTGGTCTTTTTGAATTCAAATTTAGAAGTTTTTTAATTTTGAAATTGGACCCTTGATAAATCTGCCCCTAAGAGTTTTTGAGTTTTCAAGGTTAAGATAAAAGAAAATCTACCTTTCCAACTTGTATTTCAGCAGGTTTTAGTTTGTAAATTGTTCTTTTTACAATTTTCTTGATCAATGGCAAAATTAAAAAAGGGATTGTTAAAACAGAAATGACCATGTGAAGAAAAAAAAGACAATTGCATTTTTTTTGGCCCCATTTGCACAAATTATTGTTAAATGCAATCTTGAGAGTTAAGAAATCAGACCCTTTGTATGTCTGTCACTTTGAGATGTACTGTATGCTGTAGCAGATGTGAAATGGGCAAATACATTTTTTTGGAAATCAGTGTTTGTCAATGTGACAACATTGCATTGATCTGAAGATGTCTAAATTTTGTTGTTGTTGCTACAGATTGGCTAAAATATGTTTCAGCTGTGTAATGTCCAGTAGTCTATAATTTCATTTGTGTCTTAAGCTGGCCATAGACGCAAAGATCCGATCGTAAGATGATTCCACGATCGGATCTTTGCATCTCCCGACCTGCTCCCGACCTGTCACTAACCTTCAGATCAACTAAAGTAGTAAAAAGCACAGACAGCTGATGTTCTGCCCCTGACAAGGATCGTACTAAAGTTGTACGATTAAAAACCTAGTGATGGTCTCCCACTGAAAATCGTACGATCTGCAATAGACGCAAAGATATTATCGCCAGCCGACAAAAATTTTCTAACCTGGCCGATCGACCAAACGACCGATCGGCATGGCACGACAAATGTCGGTGCACTCCACACACGATCCGAAAGTCGTACGATAGTCGTATGAATCGAGGATTCGTACGACCAAGTCGTTGCGTCTATGGCCAGCTTTACAGCACTGTAAATACCTCATTAATGTATAGCCTGTTGACAAATTTTAACATATTTCAAACATAGTATATTCTTAATATTATTCTGATTTTATTCCAAGGAATGGTATTTGATGATGTCAACTTCTCTGGGTGCATTCCTAAAGAGCAATGTTCTTGTAGACACAATGGAGATGTCTACGCCACAGAAACAGGATATACGGAGAAATGTCAAACTTGGTAATCTCTTTATTTTGCCTCTTGCAAAAAAATATGTTTAAATAATATATATGTTATTATTTATTATAAATTATATAATATATATCATTATTATTATTATATATTATAGATATGTGCAGATAACACACATATATATATATATATATATATATATATATATATGATTGAAGGACCCACACTCCATTTCTCATGTGAACAAAAGTGTTACTTTATTCTTAGTTGCATTTCCAATGTTTCGGCCCCCATTAGGGCCTTTTTCAAGCTTTTTCAAGTTTTTTCAAAACATTGGAAATGCATCTAAGAATAAAGTAACACTTTTGTTCACTTGAGAAATGGAGTGTGGGTCCTTCAATCATCTTGCATAATTATGTTTGACCAACGCACCCGAATTTGCTTGAAAATCTGGTAAGAGTGCATACACCACATGGACCACATGCTTATATATATATAAGCAGATTGAAGGACTCACACTGGATTTTTCAAGTGAATAAATGTGCTATTTTATTCTTTGATGCTAACATATTGTCTATTTGACAACAAATAGCAGTAGTGGAAACTCGACATAGATGACACATTTCCATTTATAAACTGTATTATTTTCATTGCTCATCATATATACTGTATTTTTACTCACAAGTAAGTATTTTACTTTTTGTTCCACGTTTTCTATTATGTAGGATTTTGGATTAAGGATTTTCCTTGTTTTCCTACCTTGTACTGTATTTATTTGCATTGTGTTTTTCATAGGTATGTATGTCTTAAAAATACAAAAATAATTGTAATTTATTTCATCCCAAATATTGCTGTTACTGATATAAATATTAAGGGCTAGTAATGCTTCTTTTTTACTATCGGTCACTATTGTATTGATAAACAATGAATCTGTAAACTGTTAGCATTGTTTTTGTCATTGCAAGGTCACGTCTTATGTATTTGAAATGTTAAGAACTTCTAGCTCCAGGAAACCGAAAATTAACTAAATGCATGCTGTTTGCATTGACTCGAATGCTAATATTTTTCCCCAGCATTTGCCATGGAGGGAAATGGAAATGCGATAAGTCTCCATGTTACGGAACTTGCGCTGTTGAAGGAGGATCGCATATCACAACTTTTGACCAGAAACGTTATAATTTTCATGGGGACTGTACTTATACTCTATCAAAAGTAAGTAGAAAAAATAAGTCAATAGCACTGTCCTGAGGTATGCTACTAAGATATTGGTTACAGACTGCCATGAAATTTCTTTCTTATTTATCCCACAGACACATGAAAATGGCCTGTTCAGTATCTTGGCAGAACTTAGTCAATGTGGCCTGTCCAACACAGAAACTTGTCTTAGAAGTGTTACAATCAGTCTGAATGAAGGAAAAGATGTACGTAACTAATTTACGTTTAGTTACAGTTCTAGAATTTATTTTGTGAAGGGATGCCACTTAAAACTATTGTATTTGTGTCCTCTTCTGTTTTCCCAGTTAATTGTTGTGGAGTCTTATGGCAATGTGCATGTCAACTCTATGTATTCCCAATTGCCTGTCTCAACTGGTAAGTCGTAAATGAAAGGTACCTTATTTTTGAGTGCACACTGCAATCTCTCCTTAAACTGAAATGTGTTCTACAGAATTTCTGGTGCATTGACAGCAACCAAGAAGAGATGAATTTATTCGCTAGCCATGGATTTGTGACAAATTCCGCACTTTGTCACCTGCAAATATTTTCACGAAACTGTGACAAATTTTGCAGCGGAAAATTTAGTTATGACAAAAAAAGTCACCACACCAAAATTGTCATTGAGACAAAAAAAATTGCCACACGAAAATACGCACATTGACTTTAATGCATTTGAACAAAAAAGTCACCAAGACAAATTGTCACTAAGACAAAAAATTTGCCAAAAGAAAAAAACCCCATTGACTTTAATTCATTAGGAGTGAGAAAAAATGCTGCTTGCATCAAAAAAATTGTTACCCATTGATTTCAATGCGTTACACAAATTTTTCAGTGTTTTGAAATTTCACAAGTTTTTTGGTGAAGCAAAACAGGACAGATTCACTCATAACCACAACCAAGTAAAAGTAAATGTTTGCTTTTATGATGAAAAATCTCTATACACACAAAATAAAAATACAGTATGTAACTGCCAACTTACTATGGGTTCCTGGAGAATAGTTACATATGGAGGGCTGCACTTAGCTCTTCACTTTTTTTAGTTTACACAATGAAGTTAAATTTGCTTGTTAGTTCAACTTTTTCTCACTTTATTAGAAAAAGAAATGTGATCAAAGTCCCAAACCAAATCCCCTTAATTTGATGCTCAAAAAGACTTGTTTTCTAGTTGTTGCCTGAAAAATTGGAATTTATCGGATTATCAAATAAAAACCTGCCCAAACAGCCCGACTATATAGAGAATCCTGAAGATAAAAAACAAGTTCAAATTGTTAAAGGGACCATATGCTGTTGACCTACATGATTCCAACAGGTCTTAGCTGGAGTATTTTTGGATTCAAATTTTTAGCAACTTTAGAGCATAATAAATCTTGAAAAATGCAAAATAAATTTTCCTCCGAAGAAATTTGAGTTTTTCTTGCACCAAAAATATTTGAGATTTACTAAATTGACACCAACAGAGTAAAACATTCAGAAGTTTGCCCTGGTTCTGTAAATCTTACTTATCAAGAGCTGGTCTTGCTTTTTAATTGGTTACCACCTAAACCACACATAGAAAAAAAGTATTACTTAACCTATCAGCTACTTATTTTAATTGAGCAGGTAGCCCTTAGGATACTGTTCAAATGTGTAACTTTTTATTCTTAATCCTTTCACAGCCAGTGCCATAATTTTCAAGCCTTCATCTTTCTTCATCATTGTGCAGACAAAAGTTGGTATACAGGTTACAATTCAACTTGTGCCTGATATGCAAGTCTATATTAAAGCTGATCCTGCCCTAATGAATACCACCTGTGGTAAGCTGTTTAATGACATTCTATACTTCTTTTGAAGAAGCAGTGAACCTTAAAATAAAAGATTAGGATTTCAATTTTTACCTAGTTACTATGGTCCCACTTATAATGGAACCAGTCAGTGGATTGAATAATATGCAGCAGGTATGGTAGAGGGCCAGAATAGACGATAAGTAAGAAAATAATTAAGTTAAAAGAGCATCTGCATTAATCTCTGTTCTAAAGATTTTCAATTTAAGTTTTACATTTTAATTTTTGAAATTAAATTTTACATTTTAAGATTTAAATTCAAATTTACTATACAGATGCAGCCACTTGGATTTGTGAGTTAAATGCGTCATGACTCAGCATTAATTGAAGAAACTGTGTTAGTTAAAGTTATCTTAACTCATTTAATGCATTGAACCTTTTCATTAGCTTACCAAAACACCATTGTTTTCAATTATGAACACTTTAATTAGATGGGATGCTGTGACACAATTTTCCGTGTTAAGTGGGACAAGTGAGAAATCTTAGTTTAGTTATTCTGTGTCAAACACACAATCCAAAGTGGCTTCATCTTGAGAATGGCAGAATTAAAAGGCAAATAATTACAAAGCCAAACAATTTCCAAGACTACAAATTTAGAATATCATCATTAAAGCTAATTTTAATGAATGGTCTGCTTATCATTGATACTGATTTGTAATAAAAAGACCTCCTGTAGCATGGGTGCTTTCTTGATAATAATGTTATTGAGATCACTGATGGCCATTGATTAATAAAGTAGAAAAATAATTAAAATAAGTTCCTCATTTATTCATTGCTCTTAGGTCTTTGTGGGAACTTCAACAACATTCAGACCAATGAGTTTAAATCTCCAACTGGTGTCAATGAAGGAACTGGAACATCTTTTGGCAATTTGTGGAAGACACATGGAGGCTGTAAAACTGTGAAAAACAGTTTTGAGGATCCTTGTACTCTCAGTTCTGAATCTGGTATACTTTCCTTGTTCATGAACACTATTACCTGTCCTAAACATTTTAAGTTCTAAAATAATGAACTATATGTTTAATTTATCTAAACATATGAGTATTTTTTTCTTAATCTCTCTAGAACAATATGCTTCCCACTGGTGCTCCATGTTGACAGACCCTGAAGGACCATTCTCTACCTGTCACAAATCAGTGGACCCAGCTAACTACAAAAAGGTAAATGTTAAAAACCAAAAAATGCAATAAACCACATGGTTTATTGCAAATAAATGCATGCCACAAGGACACTTATAAATGTGTCAAGCAGCTTCACTATATTTAAACAATGCAAAGTACCGAATGCAAAAAAAATAATAATAATAATAATAAATGTACAATTGTACAATTTGTAAGGGTTAATATGAATTTGGAGAAAATTTAGGAAAAACTTTTCCTGTCCTTAAAAGGGAATCTGTGCAGGCTTCCACATGTATTAGTTAACCTGTGACCTAAGTTCTTTCTACATTTTCAATAGTGTAGGTTATATACAAATGTATCAGAATATACCACATTACCATCATGCCAATGATTTTAAAATATAATAATTTGGAACTTTTTTAAATTAGTATAACTATGTCTTGAAATTGTACTTGGGGCCATCAGTCCTTTTTTTTCATCAATTCATTTTTATTTATTTCTTGTGTTATGAAGTATTCGTAACATTGGTATAACAAGAGTACAACATGTTTATCACAAATATTTTACATGCTCAATAAAGTCGACATATGTTTACAGTAAATGTATGAGATATAGTCATGACAGATTATCTTATACAAACATAAATCTATTAACAAGCTTTATTGTTGACATTCTGTGCTCTTGTGATTATTTAACTTGATAAAGCGTAAAATTATAATTAAAATGAGAAAAGGAAATTAAAAGAAAGAAAACAACCACCTAAATTAAATTACAATGTTTCTGATTGTACCAAGTGAGGTATTTTAAATTACCATGTGAGTCATAGAAAGCTACCATATCCTGCTATTGGGACATTATGCTGTAGGCCATACTGACAGGAGGCTGCTGGCTGAGGGGTCTCTACTAGTGATGGGCGAAACTCCCGCGTATCGCTTCGCCGAAAAATTCGCGAATTTCCAGAGAAACGAGTCGCGCGTCGTTTTTGTAATGGGTGTTATTTAGGAAACTTGCTAGTTTTTCATTCACCGTGATCCAATCTACCTTATGTTTAAAACCAGCTATGGGAATAGATCTTGTTTTCCACGCTTTTGCAATAGTTTGTTTTGCAGCCATAAAGATGAACGTTAATAGTTTATGTTGCACCTTAGAGAATCCTACAGATTTACCATTCAGAATTGCTAAGAGTGGGTCTCTTCGCATGTTAATTTGAAAAACAGAGAATATTATGGTATGCATTCGAATCCAGAATCTTGCTACCCTTGGGCATGTCCACAATATATGGTACATTGATCTGATTTGTTGACAACCTCTAAAGCAATTGGGGTCTGCCAAAGGGATACCTTTTGCTATCCTGTAACAGATAAAACTTTGTATGAGGCCTCCAACAACACTGTATTCATAGAGCTAGATTTTGTAATTTCTCAACATTCCCCCAGAGCTCTGTATCATATGTGGCTGACATGTCTTCTTCCCATGCCCAGACATAAGTGTGATCCCTTGGGTTTGACAGATTATTTAAAGTGGAATACAATATTGAGATCTTGCCCCTCCAGTGTGATGGGTGGAGGCACCAGCGTTCAAAAAACTATTCTTTATGTTCCACCCTATCCCAATGATTTTTCAATGAGGATACATAGTGTATCACCTGTAATGCTCTAAATGTTTCTGAAGTCGGAAGTTCATGTTGAGATTGGAGATTGGCTTTGGAAACAGGGCCTCTTGCTGTATAGCAATTATGGATACTAGTGATATTGTTGGTGCGCCACCATTGGATGGATGCTACAGATAGAGTCACTTGGATTTGTAAGTTAAATGCGTTGTGACTCAGCATTAATTGAAGAAACTGTGTTATCTAAAGTTATCTTAACTCATTTAATGCATTTAACCTTTTCATTAGCATACCAAAGCTCCATTGTTTTCAATGGTGAACTCTTTAATTGGATGGGATGCTGTGACACAATATTCTGTGATAAGTGGGATAAATGAGATAAATGAGTTAAGTCGCGACGCATTAAACTCACCATCCAAAGTGACTGCATCTGTATATCTTGACCCGGTATAAATTCTGGGTTTTGGAACAGGGGAGTTACAGGTGCCCAGGGTGACATTAGTTTAGTGGAGTATTTAACTCTGTCCCACACCTTCAGGGTGGTGTCTAGGCTTGGGTTCCTGACGTCTGATTGTTTGCGGGATGTAGACCATATCAGGGCCTCTGCTGTGAATGGTGCACACAAATAATTTTCCAGCTGAACCCATTGTGGGCCCGCCGGGCCTGAGTGCATAAGTGGAATAGCGTTAAGTTGGGCAGCATAATAGTAGTATAGCAGGTTTGGGAGACCCAAAACCCCCTGTGCGAACAGGGTTTTTTGTTTGACTCTGGGAAATTTTTCATCCCATATACTGTATATCTTAGTATTTTCCTTTGGAATTCTTTTAGGTCTGAAAGGTTGAGTGAAACTGGCAGGGTGCGAAAGTAGTACAAAATCTTTGGCAAGTAATTTTGATGGAATTTATTCGTCCCACCCATGAGATATGATATCTACTCTATAATTAGTTAAGGAAGCATACAATTTTGGGTAGTTGTATTTATATAGATTGGAATACAATGCCGTTAGGTTGACTCCCAGTATTGATATGTGTTCAGGCTGACATTTAAAATAAAAATTGAGTTTCAGGAGTTTAACTGCTTCAGGAGGGAGATTCAGGTTGAGTGCCTCTGATTTCTCATGATTTATGGTCAGTCCCGAAATATCCACAAATTTACTTAACAGGTTAAATAGGTTAGGTAAGGAGGTTAAGGGTTGGGTCACAAGCATTGTTGGAAGGAATTAAATAATTTTGTTTGATATGGGGCTAATGTCTGGGCGAAGAAAATCCGTCGGGACCTGGTGCCTTTCCCGATTTTAAATGCTTAATTACTGCTGTTATCTCCTCAATAGATACATCTGTTTCTATACCTTCAAGTTGGGTTTCTGTAAGTGTAGGGAGTTGTAAGTTGTACATTAGTTTCTTATATTGAGACAAGTTTAAATCCCTATAATTTAGCAAATTCTTGTGCTATTTTTACCGGGTTATTTGTTATCCCTCCTGTTTGTTGTTTAAGGGGATGAACAATTATGTGTCGTGGGCTGTTTTTGAGTTTTCTTGCAATCATTTTACTGGGTTTGTTCGCATTAGAGTAGAATTTCTGCTGTGACCATTGGAGAGCTTTTTTAGCCTCGTGGGTGAGGGCCAAATCTAAGTCTAAGCGTATTTGATGTATTTCATTTCGGAGGTCTAGGTCAGGATTATCATTCTGCCTTTGTATCACTTGATCCAATTTTCAGGACAAGGTGTCTATTACTACCTTACGTTGTTTTTTACGTCTGGAGCCCAGTTGGATAAACCTGCCCCTGAGGACTGCCTTGTGAGCCTCCCAGAGGGTAGTGATATGTGATATAGAGGTCTAATTTTCCTTAAAGTAATTTGTTATAGTGACATCAATATCTTTCACTATGTCTGGAATCATTAGTAGAGAGTCATTAAGTTTCCATTGGTACCCTCTAGCAGCCTGATTGTCTGTAATTATTTGGAGAGAGACTGGGGAATGGAGCCCAAACATGTGTAATAAATCTTCTCTGAGAGAAATTGTCTGAAATAGTCTGTCTGAAATAATTTGACACCCCAGGCGATTGTATATACTTACCTCACACCCTGGATGGTGCTCCTATCAGCAGAAAACTGCACCGGCCTGGGGTTATTCCAGCAAGTGCCATGGAGTGATCAGCTTCCAGCTTCTTCTGCCGTTACATGGGTGCAAATGCGGAGCACTACGAAAAGACGAACTTTAACAAAGAAGTAGGCTATTTTGGTCTACTGCACATGGGTCTGCCCCAGGAAATTTGGAGGAAGAAGAAGGAAGCTGGTCGCTCAGCAGTGCTTGCTGGAAGAACCTAAGGACCAGTGCAGTTTTCTCCTAATAGGAGCCCAGGGTGTGATGTAAGCATATATAATCACTGGGGGTGACTAATTTTTAGCACCCCAAATTAAATAGGCATTTCCTTCTCCTTTAAATATCTCACCTTAAGTGGCTTAAACAACCAAAATGACCATGCTCTGTTTTGTAAGATAGGTCATTCATACTTTTGAAGTGACTTTCTCATGAAATTTCTTTATATAATGTTGTGTGACTAAACTTAACACCTTTGTGCAAAGTAAGCATTATTATGATCCCAATAAGGCAGTAGTGCAAGTTTGAAACTATATTGCACTTTTTTCCATCAAATCTTGCACACACCCCTCATCCTATTCAACATATGGACATTTGACCTGCTGGAACCCCAAGTTCTAAAATATATTGTCCATAATACAGCCTTATTCTTGAAATTGGACAGGGTAACTAAGTTATTTTTTACACTTCAGAACTGCATGTTTGACACTTGCAACTGTGAAAACACTGAGAATTGCATGTGTACAGCACTTTCATCTTATGTTTATGCCTGCTCCAGAGAAGGAATATACTTGAATGAGTGGAGAACTTCTGTATGTGGTAAGTTTCTCTGAATTTTAAACACTACAAAAGTATTAATGAATTTATTCCACAAGGAAGAAGCTACAGGAGAGGCTGAGGTAAGATGGCTATGAAGCCCACCACGTCCATCAATTAAATTTTTCAAAACATAGGAATAAAAAGTGTATTAACAGATAAATACATACAATCATTTGCAGAAATTGAGGGATATTAGTGGATAAGTCACCTTAGACTAAGCAATTGTTGATGACCATGGACCTAACCCTAAGAATGGAGTCCAAGGTTTTAAATCATAATAATATCATTATCAATCACAGAAAGGGTTGCTGATATACATAAATATAATTGCTTAAAGGTTAACTTTTTTATTTTTAACAGGCACATTTACCAACTGCCCCCCATCTTTTACCTACAATTACATGGTCAGCACCTGCCAGCTCACATGCCGTTCAATTAGTGAACCTGATAGTACCTGTGGTGTATCATTTGTGCCAATTGATGGCTGTATCTGTGAGGATGGGACCTATTTGGATGACACTGGGAACTGTGTCCCTCCGAGTCTTTGCCCCTGTTTTAAAAAAGGGGCAACAGTGCCACCAGGAGAGGTTATCCATGAGAAAGGTGCCATATGGTAAGTCACCAACCAGTACATCAAACTTTTGAACAGCATCAAACCAAACAGCAGTTTGCTTCTCAAATGTTTCCTGAACATCCAACATGGAGAAGTACCCCAAGACCTCATATGGTTACATTTCTCATTGCAACATAACTGTTCAATGAGTTTGCAACTGATCCTTAGCATACAAGTCAGATTAAAAAGCAAACATTTATGACCTATATGACCCCCTCAATTCTCTGATTGGTTACTGCCTGTTAACCAATCAGTGTAAACCAAGAGAGCTCCAAAGCAGGAAGTAGTGTTCTGGCTATTGTGTTATACATCCAGTCACTTCAGCCTTTATACATTACATTCTAGCTAACTATATTGACCTATCTATTTACTCAATGTTTAATTTTATACTGAAGATTTCCTTTAAAGATAAATTTTTATACTAAAGAATTTTTTTGAAGCAGGGATGTCCAACCTGCTGCCCGAGTACCACATGTACCCCAGGTTGGATATGAATGCGGCCCAGCTTTAAATGCTTGGTTCCCGAGGAAAGTCATGTTGCAAAGGATATAGGAATAGACAGGAGGGGGGACTCTGCCCATTGCCCAGTTAGTAATAATAATAACAATATAATAATAAGTAGTGATGGGCGAAACTCCCGCTTTTCGCTTCGCCGAAAAATTCGCAAATTTCCAGAGAAATTCGTGAATTGGCGAAAAATTCGCGAAACGAGTCGCGCGTTGTTTTTGACGCGCGTCACGTCGTTTCCGACACGTCGCGTCGTTTTCGTCGCTTCGTTTTTGGTGCATTGGCGAATTTTTCTGCGGCGAGTTTTTGCTGCCGTTTCACGAATTTATTCGCCAGCGGCGAATCGCGGGAATTCGCCCCTGGCGAATAAATTCGCCCATCACTAATAATAAGTCTATTTAATAGCCAGGTGTTGCATATTCCCGTGTATAGCTCCATCTGGTTATCTAGTTCTTTTCAGTGCCTTTTCTTTACTTTTACAAAAGTGACTGTGTATTTCATGTGTGGCCCCAGACAATTTTTCTTTTTCCAATGCGGCCAAGAGAAGCAAAAAGGTTGAACACCCCTGCTTTAAAGGCACATTTATTCTTTAAATATCTGTTACAGATTTGTAATTATGTTATAATCACATTTTTTACATTTTTACATTTTACCAGCTGTTTTGATTTTCTCAAGAAATTTAAATTTGGTGTTTGAATACAGTGTTTAGTTTAAGGAAAAAAAACAGTGTAGGTGTCTTGAATTAGTTCTGGCTTTTATTACAGCACTTGCACAAATGGACAACTGGACTGCATTGGAGGAAAACCCAAAGAGAAAGGTAAACTGGTGATCAACACAATAAAACAGGTCATTGTTAAACTGGGGCTTAGTATCAAGACTGTACAGTACATCAAAAGATATCATTACATAATAGCTTATTATGTAATAATAGCAAACTATTATTATAATAGCAAACTATTGTTGAATGTAAATGTAATACAGCGTCCCCCCGCGTCAATGTTGATGCCTGCGTTAATTCTGCTGCTTGCATAAATTTTGACACCAGCATTAAAGTCAATGTGCGTCCAGATAGTTTTGACACACAACGCTTTTGACACACGTTACTTCTTCAACATGGGTCCAAAGTTTTTTGGCCCCGGCAAATTTTCACCCAGCGAATTTACTCTGCAGTTTTGCAAGTTTATTTGCCAGCGGCAAAACGTGAACATTTGCCGGAAATTCACACCTGGCAAATAAATTTGCCCTTCATTTATGAAATATCATAATTATACTAACTATGATGGATGTCTATTTCTCTTAGAATGTAAGTACCCTCTGGTCTATTTCAACTGCTCCAACACCTCTGCAGACACCAAGGGATCTGAATGCCAGAAGAGCTGTTCAACATTTGACAAAGAATGTGTAAGGGATTTATTATAATATGTCATACTAAAATGCCCAAACTCAATTTTGAATATAACACCTACTGTACATCCTATCAATCTCTGAACTTGTTACTTTTAACCTTTCCATTGTCCAACAGGAAATCAGCCATCCGCAACAGTTAAAAAAAGTCCTGAATTTGTTTTGTTATTTCTTATTTTATACATATTTGACCTCACTTCATACAACTGATGTTGCCTTTTGACCCCCCCCCCTGACATACCCATAGTCTTCTGGTCCTTTATCCAACACTCTCTACCTTCTCTATTCTATGACTGGTACATAGAGTGGTAGTAGGGCATAGCAAATTAGTACTTGTAGCATCAGTACAAGTGATTTCCTGAAGTTACTACCAGTATTTCCAGATGGCCACAAAACTGTTCAGATACTCATGGGCTTTACCTGCTGTCTATAGGTAACAATAGTACATCTAATCCCAGAAAACATTTATATATAATCTTTAAAACGTTTTTTTTCTCACTGTGTGCAAATATTTGTAATAATAGTTTTGAATTCCAATAAAACAATCATTGTTTTCAATATACCTTACAGTACAGTACAAAATGTGTATCTGGCTGCATGTGCCCTAGTGGACTGGTGCTTGATGATGAAGGAAACTGCATTGAGGAGAGTGAATGTCCTTGCATCTATAATGATGAATTCTATTCACCTGGAGAAAAAATTAGGGTACAGTGTAATACCTGGTGAGTATCATTAAAGCTATAAATTATAAAAGTACTTTTTATGTGTGTTTAAAAACAAGAGAAAGGTATTTTCACAAACTAGCTGTTCCAGAACTACCAGTGCTTAAAGATTGCTTGTTACTGTTTATCACTAACTAATAAGTGGTATTTTCCCCCATCTATAGTGTGACAAAAAAGTTGCATGGTAGACAAAACCATTGTGTGGTAGACAAGAAAAACATATGCATAGGATTTGAGACCCAGATATTATCTTTTGGTGGTCTGATTTAATAATTTGGCCTTTTTTTGTAACATTTTATAATTAGTAGTACAGGTATGGGACCTATTATGTATGTATGTATGTATGTATATTTTTATTTATATAGCGCTCCTTGAGGGCAAAGCACTGTACAGTAACAATAATTTAGTAGTACAAACAAGGGATCACTGCATTAATCAGTAACAATAAGTGCATTATTATAAATACAGTTTGCATAAATATAAAATATAATTACACATTGTTGAGACAAGATGAGGCTTACAGTCTAAATGGGAGGGTAACATAAAGACACAATTTGGAGGGGTAATAAAGTGCTTTTTACAGTGGGTGAAACAAGTGCCAGTTCAGGTGTTATCCAGGTGCTCCCAGAGGTAGTCTCTGAGTTTTGTTTTAAAAACATTGAGGGAGGATTCTCTCCGGAGAGATGAAGGAATGGCATTCCAAATATAAGGAGCTGCAAGAGAGAAGGGTTTGACACAGGAAACAGCAGTAGAAGTGGGGGGGTACAACCAAGCGGTTAGTCTGAGAGGAGCGGAGGTTTCGGCCAGGAACATATAGAGAAACAAGAGATGAGATGTAGTTAGGTGTAAAGGAATGAAGGGCTTTGAAGGCTACGAGGAGAAGTTTATAAGTTATTCTCTGTTTTATCGGAAGCCATGATAATGACTTTAACAGGGGAGGGGCCTGTACCCTTTTGGATGAGAGAAGGACAATTCTGGCAGCAGAATTTAAAACAGACTGTAGAGGGGAGAGATGGGAGTTAGGCAGGCCTGTTAGTAGAAGGTTACAGTAATCTAGTCGGGAGAGGATGAGAGCATGCATGAGTGTCTTGGCTGTAGCAGGTGAAAGGAAGGGACGTATTTTTGCAATATTATGTAAGAAAAAGTGACAGTGGCGTTAATATGATCAGAGAAGGAAAGAGAGGAGTCAAATATCACCCCTAGACAGCGTGCTGAGTTGAGCATGAGCATATTATCCATAATGCTTGGGACCTGAGGCTTTCCAGATAATGGGTCTTTTTAGAATTTGGATCTTCCTACTTTAAGACTACTAGAAAATTGTGTAACCATTAAATAAACCCAATAGGCTGCTTTTGCTTTCAATAAGGATCAATTATCTTAGTTTGGATCAAGTACAAGCTACTGTTTTATTATAACAGGGAAAAAAGAAATAATTTTAGTTATTTGGTTATAATGGAGTCTATGGGAGACAGCCTTTCCATAATTTGGAACTTTCTGGATAATGTGTTTCCGGATAATGGATCCCATGCCTGTAATTTTCTTTTTTCAAAAATTTAGGTTTAAGGTTATTTTTCTCCCTCGTAATGATTGTATTAAAACTAATTAATTTTAAGTTTGGTTTAAAATAAATGAAGCTTAAAGTACATTTTAAAAATGTAATTTTAAACATTGAGATATGTTTAAACTGAGCTAGGTATTGAATCATTAAATGTATTAAAATGCTGAACAGTTTAAAGATGCAAGAAAAAAAGAAAAAAATTGCTCAAACATGCAGGTTTTAAAAATGAAGATGTTTTATTTCAAGCAGCGTAGGTGGTTCTTCACAGTGAGGACAGTGAGGTTGTGGAATGCACTGCTGGGTGATGTTGTGATGGCTGATTCTGTTGATGCTTTTAAGAGGGGCTTGGATGATTTTTTGAACAGACATAATATCAAAGGCTATATTGATACTAAACTCTACAGTTAGGGGCAGATTTACTAAGGGTCGAATTTGGAATGCCAAAAAAATTGGAAATTTGCCCAGGGAATAGTGGGGGAATAGTGGGGAGTTAAAAAAATTTGAATACAAATTTTTTTAGCACAATTCTATCGATGAAATGATCGAATAGGGAAATTCGATCAAATTCGAATCGAATTTTCGAACGATTTTTAAACGATCGATCGAATTTTTCTTATTCAATCTTCCTCATTTCGGTAGGTTTAACCTGGTGAAGAAGGTGATCGAATTTAAATTTAAAGGGGAAGTATTTGACCTAATTTGCATATTCAAAATTCGAATTCGAATCTTTTTGAAAATTCGGTTGAAAATTCGAATCCATCATGTGAATTAATGTGAATTTAGTAAATCTGCCCCTAAGTATAGCTATGGGCATATATGGTTTGTGTGAAAGAGTGGAGGGGTGCGTGTTTATGCAGGGTTTTAATTTGGAGGGGGTTGAACTTGATGGAATTTGTCTTTTTTCAACCTAATTTAACTATGTAACTAGTTACTATATTTTTATCCCACTTATACATTAATATTAATATAATGTCTATAAGCAAGATTGCTGACCTTCTAAACTGTTAACATATTAAATTGTTTTATTTAAGTTTAGTTTAAAATAAATGTAGTTTCAACTACATTTTAAAATACTGCAACATGTTAAAACTGTAACAATTGCAAAATTTGCTCTTCATTTGTTGCAATTGATTTGTTAAACATTTAGGGGCAGATTTACTAAGGGTCCAATTTGGAAGTTAAAAAACTTCAAAATTCGACCATCACATTTTTTTAAAGTGTTTTTTTTCGAATCGGTCATTTTTTAATCGAATAAAAATTGTTTTATTAGAACTATTTTGCCAAAAAAAAAAATAGATTTTCAAAAATTTACAAAAAGACTTCTTAAAGGTTCTAGGAGGTCCCCTATAGGCTAAAACAGCAATTCGGCTGGTTTAAGGTGGCAAAGGGTTGAATTAGAATCTTTTAAAGAGACAGTACTCCAATTTTTGAATGGTCGAAATTTTTAAATTTGAATCTAATTTTGACCTATTCGATAGTTGAAGTAATATTTGAATTTTCACTTCGACCTTTAGTAAATCTGCCCCTTAATTTTGAAAAGCTTTAAATCATAATTTGTGATGGAAATGTGGAAAGAAAACATGTCTTGAAGTTATTTCAGAAGCTATTTTAAAACAAAAAATATGGTACATTATATATAGTTTGTTTCACTCTGTTAACAGTCTCTCATTCCTTTATGCAGTATTTGTAGAACTAGAATGTGGGACTGCACAGATAACACATGCCTGGGTACATGTACTGCGTATGGAGACGGTCATTATATCACATTTGATAACAAAAGATATCAGTTCAGTGGAAACTGCCAGTATACTTTAGCTCAGGTACAGTATCATGACTTTGTGATCTATTTGAGGACACCATACCCAGAGGTGGGCCAGCTCTATGTGCAAATGCATGCATGACTGGCCTTCAAGCAGTAAGAAGTACTGCATGACTGTTATTTTACATATGTTCAACATAAGTCTAATCAATAATTCGTGATGGACGAATCTCCCGAGTTTCACTTCGCCGGAAAATTCGCAAATTTCCAGAGAAATTAGCGAATTGGCGAAAAATTCACGAAACGAGTCGCGGCGCAATTTTCGGTGAAATTTCGCCAAGCCAAATTTCGCTGGCATTCCGCTAATTTATTCGCCAGCGGCGAATCGCGGGAATTCACCCCTGGCGAATAAATTCGCCCATCACTATCAATAAGACATTTTATCTGTTTGCATTGGTTTGGGTGAATAAACTGCAATAGAATGACTACAGAAAAGTTACTCAGCACATACAGGAATTAAAAAGTTACCTTTTACAACTTTAGATATGAAAAAAATAGATGTAATTTTCAAAGGCAAAGATCCAATGTTCTTTAGTGAATACATCCTGGTGCATTTACATTTAGAAGGTCAGAAGTGACAGCTACAAATTAATTCTCCACTCAGGGGCAGATTTATCAAAATTTGAGACTAAAATCACTTACTTTATATCCATACCTATGGGATGTTTAAAGAAGAACTAATACCATTTTACAATTGAGGTTCCAAAACATAGGCACTCCAAAGTGATTACTTTTACTTACCTGACACTGGTGCTCCTATTAGCAGAGTGAGTACTACAGAGCAATCCTCTTCCTGATTTTTCATTTTTTACATTTCCCGCAGCAGATTAGAGCAAAATAGATACCTTTTTCATTAAAGTTTGGCTTTTTTCTCTGTTGGGCATGCGCAGCCATAAGAAGACCCGAAGAAGCAAGAAGAGGATCTCTCTGTGGTGCTCGCTAGAAGAACCCCAGGCTGGTGCAATTTTCTCATGATAGGAGCACCAGCCCAGGGTGTCAGGAAAGTAAAAGTAGTCATTTGGGGGTACCTCACATTTGGCACCCCCAAGGGTAAAATGGTATTCATTTAAAACTCCTTTAACAGCATATTTTACAAATGGTGAACTCCATTGATAAATACGATTCTAAAAATCCCAGATGAATGAATAGAAAGTGAGCGAGTTTTCTGTGGTGAGTTCTTTTCTCACATGTTGATAAATCTGCCCATTTAATGTGCAAATGCTGTCATTTTCTGACATTAAAGTGGTCTTATTTGTTTCTCCTGTTTGGTCCAGCAAAGATAATAAAATCCCATTAATGCCTGATAGTGAACCAAGTTTACTATGAGACATTCTTGCTGTTGCTAAAAATCACTCCTTCTACATACCCTATTGTAGTAGTGGTTTTAGTGGTGTTTGGGTCCTAAAGGAAATAATATATCTTATCCAGTGCACCCCTTACTTCACTCTGCAGGTTATGAGAGTGATTATACCTCTTGCCTCATCAACGACTTAGTTCAATAAATAATGTATTGCGGTAGTACCGATGGAGTTAAAAGACAAGGGCAGGCCATTCATCTTCAACAAATTGTATATAAATTCAACAAAATGTATATAATATCTTATATAAAGTATTTGAAGTCTAGTGAGATGTTTGCATTTTCTTTTTCATTAATCTTGAACGTAGGATTTCTGCACAAATGATACCTCACTGGGAACTTTCCGTGTGATCACAGAAAATATTCCATGCGGCACTACTGGTACCACCTGCTCAAAGTCCATTAAGTTATTTCTAGGGGTAAGTAGCTGATAGCTTTCTTCATATATAACACATTTGTATTGTCATTGTGTCTTATGAATTCAACCCTCATGGCCATTTCTATATAACCACTTCTCTTATGGAGCATACATACTGTATGTATGTTTGCCCCAAGAATGTTGTACCTCTGTGCAAGTATGAATATTATGGTCATTCTGTTTTTAACATGAGGAACGGAGTCCAGAGCCTCCAACTGTGCAAACTATACACCTGTGCATGCCATTTGTACTTTTGTATATTACAACAAAATAATTTAACTGAAAGGGTATAATTGCCCTAGTGGAAATTGATTTGCTTGCCTCTATCATGTGAGAGCAATCATTTCAATGGAACATAAGTCACTACATGCATCTGTGTAAAATATTAACATTACCAACCACTTAAAACATCCATATTAGCCAATTTATTGAAAAACATTTTAAAGTTATCTCTTCATAGACCTAAATCTTGTTTTTTTTCCTACAAATCATGATTTTTCTTAGAACTATGAACTAATACTTGGAGATGAAAATTTTGAGGTGATTAATAGGGAGGTGGGAGATTATGTGCCATTCAATGTCCGTCAGATGGGAATCTACTTTGTGGTTGAGGCTGCTAATGGACTTGCTTTGGTATGGGACAAAAAAACCACCATCTTCATAAAGTTGGCTCCAGATTACCAGGTGAGGCTTTGCAATATATAACTATATGTATAGGGGCAGATTTACTAAGAGTCGAATAAAAAAAAAATCAAAATTCAACCATAAAAAGGGCATTTTCGGTCAAAAATGGATCAAATAGGTCCATTTTCGATCTAATAAAAATCGTTCAAATCGTTAAATTTGAAT
The DNA here is from genome assembly GCA_024363595.1 of Xenopus borealis. Taxonomy (NCBI): domain Eukaryota; kingdom Metazoa; phylum Chordata; class Amphibia; order Anura; family Pipidae; genus Xenopus; species Xenopus borealis. The sequence continues at coordinate 11,807,405 of CM044438.1, forward strand.
GATTTGAATAATTTTGGAAAGAATTTCAAAAATGTTTCAGAAACACTCCTTAAAGGTTCCAGGAAGTCCCCCTTATGCTAAAATAGCAATTCAGCAACTTTAAGGTAGTGAAGTGTCGAATTCAAATTCTTTTTCAGTATTTGAATTTTTTAAATTTGAATCGAATTTTGGGATATTCGATAGTCAAAAATTACTTTGAAATTAGAATTTTTTTAATTAGAATTTTCATTTCGATCCTTTGTAAATGTTCCCCATAGTGTCTTACTCCCTTAAAAACAGGGTATGTGAAATTACAACTCTTGTTCTATTGAATGCAGTATGTTTTATTTTCATGGAATTAATTCAGTTGCATGTTTATATGTTTTTCAAAGGGATATACATGTGGACTTTGTGGTAACTATGATGGAAATGCGGAAAATGATTTTATAACCAGGAGTATGGCTGAGGTTGGGGATGTGAATGAATTTGGAAACAGCTGGAAGCTTTCACCAAGCTGCCTGGATGCAATGGCAGTCAAGGATCCATGTTCCGCTAACCCCTATAGGAAAGCATGGTCACAGAAACAGTGCAGCATAATCACTGGGCCCACCTTCAGTTCTTGTCATGCTCTGGTAAGCTAATTATGAACAAAAGAAAACTGCTTTAAATTCGACGTTGCGGTTGATGAACGATAGATGGATCAAAACAATGTCCCAACTGTTGGAACAAAATTAGTGATGGGCGAATTTATTCGCCAAGGGCGAATTCGTGGTGAATTCCCGCGATTCGCCGCTGGCGAATAAATTCGCGAAACGACCAGAAAAATTCGCCGCCAAAAATTCGCCGCGCAAAAACGAGTCACGCGTCGTTTTTGACGCGACACGCCGAAAACGACGCGATGTGCGTCGGAAACGACGCGATGCGTTGGAATCGACGCGACGCACGTCAAAAAAAATTAAGGTCAAGGCTTTTATATGATAAATTATAGTTATACTTTCTATAACCAATAAGCCGCACTACCAGTCTTCACTGATCTACAACAATCCCACATATCATTAAAACAAGAACATATTTAAAAACACAACACATCAAGTTGAACCTTTTGGCATGTCCCCAAACATCACTGACACTGTGAGCTTTAACTGTACCTTTATCTGTAAATACTGTACATACTACTCAAACACACACATAAATATTAATGTACAATCACCCGCATACACAGCTCACAGCTTATGGCAGAGACTTCTAAAAATATGGCACAATATTTATCGTATGTCCATTTGCCCCCCAGGACCTCACAAAATATCGTAAAATGACCAATTGTTTGATGGATAGGGCTAGACTAATATATTCTACAGAACTGAAAGTTAAAAGACAGTGAAAATAGAGGAAAGTTTGACTTCTAAGTTGGAGACAAAGAAGCAAACTTCAATAATAGAGAAATCATGGGTTTTTAGCAGCTGGAGGCTTCAGAATATTTGCAGGTTATATCACTGCTAACATTTTAAATGTTGAGAGAACCTGTAATTGTATATACAATCATGTGACCTCCACATGAGTATGAAATGTAGAATACACATTGAAATAATTTATATAATTTTGTACAATGTTAGCATGGGCGTTTCAGCCCCTGTTTCTACCCTGAGGCAGGCAAAGTGGTCACCCCTTCCCCCCCCACTGGGTTTAACTTGAGTCAGAATGTGATGAGTTTGGCTGTATCCCTACTGCATAACACACAGTTGTGCCTTTTTGCAGAATACAGTAAACTTTTTCATGGCTGATGTGCTCCTGAATGTTAGAAGACCTTTATCTCTCCTTGAAGATTATATTTTTAGTCAATTAGCAGAGATCATCAACCACAGAGAAAATATAGAAATATACATTTTAGAAAAATATTACTAAAACAAGGCTAAAATTAGTTTCTTAATTTCCATATAGGTGAACCCAGTTAACTATTATGAGACTTGTGTTAATGATGCCTGTGCATGTGATACTGGTGGAGACTGTGAATGCATCTGCACTGCTGTAGCTGCATACGCCCAAGCATGCAGTGAGGCGGGAGAATGTATTCAGTGGAGGACCCCAAAAATGTGTCGTAAGTAATAAATAGTCAGATAATTTAAGGTGCTTTGTCAAGAGCTGGTTGCTGTTAATACATTGTTTTGAAATAAACAGCAAATTATAGAATTTATAGTTGACTTGAATCAAATCAATCTTTTTTTTTATCATATTTGGTAGCAATATTCTGCGATTTCTATAACCATGATGAAGAGTGTGAATGGCATTACAAACCCTGTGGAGCACCATGTATGAAAACCTGTAGGAACCCTACTGGAGTCTGTTATAACAATTTAAGTGGCCTTGAAGGTAAGTTGTTTTTAACAACTAAAAATAAGTAAGCTAAGAATTGATCAGAATTATAGAACCTGTAGGCATTTCTGAGAAATCTGAGCTTAAAAAGGTATTGCCAAGAGGTGTATGCTGTACTAGATTTGTATATTCTGTATGATTCATGAAAAAAACATGAAATGCATCAACTTTTTTTCTGGGGGCCTGCAATTCACCTTATTCCAAGGGGATGTGATTAACTTTCATCTGGTGAGGTTTGTCTCATAGTCTTGTGAAACTGCTATAATGTAGTCTTGCTCTTCATTGGTAAAACCAGGGTTGTAACTATAGAGAAAGCAGAATGAGACTCTCCTTCATATACAATATCAATACATACTGGTTAAACAGGACAACCTTTGGATATGTTGGGGGCCCTAAAATTAATTTGCTGCGGGGCCCAGTAACATCTAGTTATGCCACTGGGTAAAACTTATCTTTTTACTTCAGAAACACTACCATACAAACAAGTTGCTATGTAGCAATGGGGTTAATTGAAATAGGACTAACTAGCATTTTGTATGCCACAACAAATACCATTAATAAGAAAAGGGCATGTGCACACGTATTTATATATTTATATATATTGTGAGACACCAGCTGGAAAAGTAATAAATGGTGTCTATATTTCACCTAGGTTTCTTACCTATACATGGTGAGGGGCTCCAGGGAATAGATATACTGTAGGGAGAAAAGCTTATGGGTGTTCTCCAACTTGTTTTGAATCTCTGGTCTGGGTACTGGTGTCCGAAGGCTTTGTAGTGCATTGGGTGGGATGAAGCTTCCACTCCTAGGTCCATTCCGGTTTTTGTACCAGGAGCATGTTCAGCCGACTGAACAGTAAAAGGAAGGTTTTCACAATTCAGAGGGGTGAAAGTGGAAGAGGAGAGAGCAGGCTCCATAAAACCAATCCAGTCACAATCAGTACCTGACTGTTTGGATTTTTGCCATGCTGAAGTAAGCTGTTTTTGTTTTCTCACTGGAACTGTGTTATTTTGCCAAATAAACAAGCAGGCCCAGTCCTGTTTACAACCTCCACTTGCTGTTCCCTTCATGTTAAGCAAGCTCTGCAGCCATTAATTGAGCAAATCCCCACAAGATATAAATATATATATATATATATATATTACTAAGATAATAAAGACCAGCAACACTGGGGAGTTTTGCAATAATCAAATTGTTGTATTCATGTGCATAACCGACGCTGAAGTTTCGGTCCCCAACGGGACCTTTCTCAAGCCTTCAGAAAGGTCCCGGTGGGGACCGAAACGTCACGTCGGTTATGCACATGAATACAACAATTTGATTATTGCAAAAATCCCCAGTGTTGCTGGTCTTTGTTCTCTGTGTATGGATTTGTTTACCATGCACCTGGGTTATACTGATTAGTTGGAGTGATGTTCTGGACTATACTATATATATTACTATATATATTCTATATGACCTGTACATGTGGAGTACTGTAGCTAACAATAAATTGGTACAAGTGATGGGTGAATTAATTTGCCAGGTGCAAATTCACTGTGAATTTACATGTTTCGCATCAGCGAATACAATAGCAAAACTGCGGAAAAAAATCTGCTGCAACAGAATAGTCACGCACATCAAATTGTTGACTTTAATACATTTCGCAGATTTTTCCCAGATTCACCCATCACTAATTGGTACAGATGATTTTTTGGTTCCTCAGGTACTGTAGGAAAGAGCCTACATCTCTACATGCTCATCTAGTAGAAGGTTGTTTTTATTCCTTTTATGGTGTCATTGCTGATTCCCTGTAATTTTCATAATTAGGCTGTTATCCAGATTGCCCTGAAGAGAGGCCTTATTTTGATGAAACATCTATGACATGTGTATCTTCATGTAACTGTTATGATGAATACAGAAAAGAGTATGAACCTGGAGAGGAAATTCCAGGAGAAAACAAATGTTTACCATGGTAAGAGCATTTTCATGATATAATGTTCGCAGGGGGAAATAATTATGACTTTAGGAATAGGACAATTAATGAAAATTCATTTTCAATTTGCTTTGTGGTTTTTAGTGACTCTACTGTTTGGGTCTGGTTTAATACAGTTTGTTTTGTTTTAATAGTAACAATGGTTATTTCTGGGATTAAATCACAGATAGAAATAAGAGATAGATTTTACATTCCCAATAGACTTAAAATATTGGTACAGTACTGTATGTTGTCATAGTTCCTTGCTGCCACTGAACTCCCCATGAAAAAGAATTTGAAGGTTCAAAACATCCACACTAGTGATGGGCGAATCTACCCAGTTTCGCTTCGCTGAAAAATTCGTGAATTTCCAGCGAAATTTGCAAATTGGCGAAAAAACCCGCACAACTCGTTTTTTTGGCAAATTTTCGCTGGCGTTTAGTGAATTTATTTGCCAGCGGCGAATCGCGGGAATTCGCTGCGAATTGACCCCTGGCGAATAAATTCGCCCATCACTAGTCCACACCAATTCTGATGACTTGGAAAACATCTTGAATTCTAGTTATATATTACATGACAATGTACTGTAAGATTTAGTTTAAAATCATTTGGAGAGTTTTGTGAATAAAAATCTTTGCAAATCAAGCCAGTAGGAGTCTGTACATGCTAAAGCAAAGTACTCTCTTGAATGAACAAATGTTTACCTCTTTCTTAATCCCTGGTAAAACATCAGATTGAGAATACAGTTCAGCTTTAGCTGCTAGCCTTAATAATATATATTAATGAGATGTAAAAAGGCACAAATATGTAAATAAACTATGTACAAAAGTAATAAAAGGTTAGATTTGTTGTATTAGAAAAAGAGTCCTTTATGAGTTCTCATGCTAACAGATCTTTTTCCACAAACCACAAAGGTCCAGGAGGCACCCATTTTCCTAAAGAACAACCAATGGTTCTTTAACGTGGGTAAAGATGCAGTGGAAAATTGATATGGTATAGGTTTTGTTATCCAGAAACTGTAATTGTGGGAAGGCCATCTTCCATAGACCCCATTTTAAGCAAATAATTAAAAAACTGAAAAAATAAATCAAAATCTATTTCCTTTTTATTGTAATAATCAAAGTGTACCTTGCAATTGATCCTAACTAAGATATACTGTAAGTAGTTCTTATTGTGGTCAAAACCATCCTACTGAGTTGATTTAAATGATTTTAAATTATTTTTTCATAGAAGGTATAGGGATCCAAATTATGGAAAGATCCTGAATAAAATTGATAATTGATAATGTGGAAAAGCATATGTGGCAGTATAATATTTGACACTGTTAAACGCTCACGCACAATTAGCATTATTGCAGTATTGTTTTATTAAACATTTCTGCCTTTCTAAGCTCATTGCATTTTTAACTTATTTTATAGCTATTGCACCCAAAATGGCAAAGAATGTTCCAAAACATCAGGTAAAGTATTTATTAAAAACACATCTGTCTGCTCTTAAATTTACCTTGATAAAAATCTGTGTAACATTCTAACAGTATTAATAGGAAATGTCTTACTGGATTTCAACCTTTTTTTCAATAGATTTTGATGGGTTTTGTTGCTGCTCTGGCATATATAATATTCAAAATTGCAATATTTCTGAGTTTATTAGAGTTTAACTTTTTAATCTCCAAATTTTAATGAAAAATTTTAACAAGTAAAAGCTGCTGAGTATTGTTAAAAGTCAGTGTAGAAATGTATCTGAACATTAAAGCAGCTTTATTTTAGTAAGGTTTAGTAAAACAGTTGAGATTTTACAGCTTTATTGAAAATAAATGAACAATGTCATTGTATTTGCACCTTTTTTTCAGTGATAACATGCCAACTAACACATTGGATGGGTATATATATACAGACAACATGCAGGAACTACATAACCCACAATGCATTGCACTGTGATGTTGCTTTCCTTATTAAAATCACATGTGTAGGGGAATTGTGGTGTTTGGAGGATGCAGGCTGAGGAGAGCTGGCTACTGATAAAAAGTAACAGTATTCAGCTAGCTCAGCAAAGTAGTCAGAAAGATCAGCAGGAGAGCAGGGGGCTAGGCTTAGGGAACTGTCAAAAACCATTAAAATGCATGAAAAGTATGAATATTTTTTAATTGATGAATATTGCAAAGTTGCTTGAAATTATGTTTGCTTTTCAAAAAGCTTGTTATGTTGTTGTGGAGTTCCCCTTTAGTGCACATTTAGTTAAAACAATAGGCAGATGGTAAATTGAACAATTGAACTCACGCCTTCTTTGTTGAACTCTTATTAGCCCTCTAAAAGAAAACTCAAATCATGTAGAACACATGTTTTTATTGCTCTTTTAAAAGAATACTCAGCTTCTTCTTAATGATGATTTGGATTTGGCGTTTCATCATGTATAATCTTTAAATGTATGGCTGATTAAAAATAAATTTGAAATCCAACTTTTAATAGTCTTGTTATATACTATAAATGGTTAGCTACAATTTGTATTATAAGATACATTTTAAGATACATTTTATAAATACTTAAACTTAATGATTTTTTTCCATTTTATAGTTTGTTGTTATTATGAAGGAAAAACATTTTTGCCTGGAGAAATTATATACTCTACTGTGGATGGCATTGGAGGATGTATAGAAGCCATTTGTTCTGATAATTCAACTATAAAACGAACTATTGGGACTTGTACATCAACAGTGAGTCCCACGACAATTTTCAACTTCTCTACCTCAAGCTCTGTACCACCTTCTGTACCAACCAGTTCATCTACTCGACAGCAAGACTCTGTATCAGCTGGCTCTTTTACTAGTCACACACGTCTGACTACTACAGCTACTTCAACAAAACACAGTTCACCTTCTGGAACTGTTTCATCCACTGTTGGAAAAGGCACTTCAAATATATCACAGCCTACTATTGCCTCAACAAGTCAAGATCATACCATAACAATTTCAAATGGTAATAAAATGTACAAATATTCAATTATGATGAATTATTGAAGGGGTTGTAAACTCAAAAATAATATTTCACCAAATAATGATTTTTTTAATTATAAGCCTCTCTGAAATAATAATATATGTAATAATACTGATACGTTTACAAAGGTTTTCAAAGTTATCTGTAAATATAACTACTATTAAAAACAGTATCTGTTTATACCCTTTTCTTTTCTTTCATAGTGGATCTAACTTTTGAAAACAATGTAGCATAAACTGGCAGATTAACAGTCCTGATAATAAGCATGCAAGGCTAACTTCTACTACAGAATGAGGAGTGCAAGAAAAGCCAGAAAATTACTACTTTTAATTGACATTTTATAATTGCATATATATTTAAACCCTAATTTTAATCAATGCATATTGAATTGCCTACTTTTTAATTCATTAGGAAAAACAATATTCTTGGGTTTAGGTGCTCTTTGAATATCCTAATTTAACCTGCAGATGATATCTCATTTGTTCTTGCAGTTTCACCAACAATTTGTTATGAAGCTTATAATTGTACGTGGTCTGACTGGTATGATGTAAGCAGTCCTGGCTTTGGTCCTAATGATGGTGATTTCGAAACTTTTGACAACATTAGAGCCAAGGGCTTCGATGTGTGTAAGAATCCATCAAGTGTGCAGTGTAGAGCAAAGGGATATCCTTATCAAGCATTAGAGGAATTGAACCAAAATGTACATTGCAGCAAGAAAGATGGCTTAACATGTCTCAATACCAACAAAACTATTTGCCACAACTTTGAAATTAGAATTGAATGCTGTGAATACAGAAAATGTCAAGGATCTTCTAGGACAACAGCACATCATCATGCAACATCAAATCAAATATCCATGAGTACAAAATTTTCAACACAATCATCCTCAATCATCACATCATCTTTACCAACCCGAGAGGCTACAATAAGGAAGGATAATACAATTGAATTCTCTACAATCAACTCTGAAACTAAAACTTTACCAACTATCCCACCATCAGCAGACATTAAAGTTACCATCACTACTGAATCAGTACCATTCACTGGGACATCAACTACTGAGAAAATATCAGAAATCCAGACTAAAATCACGGCTTCCCCTCCTCCAAGCATTTTTACATCCACTTCAGAAAGACCACCTATCACCTCTGCAACAAAATCTTCCCCAAGCTCTCAAAAAACAAGTGAAGTAAAACCAACATCATATATTCCTCAAACAACAACTTTATCATCAGCTGTTACCCAACACCCATCAACATCAGCTGTGACTGTACCAGTGACTGTGAAAAGCACTTTATCTACTGAATTTCCAATCACTAGACCCTTGGAAACATCACATATTCCTGAAATTATAACATCTACTACTAGTGATGAACACTCATCCACAGCTTTGGTAACTTCAACAGAAACACAATCTCATTCATCCTCTGGGATATCAAGTACTGAAAAAGTATCAGTAACCCAAACTAAAGGCACATCATTTCATCCTCCAAACATTTTCACAACCACTTCAGAAAGACCACCTATCACCCCTGCAAAAACCTCTTCTCCAAAATCTCAAATGACAAGTAAAGATGACACAACATCACATTTTCATCAAACAACTAGATCATCAGTTGTTACTGAAGGACCATCAACATCAGTTGTGACTCTACCAGTGACTGTAAGAAGCACATTATCTGCTGGAATAACCATCACTAGACCCTTGGAAACATCACATTTTACTAAAATTATAACATCAATGCTTAGTAAACACTCCTCATCAGCTTTGGTAACTTCAACTCTTTTGCCAGAGACTCAATCTCACTCATCCTCTGAGACATCAACTACTGAAAAAATATCAGTTTCCCAAGGCACAAGTTCTGATATTCCAAACATTTTTTCATCCACTTCAGAAAGACCACCTATCACCCCTGCAACAGCATCTTCTCCAAATTCTCCAACAACAACAAGTAAGGTTGAACCAACATCACATATTCCTCAAACAACAACTATTTCATCAGTTGTTACCGAAGGTTCATCAACATCAGCTGTGACTGTACCACTGACTATAAAAAGTACCTTATCTGCTGAAGTGCCCATCACTAGATCTTTGGAAACATCACATCTTACTGAAATTGTATCATCAACTTTTAGTAAACTGTCTTCCACAGCTTTGGTTACTTCAACTCTTTTGCCAGAGACTCAGCCGCACTCAACCTCTGGGACATCATCTACTGAAAAAATATCAGTAACCCAAACTAAAGGAACACCTTCTCATTCTCCAAATATTTTCACAACCACTTCAGAAAGACCACCTATCACCCCTGCAACAACATCGTCTCTAAAGTCTTCAACTACAAGTAAAGTTGGACCAACATCACATATTCCTCAAACAACAACCGTACCATCAGTTGTTACCGAAAGTTTATTAACATCAGCTGTGACTGTACCAGTGACTTTAAAAAGCACATTATCTACTGAAGTACCCATCACTAGACTCTTGGAAACATCACATCTTACTGAAATTGTAACATCAACTACTAGTAAACTCTCTTCCACAGCTTTGGTTATGTCAACTCTTTTGCTAGGGACTCAATCTTATACATCCTCTGGGACATCAAGTACTTCAAAAAAATCAGAAACCCAAACTAAAGGCACACCTTCTTCATCTCCACACATTTTAACTTCCACTTCAGAAAGACCACTTATCACCCCTACAACAACATCTTCTCTAAAGTCTCCAACTACAAGTAAAGTTGAACCAACATCACATTTTCCTCAAACAACAACCTTACCATCATTTGTTACTGAAGGTCCAACAACATCAGCTGTGTCTATACCAGTGACTTTAAAAAGCACTTTATCTACTGAAGTGTCAGTCACTAGACCATTGGAAACATCGCATCTTCCTGAAATTGTAATGTCAACTCCTAGTAAACTCTCCTCCACAGCTTTGGTAACTTCAACTCTTTTGCCAGAGACTCAATCTCACTCATCCTCTGGGACATCATCTACTCAAAAAATATCATTACCTCAAACTAAAGGAACACTTTCTCATTCTCCAAACAGTTTCACATCCACTTCAGAAAAACCACCTATCACCCCTGCAACAACATCTTCTCCAAAGTCTCCAACTATAATTAAAGTTGAACCAACATCACATTTTCCTCAAACAACAAATGTACAATCAGTTGTTTCCGAAGGTCCATCAACATTAGCTGTGTCTATACCAGTGACTTTAAAAAGCACATCATCTACTGAAGTGTCAATCACTAGACCATTGGAAACATCGCATCTTACTGAAATTGTAACATCAACTTCTAGTAAACTCCCTTCCACAGGTTTTGAAACTTCAACTCTTTTGCCAGAGACTCAATCTTATACATCCTCTGGGACATCAACTACTGCAAAAATATCAGAAACCCAAACTAAAGGCACCCCTTCTTCAACTCCACTCATTTTAACTTCCACTTTAGAAAGACAACCTATCACCCCTACAACAACATCTTCTCCAAAGTCTCCAACCACAAGTAAGGTTGAACAAACATCACATTTTCCTCAAACAACAACCGTACCATCAGTTGTTACCGAAGGTCCATCAACAGCAGATGTGTCTATACCAGTGACTTTAAAAAGCACATTATCTACTGAAGTGTCAATCACTAGACCATTGCAAACATCACATCTTCCTGAAATTGTAACATCAACTTCTAGTAAACTCCCTTCCACAGCTTTGGTAACTTCAACTCTTTTGCCAGAGACTAAACCTCACTCAACCTCTGGGACATCTACTACTGAAAAAGTATCAGTAACTCAAACTAAAGGTACACTCTCTCATCCTCCAAACATTTTCACATCCGCTTCAGAAAGGCCACCTGTCACCCCTGCAACAACATCTTCTCCAAAGTCTCCAACCACAAGTAAGGTTGAACAAACATCACATTTTCCTCAAACAACAACCATACCATCAGTTGTTACTGAAGGTCCATCAACATCAGCTGTGTCTATACCAGTGACTTTAAAAAGCACATTATCTACTGAAGTGTCAATCACTAGACCATTGGAAACCTCACATCTTCCTGAAATAGTAACATCAACTTCTAGTAAACTCCCTTCCACAGGTTTTGAAACTTCAACTCTTTTGCCAGAGACTCAATCTTATACATCCTCTGGGACATCAAGTACTGCAAAAATATCAGAAACCCAAACTAAAGGCACACCTTCTTCATCTCCACACATTTTAACTTCCACTTCAGCAAGACCACCTATCACCCCTACAACAACATCTTTTTCAAAGTCTCCAACTACAAGTAAAGTTGAACTAACATCACATTTTCCTCAATCAACAACCGTACCATTAGTTGTTACCAAAGGTCCATCAACATCAGCTGTGACAGTACCAGTGACTATAAAAAGCACATTATCTACTGAAGTGTCAATCACTACAACATTGGAAACATCACATCTTCCTGAAATTGTAACATCAACTTCTAGTAAACTCCCTTCCACTGCTTTGGTAACTTCAACTCTTTTGCCAGAGACTCAACCTCACTCAACCTCTGGGACATCTACTACTGAAAAAGTATCAGTGACTCAAACTAAAGGTACACTCTCTCATCCTCCAAACATTTTCACATCTGCTTCAGAAAGGCCACCTATCACCCCTGCAACAACATCTTCTCCAAAGTCTCCAACCACAAGTAAGGTTGAACAAACATCACATTTTCCTCAAACAACAACCATACCATCAGTTGTTACCAAAGGTCCATCAACATCAGCTGTGTCTATACCAGTGACTTTAAAAAGCACATTATCTACTGAAGTGTCCATCACTAGACCATTGCAAACATCACATCTTCCTGAATTTGTAACATCAACAGCTAGTAAACTCCCTTCCACAGGTTTGGTAACTTCAACTATTTTGCCAGAGACTCAATCTTATGCACCCTCTGGGACATCAACTACTGCAAAAATATCAGAAACCAAAACTAAAGGCACACCGTCTCATCCTCCAAACATTTTCACATCCACTTCAGAAAGACCACATATCACCCCTGAAACAAAATCTTCTTCAAAGTCTCCAACCACAATTAAAGTTGAACCAACATCACATTTTCCTCAAACAACAAATGTACAATCAGTTGTTTCCGAAGGTCCATTAACATCAGCTGTGTCTATACCAGTGACTTTAAAAAGCACATTATCTACTGAAGTGTCAATCACTAGACCATTGGAAACATCGCATCTTCCTGAAAATGTAACATCAACTCCTAGTAAAGTCTCTTCCACAGCTTTGGTAACTTCAACTCTTTTGCCAGAGACTCAATCTCACTCATCCTCTGGGACATCATCTACTCAAAAAATATCAGTAACTCAAACTAAAGGAACACTTTCTTATTCACCAAACAGTTTCACATCCACTTCAGAAAAACCACCTATCACCCCTGCAACAACATCTTCTCCAAAGTCTCAAACTACAAGTAAAGTTGAACCAACATCACGTTTTCCTCAAACAACAAATGTACAATCAGTTGTTTCCGAAGGTCCATCAACATCAGCTGTGTCTATACCAGTGACTTTAAAAAGCACATTATCTACTGAAGTGTCAATCACTAGACCATTGGAAACATCGCATCTTCCTGAAATTGTAACATTAACTTCTAGTAAACTCCCTTACACAGCTTTGGTAACTTCAACTCTTTTGCCAGAGATTCAATCTTATACATCCTCTGGGACATCAAGTACTGCAAAAATATCAGAAACCCAAACTAAAGGCACACCTTCTTCATCTCCACACATTTTAACTTCCACTTCAGAAAGACCACCTATCACCCCTGCAACAACATCTTCTCCAAAGTCTCCAACCACAAGTAAGGTTGAACAAACATCACATTTTCCTCAAACAACAACTATGCCATCAGTTGTTACCGAAGGTCCATCAACATCAGCTGTGTCTACACCAGTGACTTTAAAAAGAACATTATCTACTGAAGTGTCAATAACTAGACCATTGGAAACATCACATCTTCCTGAAATTGTAACATCAACTTCTAGTAAACTCCCTTCCACAGCTTTGGTAACTTCAATACATTTTCCAGAGACTAAACCTCACTCAGCCTCTGGGACATCTACTACAGAAAAAATATCAGCAACCCAAACTAAAGGTACACTCTCTCATCCTCCAAACATTTCCACATCCACTTCAGAAAGGCCATCTATCACCCCTGCAACAACATCTTCTCCAAAGTCTCCTACCACAAGTAAGGTTGAACAAACATCACATTTTCCTCAAACAACAACCTTACCATCAGTTGTTACTGAAGGTCCATCAACATCAGCGGTTTCTATACCAGTGACTTTAAAAAGCACATTATCTACTGAAGTGTCAATCACTAGACCACTGGAAACATCGCATCTTACTGAAATTGTAACATCAACTTCTAGTAAACTCCCTTCCACAGGTTTTGAAACTTCAACACTTTTGCCAGAGACTCAATCTTATACATCCTCTGGGACATCATCTACTGCAAAAATATCAGAAACCCAAACTAAAGGCACACCTTCTTCATCTCCACACATTTTAACTTCCACTTCATCAAGACCACCTATCACCCCTACAACAACATCTTCTCCAAAGTCTCCAACCACAATTAAAGTTGAACCAACATCACATTTTCCTCAAACAACATTTTTTTCATCAGTTGCTGCTGAAGGTTCAACACCAGCTGTCACTGAACCAGTGACTATAAAAAGCACCTTATCTACTGAAGTGCCCATCACTAGAGCATTGGAAACCTCGCATCTTCCTGAAATTGTAACGTCAACTTCTAGTAAACTCTCCTCCACAGCTTTGGTAACTTCAAATCTTTTGCCAGAGACTCAATCTCACTCATCCTCTGGGACATCATCTACTGAAAAAATATCAGTAACTCAAACTAAAGGAATACTTTCTCATTCTCCAAACAGTTACACATCCGCTTCAGAAAGACCACCTATCACCCCTACAACAACATCTTCTCCAAAGTCTCAAACTACAAGTAAAGTTGAACCAACATCACGTTTTCCTCAAACAACAAATGTACCATCAGTTGTTTCCGAAGGTCCATCAACATCAGCTGTGTCTATACCAGTGACTTTAAAAAGCACATTATCTACTGAAGTGTCAATCACTAGACCATTGGAAACATCGCATCTTCCTGAAATTGTAACATCAACTCCTAGTAAACTCTCCTCCACAGCTTTGGTAACTTCAACTCTTTTGCCAGAGACTCAATCTCACTCATCCTCTGGGACATCATCTACTCAAAAAATATCAGTAACTCAAACTAAAGGAACACTTTCTCACTCTCCAAACAGTTTCACATCCACTTCAGAAAAACCACCTATCACCCCTGCAACAACATCTTCTCCAAAGTCTCCAACTACAATTAAAGTTGAACCAACATCACATTTCCCTCAAACAACAAATGTACAATCAGTTCTTTCCAAAGGCCCATTAACATCAGCTGTGTCTATACCAGTGACTTTAAAAAGCACATTATCGCATCTTCCTGAAATTGTAACATCAATGTCTAGTAAACTGTCTTCCACAGGTTTGGTAACTTCAACTTTTTTGCTAGATACTCAATCTTATACATCCTCTGGGACATCAACTACTGCAAAAATATCAGAAAACCAAACTAAAGGCACAACTTCTCCAACTCCACACATTTTAACTTCCACGTCAGAAAGACCACCTATCACCCCTACAACAACATCTTCTTCAAAGTCTCGAACTACAAGTAAAGTTGAACAAACATCACATTTTCCTCAAACAACAATTCTTTCATCAGTTGCTACTGAAGGTTCATCAACATCAGCTGTCACTGTACCAGTGACTGTGAAAAGCACACTTTCTACTGAAGTGCCAATGACTAGACCCTTGGAAACATCACATCTTCCTGAAATTTTAACATCAACTTCTAGTACACTCTCTTCCACATCTTTGGTATCTTCAAGTCTTTTGCCAGAGACTCAGTCTCACACATCCTCTGGGACATCAAATAGCGGAAAAATATCTGTAACTCAAGTTAAAGGAACACCTTCTCATCCTCCAAACATTTTTACATCCACTTCAGAAAGACCACATATAACCCCTCCATCATTATCTTCTCCAAGTTCTCCAACAAATAAAGTTGAACCAACATCATATATTTCTCAAACAACAACTTTATCATCAGTTGTTACCGAACTTCCATCAACATCAGCTGTGACTGTACCAGTTACTGTAAAAAGTACATTATCTACTGGAGTGACCATCACTAGGCACTTGGAAACATCCCAACTTACTTTCTCTTCTCCAAACCCCACTTCTTGCTTCTGCAAAGTAAATGATGAATTCTTTTCTCCAGGTAAGGTAAACATTTTCCAGTTTTGCATTTTTTCAAAAACATTTGACAATTATATCTTGACCTCTCTTTTTAGTTAATATATGTGTTATGCTTATTAAAAATGTAAGTTTTCAAATGTTTTTTATTGTTTGGAGAAAAAATATTTTAGAATTTAAATTGTCAGGGTTTATTGGAAGTTTAAAAAATTAAAGTAAAAAGTAAAAAAAAAGTATACAATTTCCTATTTGTATTCTGTTTTTACTTAATTACGTGTCTGTGATTGAAAAAAGATGGTATGGTGGTAAAAGATGTTGGTATCCTATTTTTTTCTAACTGTAAGTTGGTTTCAGGGTAGAAGCTGCAAAACAATAACGGCATTATTTTACTTTTTGTTGTCTCTCCTCTCATTAATGTACCAATTTTATGCCATAAACCATAAAAATTATCAAGTGAAACCATTTATAAAAATATACCTTAACTATGCGGGAGTAAATATACATCAATTGCACAAATAATGTGAGGGTGCAAAACCAGGTCTTTAAAAAGAGTTTTTTAAAAAGCAACATGAAAATTATATTATTACCTATTTCAACTGTTGTTCTAGAGCAATATTCTTGATTAACCTCACATTTGACTAAATACATAATAATAGCTCTTTTGATGACATCTCACAGCAGTGGAAAATGGATTCTAACTTGAAAGGTATAGCTGGGTCACTGTTATGCATATATATTGTTTAATGATGTAGTGTTGAAACATTTTTAGATTTTCTGATGTAAAACAGCTTCTTCTTGAATTGGACGAATGTGGATCTTTTTTTTTTCAATCTTAATTGCTGGGGTCCTATGATTGATAATTGGCAAACATTGTTTTGAAGATTGGTGTACATGTTTAATATGTATTTTTATTGGGTTTTCAAGTCAACATATAACTTGCCCAGAGGGACCATTACAAAAAAATACTAACTCTGGAAACATTAAGATAGATTATTTAGGTCATGCATTTAATATATACCTTACATATATATTACATGTAACATAATATATATATGTTAATTTGAAACGTTGGAATCAGAAACTCCTCATCCTCCCTATATTTCAAAACTGAGTGGGTACTTTTGGTATTCATTTTTAAACCATGGTGAAAACTTACTATCTTATTATCTTATCTAGGTGAAATTCTGTATAGAACAGAAGATAAAGATGGCTGTGAATATTATGCAAAATGCAGTATAAATTGTGAACCAGAGCACTTCCAGGGTCCATGTTCCACAACAATTGCATCTAGCACTGCATCAGAAACATTCAGCTCTTCTAGAACAACTGCAGAATTTATACTAACAATACCTACTGCATCAGAAGTAATGGCAAGTAGTGAACCTTCAATCTTAAGACCAACAGGCTCTAATGAAGGATCTAGTACCTCTAAAACATCACCATTAGATATGGTCTCAACAACTTCCTCTTCTTCATCAATAAGTCTAATTTCTTCCTACACACCAAGCACAGGAGCAACTTCAAACACTCCAAGTTCTTCCAGTAAGTCTCTACTGAAAAATATTGCACCAACAGCCTTTTCCTCAGAAGTACCTTCAACAACACTAAGGGGCAGATTTAACATTGGTCAAATTTCGAATTTAAAAAAAATTGTGAATAGTTAGGGAATAAAAATCCTTCAAATTCAAATTCAAAGGATTTTTACCGCAATTCGATTGGTTATTCGAATCATTTGATTCAATACAATTTACAAAAATCAGTGGTCGAATTGGACTTTTGAAAATTCGAATTCTAAACTTTTTGAAAATTCAATCCAACTTCGAATCCTTCACACGAATTTAGTAAATCTGCCCCTAAAATTGCCAAGCATGAAGCCTTCACTCTTTCACATATGAAATTAGTTTTACTTCAGGTCAAAGACCTGTTAGTTTTTGTAACTTAAATATCCCCCAAGATGAATACTTTTAGAGGTCTATGCTAAAACTGAACTTTTTCTGACTTTATTAAAAAAAAAAGTATACCAAAATCCCAAACCCCCCAAAAACTGGTGAAAAAAACATTTTAGAGAACAATGAAGGAATAAAACATATTCCAATTGATAAAGGTACCATATGCCATTTAGTGAGTAATTTCATATTCAAATTTTTAGCTACTTTGGAGCAGAACAAATCTCGAAAATATATATTTTTTTCCTTTTTAAATCAATCCAAAAAGGTATAAATTCATGGTAAAACAATTTACTATAGCAAATGCCTTTAGGAAAGAAATATTCTATTATATAGGAAATGATATAGCAGAGAAATGCTACTACTGTTATACATATCTAAGAAACTTTATCTAGACATTTAGCTTAGATAGCTTTACATGTCTGATTTTGTAACTTGATTTAAATTGATCAATATGACCATAAGGGAGGGCAGGGAAGGTAAAACACATTTATTATAGCATAGGCTTTTTCCCTGCTTGTTTTTACCTTCTGATGTTAAAACAAAGTTTGTTGTATCTATACAACATACATATATGAATAAGAGATTTTCTACTTATCTGCTAACAGCAGCATGCACTAATATGTAGCTGGGGTATATTTTTATAGGCTGCAAAATAATAGTGGAAAACAGTCAAGGACAACACAGCGGGGCAGATTTACTAAGGGTTGAATTGTCGAGGGCCACAATCGAATGGAATATTCGCCAGTTTTGAGCACATATTTGACTATTCGCCAGAATTGTACAATCGAATAGTCGCAAGAAAAAAGGCTTGAATATTTGCCAAAATTGTACGAATCAAATGTTCAATGTGTTCGATCGTACAATTGAAAAAGACTTGGGGGCTTCCCATAGGCTTCTATTGCAATTCAGTAGGTTCAAACTGGCGAAGTAGGCAGTCAAATAAAAATTTAAAGGGCAGGTTCTTCGACTGGCGAATAGTTGAGTGCTCGAATATATATTTATTCGATCTATTCGATGCGCCTTAATATTCTATATTCGATGGTCAAAAATACTTAATTTGCATATTCGAATAGTTGCACGATCCAATTGCAACTATTTGCGACTATTCGCACGAATATTCTAATCCTTCACAACTAATTTAGTAAATCTGCCCCAGTATGTTTCATCATTTATTAAACACTGCATATGCATATTTGCATATTTCAAGTAAAGTTATACTTTATCAAGTAATGAGCTAAACTGTGTGAAAACTTATCTGAAGTTTTGCTAAATACATTGGAATCAAAAAAGGCTTCTTGGAGAAATTCAAACAATGCTATTGGCATTTCCCCCCTGTGTTTAACCCTTTTCAGTGAAACAAAATGTAGAATTCAATTCTAGCACACAGATTGTGAAATTATTTGCCACTAGTAAAAATTCAGATTTCCCTGTAAAACCAGGCGAAAAGTTTTGCTCATCACTAAGTAAAAATTGATAAGTGGTAAGATTGTTTTTAATACTATGGGCAAATGTACTATTATTCTCCAAAAATCCTACGATTTAATTCGAAATTTGATAAGCATTCGATTATCAAATGCTTATCGTATAGTTTTAGGCTATCATTTTGCTCGATATTCAATTTCGGATACCGATCGTTCGATTTCACGAAAAATCGTGACATTTCCTTCGAGTCTCCGAAAAAGTTGTACGATTCGAACGATCATATGCTTTGATCGTACGAATGGTATTCGAGCAGGACTTAGTCAAAGAAGCCTATGGGGGGGTTCCCATAGGCTTCTATTGCAATTCGGTAGGTTCAATCTGGCGAAGTAGGCAGTCGAAGAATTTTTTAATTTTGATTCCTTTGATCATTGAATGATTGAATTATCGAATATCCGATCAATTCGATCAATTCACGGGAATTTTGTAAATCTGCCCCTAAGTGTTTAAAAAATGTAAAATTCCAATGTTGTACAGGTGTGGTTTTCCCTATTTTTTACTATAATAAAACATTGTGCAAAGGACAGAAAGCAGGAGCAGGCCATACAGAGCAATAACTCAGTTTATAAGTTTACCCAAGAACAGGTAATGTGTTTTGCAAGTTAATAGCCATTATTTATCTTAGCAGTGCACAAAATATGTCATGAAAAGTTGTTATATGCAACAACAGGGTTGCTGTAATGGACAGTAGGGTCCATATGACAGTATGGCCATACTACTCATCTACTTAATCTTTTCCCTGATTCACTCATATTCCACCATTGATTTACCCATACTCTGCCCCATCCCTTTCAAAGGACCATACCCTTGACAGGAGACATGCCTGCCCCCCCCCCAGTGGTAGCCCTGGGCACCAAACAACATAAAGTCTACCCCATCTATTAATGAAATGCTCATAATGCTTGGAAATCACAGCTTATAACTTGCATGGATGTAATTTATTATATTCAAGATTTGCACTAGGTTGCTCTGGATGAGCCACAACTACACAGCCACACAGTATTATAACCTATATCTTTCTTTACAGCTTGTGAGCCTTGTGAATGTTTAATGCCATCTTGTGGCACTGGATATCGAGTTGTCTCTTACAAGCCACCTGGAGCTTGTTGTGCAATTATAAAATGTGGTATGTAGATTTTTCTAAGGACATTTATTTTCTTCTTACCAGCCAATCCATATTCAAGGAATGTTTTTGTAATCTATAAAATACAGCTGTTGCTCAATTATTTGAAAAACAAAATTAGCTTGAATGCTGAATATACACTTCCCAAAGCTAGGCTTTAGCTGGTTTTTTTTCTAGAGTTTTTTTAAATAAATATCAAAATTACAAGTTCAGAAAACTTGTTCAGAAAAATGTTTCTAATTATGAAAGAAAACTGCAATTTGCAGATGACAAAGTGTGGAATTTAGCCACAAATTCATGCCTGGTGAAATAATTTGCTGATCATTACACATAAACTTTTTTTACGTCATGTAATATATTACATATAACCAAATCTAAAAGGTATGATTGTTCAGTTTTTTTACATCATACCTTTTAGATTTGGTTATTTTAATAAATTACATGACGTAAGTGGTTTTAGAGAAAATACGTTTATGAAAAATATGAAAGCCTCTAAAAATTTAAGCTTTTCCAGATAATTACTGACAAAAAATAATCTGAAAACCTCTAAAAATCCAAATGGCTTAAAAAAAGGTCCAGTAGGATCAGCGCAGCTCCCATTGTCTTATTTGAGACCTCAATTGCTTTTACTTTTGTATTATAGTTTTTAGTGGTTTTTACACTCTAATGTTTTGAGACACATCTTTTGGAAAAAAAAACAAATGTAAAAAAAAATTGAAGATAGAGATCTGAATCTTAGTAAATATCTGTCATAACGCGATATATACAAGATTATAAATGATATTATTAGTAAATTTTCATGTGTAATTAATTAGTAAAGTACATAAGTACAAAAACATAACAAAAATAACATTGACCTGTAAGTAAAACTATAATAAAAAGAATTAAAAAGTAAGTAAAACAATTAAGGATACACCATCCTAAAACATAATAAAGGTTAAAATAATGATGAACAACCCCTTTCACAATACGTCTACAATGTATACATAACCAAGAATAAAGTTGTATTAAAAAATGAATACAATGTATCACTAATCACTAATTTTGTTTTTGTGACAGAACCTGCTGCTGTCTGCGTGATTGACAACATTATATACCAGGTAAAGTTTTGCTAGGCATTGTATATGAATGATAATGTATTTAACTGTCTAGTAACATTACTGAGCATTTATAAAATGTTATTAACTTTTATCATTACTTACATGTACTTTTCTTTATCTCTCAGCAAGGGTCTATCATACCACAAACAAAAAACCTTTGTGAGAAATGTGAATGCTCCATGGATATGGATGAGAAAACAGGGTTCTATGCTGTAACGTGTGAACCAGTTGTATGTGTGAAAACATGTGAGGAGGTAGGTACTTTGAATTCTGATATGTTTATAGATAGTTTGGTGGAACAAGGATGCCATCAATTCTGGCACTGAGATCACTGGTTCTAAGTTGTCCAGGGACACCCACGTTGTTGGGAGGCTTTTGTAAATGTTTTTAAAAAGCAATTAATGGGCTGCATATTGAACATATTGTACATACATATAAATAACAGACATGTCAAACCGCCAAAACTATATTTGATTCTCCCAGATTTAACCCAAACATCTAGGCTCCTTTAAAATGTATAAAATTATCACCTGTCATCCAAAGCATTGAAGCAGGGAGCATAACAGGGAATAAGTAGTGATGGGCAAATAAATTTGGGATACGCCAGCAAAAATTCGGCTGCCGAGAATTCGCTGGCGTCAAAAAAACAGAGACGAGTGCCGAAAATGATGCGACGCCAAAAATGACGTGACCCACGCCGAAAATTATGCATTGCTCGTTAGAAACTTGATGCAACTTGTTTGTTCGCGATTTTCACTGGAAATTCGCAGTTTTTTCGGCGAAGCAAAATTGGATAGATTCCCCCATCACTAGGAATAAGGCCATTAATGAAATGGGAACAGGGCAAGGATAGCGATCTCTGATATAATGGCAAAATGTTTTCACTCCTTGTAATATTTGTATAGCTGCAGTAATCACATAATGTTTTTCCCACTAACATTTGTATATTGAGAAAATTCTACATTTACAATACCCTTGGCATTAATTCAGATTTAATACATTAAATATATACATTTTAATGTATTCAAAGAAGAGCAGAAGGTAGTATCACTAGTGGGTTCAAAATTGTTTGATACTCCTCTTGATCCTAGTCTCTTAATTACTATGCCTGCTTACTACTTTTCCTATAAGTGGCACAGCACCATGTCACAGGCATTCCCTCTGTCCATTTCTGTACTGTGTAAGTGACCAAGGTATTATTGATGCAGGAGAACAAAATATTATAATGACCTATGGCCTTGACCTATGGCCGTCATCATTATCAATACAAAGTATGCAGTGCTCTGCAATCACCATTATCACACTGTATTTCATAATATAATTTCACAAATCAGGGTTAAAGAATCAAAATAGAATCTAGGTCCTGTTCAGAAGGGCTTCCAAATTACATGACATTTTACAAACCTTTTGTTGTAAAAATGTTCCAACCATATTTAAAACATAGGTGTTGAACTAATGATTTTTCCAGGGCTTAACATATATCGAGAAGGCAGGCCAGTGCTGTGGAGAATGTATACCGAAGCAATGCACCATGAAGGGAGCAGATAACCAACAGGTTGAAATCAAGGTGAATATATGATATTGCAAATATTATAAATCATTTCAAATACATGAAGATCTTTTGTTATGGAGATGGTTGAACAGGATAAGTGTATTATTTTCAGTTAGCTATGTATTTCTTTATTAATAAGCATTCTTATCAGTAATTGTTTCCTACTTATGTTAAAAATATAAATACACTGATATACAGTATACAGAGAACTCCTGTTTCCCATATTCTCAAGCATATTCTCCAAAAACTTCAGGCCAGACTTCACCTATTATAAATAAATGAGGAAGACATTGTTCTCACAAGTATATGCCCTATTCAAAAAATATTAATAAAGATCAGTTTCATATTAGTATCTGTGAGTGAATGTAGCACTGTGTGTAGGAATTTATTGTTCTTTACTGTAGTAAATTCGGCCATTTGAGTATTTTTTAAATGTCATTTCTCTTATTAAAATATAGCCATGCTTTTGACAGGTTGGGGATTCATATCACCCCCAAGGCAGCACTTGCAGCTACTATGAATGTGATGAAGAGGATGGCCAACCAGTCCTAACTAAAGTGAAGCTAATCTGTCAGTCGTTGGATGTCTCTAAATGTGAACTGGTACTGTTTGTTTATACTCAGTATCTAAAGCACTTCCAATCTTAAAGTGATTCATAAATAATTAAGTGTTGAATATCATGGGTTGGTTAAGGGATTATCTCCTCTTCCACAAAACACAAATTTAGCCTTTTTCAATTGCTTTTTATTTTTAAAAATTTTTGAAAAATGAATTACTTCCTCTCAGGATCATAGTTAAATTGGGTTGAAAAAAAAATAAAGTCCATCAAGCTCAACCCCTACAAATGAAAACCCAGCATCCATACACACACCCCTCCATAAATTAAACATGTCCATATATATACTAACTATAGAGTTTAGTATGACAATAGCATTTGATCTCATGTCTGTCCAAGAAATCATCCAAGCCACTCTTAAAGGCATTAACAGAATCAGCCATCACAACATCACCTGGCAGTGCATTCTACAACCTCGTTATCCTCACTGTGAAGAACCACCTACATTGCTTCAAATTAAAGTTTTCCTCTAGTCTGAAGAAGTGGCCTCTGGTATGGTGATCCTCTTTATGGGTAAAAAGTTCCCCTGCTATTTGTCTATAATGTCCTCTAATGTACTTGTAAAATGTAATCATTTCCCCTCGCAAGCACCTTTTTTCCAGAGAAAACAGTTTACCTCATAATTTGTCTTCCATCCCTCTAACGAGTAGAGGTAAATTCACAGTACAGTCATGGTTCATCTCACCAGGTCTCAGTGATACCATTGTAATTTTTAGAGCATGCAATTAAGTCTAGGTCTCCCATTTTACCTGACAAACATTTGCCAGCATACAGCGGAGGTTACTACTTTTGTAAATTTATATTTTTTTTATATTAACATAATAATCTTAATATAATATCAACCCTCTCACTATTAGGGTTCTGGTTCTTTTGAGCAATCAGACAAATAATCCACACCAATAAGTGTAAATTAAAGGTATATTGTATACTAAATCAACAGATTGTTACACATAAACAATTACATTTAAACAATTTACAGTTACACATACATTTCTATATAGTTGTTACCAAAAAGGCATGGGAATAGAGGTCAGCTGAACATGGCTTCCCTCTCTGCTCTGTAGTCCTCACATGCTGTCTTGTCATAGACTCCTCTGGCTTCTATTGCTGCCACCTTCTTCCTCCCAGCTGCCCAGCTCAGGCCCTCAGTTTCCTGGTCTCCTGTCCATGGTTCTTTTATCCTGGGTTTTCACCTGCCCCCAAAGAAACACTCCCAACTGACAAGATGTCGAGATAAACCCCTACCTTGAATACATGCTGTAGAGCAAGTTTTCTCGCATACAGTAAATTGGTTTATGGTCCCCATAGCAGACATAAGATTTAGTGGTCACATGAAACCCTTTGTTATGATAAGTGGGGCTTCAATGTAAGTTTTAATGAACTACATTTTTATCAACTCAAGATGGCAATTTCTTACACTTACTTTTTAAATTTGTATTACTTAGTGGAGAATTATATGTTAAGTAAGTATCCGTCTGTTTTCCTTCTAATAGAAGGACCTTCTTAGCTGGTAAACTATATGCCCTCACTCCTCCCCCATGGCCCCTAGCTTCCCCATAATTCTTTAACTCATCTTCCTCCACCAAGATTTGAGCCACACATTTAGCTCCCTAAGCTCCCTCTGTCTTCCTAAACTTGCACGGGGCACAGGCAAAATTTCTGAAAAAATTACAGTGGAAGACCTTGCCTTAATCTTAGAGCCTAGATCCCTGAAATCACTCTTTAAGGGCTTCCATTTACCATTTTCTACCATTTAATTTGTCATTTGGACCAATATGTATGGCGACAGTTGAGTCATTCCCAGCCCCACCAAATAATTTGTCTACCCAATCAACCTCATGCCTAACCCTGGCACCAGGAAGACAGCAAACTGTTTAGTTGTAGAGATCTGGCAACAGATTGCCCTTTGCACTTTCCTAATAATTGAATCCTCAACAACCACAATCTGCCTAGGACTGACTCTGCTCTCCTCCCCACCACTACTAGAGAAGCTGGTCTCCCGGCTGTTAGAGAGATCAACCCCATTTAGAATTGCCCATCCAGAGTTCACACTACTATCATCCCACTGTGGGAATGTACACTATAAACCCCAGATCAACTTCCAATTTCCTTTTGCCCATCTTAGATTATCTAACTGTCACCCAGCTAGCTACCTCAACATCCTGCTACTGTTCTGTTCCCCCCAAACTATCTGGTCCTACTCAATGAGCAAAAGACTCCTCTTAAGATTGTCAATTGACTGCAGTGATGCAATTTGTTGCTCTAGTGCTCTAACTCGAGCCTCCAAAGTGGCAATTTGCTGACAATAACCACAGAGGTAAGCAATTTGCATACATATGGCATACTGTCCACTGGGTCAGACCTTCACTCTTGCTAGCACTCACTACCCCAGTTACAGAGCAAAACAGGGATAAAAAAATTAAAGTTGAGAACAAACTTTTGACATAGTTTGAACCTCCTTTAGTTTGTAACTCTGGTGTAAGTGTAACTACACTAACAGATCCCCCACTTAAAGAGCAGCTGAACACTAGAACAAGCTCCACAGGAGTCCCAGAGGTTCTATTTATACAGTCTCTTCAGGTGCAAGTAATCAAATCCCACCACCTCAAACCTCAACTAGCTGCAAGGTAAAGCAGGTTGTGACAAACTTGCTGTAAGCACAATAGCACACCAAACTATGCTAGTTAGCACCCAAGACAGAAAAAAACTGTAAAAAATTAAACCACTCTTTTTAAATATAAAACCTTACTATAAAATAACAGTTAATAACAAATTCTTATCCTTTTCAGTTGATTTGTTTGCTTGCAGTTGCTTTTTCCAGTCAGCAACCTGTTTGAAGCAGCAGGGTCAGGGAAAACCCAGCCCTTGCTGACCTGCTGCCTTCTTCCCTGTCTGATGGCCAGGGTCTGTGGGCCCCCAACCACCCCTACTGCTAGTACCTTTGCTGACCACTATCTGTGGTCATATCTGTGGGCCCACCCTCAACTGGCTGAGAGCTAGAGGCTTAGGAGTATGAAATGGAGCATGTGTTAGTTCACAAAGGGGTGGATGGTGGTGAGCCCATAAGCTGATGACCCTGTGGGCCCTGGACACCCAGTCCAAAATTTGTCCCTCCCTATTGTTTCCTCATAGCCCACAGAGCCATGCAATGGAGAACATTAATTAATTAAAATTTAAGTCAATATTTATTTGGAAACCATTTTCTGAAGGTGAACTTCCCTTTAGGATTATACTGTAAATAGTAATATCACCATTTCTGTGATTCCTGCTTTAGAACACCATTAAATACGATGAGGATGACTGTTGTCAGACATGCACACTAAAAACAGGTAAGAATGATACCTTTTGTTTGCATTAAATTGGTCTGTACTAGTGCTACAATTTGCAGTTGTGTTTACAGCAGATGGTTGGTAAATATAAATAATTTCTGTTAAAAAAAAAACCTTTCTTTTTTACATTAAGAAACTAAAGTAATCGAGAAACCCATTGTCATGGAAGGCTGCAGCCCTCATAAGAACATGACAGTTTTGAAACAAGATGACTGTGAGGCTGAGGTGGAATTAACATATTGTGGAGGGCCTTGCATGGGATCATCCAAGTAAGTAACGGATTCTTAAAAAAGTGACTCACTTTAGTTTAAATATATAAAGATATTTTAAAGAGTCACAGGTGGAAATGTTTAGACATTGCTGGATAATCTTTTTAGAGCCCCAAATATTTCTGCAAGCATATATTTAAAATGCAAATCCCTTGGTGCAATATACTGTCTTTCTGGCCCTCTGCAGCTTAGTGCTTGATTCTCCTTTTAACGGCAAGTAGTGTAAATAATGCATAAATCTTTATCTTTTACATGCTAGTAATAGTTTTGCACAGTTGAACTTCCTTTAGCCTGATTGAAGATTGATTTCTATTGTGTACTTACATAAAATACATTGTACTTACACAACATTTGTAGAAGGGGAGCTGCTGGTTTTGCTTCATCTATAGCTGGAAAGAATACCACCTCCCCAGGGGGCACAGGCAGCCAGGAGATTCTGTTGCGGGAAGTAGACAGACACTGGGCATTGAGTGGGCAGGAGGTTAGGCAGTTGGGAATCACAGTGCACTGGGCCCATCCAGGCCTAGGCATTAGTGATGGGCGAATTTATTAGCCAGGGGCGAATTCGCGGCGAATTCCCGCGATTCGCCGCTGGCGAATAAATTCGCGAATCGCCAGCGAAATTTTGCTTTGCGAAATTTTGCCAGAAAAACGAGTCACGCGTTTTTGACGCACCGAAAACTACGCGATACGCGCCGAAAACGATGCACGACGCGCCAAAGTTGATGCAACGCGCGTCAAAAGCGTTCCGCGACTCGTTTCTCTGGAAATTCGCAAATTTTTCGGCGAAGCGAATCTCGGGAGATTCGCCGATCACTACTAGGTATTCTGTAGTTATGCCACTGATAAAATACCTTGGTACCTAAGAAAGATGCAGCTGTATGTTGGGTACTCTTTTAGATTGTATATCTTATTTCTTACAGATATTCTATGGAATCCCAGAACATAGACCATTTATGTACATGCTGCACTGAGCTGGAGGTTGGTGAGAAACAGGTTGAACTTCTATGTGCTAATGGTCAACAGCAAAGCTACACTTACAAGGATGTACTGAAATGTGGATGCTCTAAAGCTAGCTGCACTCCATATACTGGATCCACAGGGATACCACAGTAGTTTGATTAAGTGACTGCATAAAAGTTGTCTATGTTATTTGATTTTAGATAACAATGTAAAAAAATACATGCTTGAGCATCTATTGGAAGATAGAATATAAATGGTCTTCTGTTTGGTCCCTGTCTATCTTTTTTATGTTATGTCAATAAACTATAAAATTCTAAGCAAATATGCTACATTTTGTACGTTGTATGGAGTGAAATAAAAACAATTTATAAATCTAACACTAAATTAAACTATAATACAGGCTATAAAAGCCACATTGTCTAGGAATACTGTATGACAGTATATCTTAAAATACATTTTAAAGTATGGCATGTCAAGCCAAAAGAAAAGTGTTAAGTTTATTAGTTACATGTTAAAGAAAATAATGCTGAACCCAATGAATGAATATGAAAACCAACAGGTTCACAATCGTCCACTGTGTAAAGGAGAAGTTAAGTTTAAAGGAGAACTAAAGCTGATCTAAGGAACTAGGGTAGAAATGCTGTACATTATGTTTTGTGCTTCTGTACCAGCCCAAGGGAACCACACCCCTTTAGCAGGGAAGATGTGTGCTGCTGTCACTTACTGAGCATAGGGACTCACGCATAATATTGTATGCTGTAAATGCAGAATACAAATGTCGCAATATAAGGCTGATTAGTAATTAATACAGATAACATTGCAGAGCAGAAATTAGTTTAACTAGCATCAGAATTTCATATTCAGCCTTGTAGCATCAGCTTATATTAAAGTCAAAAATTATGTTCTGCTGTTCACAATTTGTGATGACCCCTAAGCTTAGCTTCTCATCAGCTGCTCATAGCCCACTGAGCATGTGAGTGTCGGAGACACTTTCCAAAATGATGACCCCCTGTGACAAGTTTGAAATCCTGGATCATTGCTGCTATTGAGAAGATGAAATTTTAGGCTGGTTCAATAAGTTCAGTATATGAAATATGCCATTTTTAATCATATTCCTTTTTAAAGAAAGAGGCTAGAAATGCTGTAAATTATATTATGGAATCATGTACCAGACCAAGGCAACTGCAGCTCTTTAGCAGGGAAATTTTGTCCATCTGAAGATGTCTCTAGTAGCTCTCCATCTTCTTTTCTGCTAGTTCACAGCAATTGAGATTCTGTCAATTGTTTAAGCTTAGGGACCGACTTACAATACTATTTATATGTATATAGCTTCACATTATATGGCAATGGCAGCTCAGAGAACAATTTGTAACAGAACTTTATCAGTCCTGTAGTGTCCATTACCAGGACAAGAAAACCTAATTTTATGCTTGATGATTTGTGAAGCTTAGCTTCTCAAAAGTTGTCCAGAGCACACTGAGCATGTGCAGTGCCACTGAAACTCAAACAAAAGCCCAGATGGTGTGATACTGTGCACAATTTTGTAGTCCAGAATCATTACTGTTACAGAGAATACTCTTGGGGGCAGACTTACAAAAATTCACATGAAGTATTCGAAGTTCGTTCAAATTTTAATTACATTCGAATCTTTGAATATGCAAATTAGGAAAATTCAACCATCGAATATTCGAAGTCGAATGATTCGAATAAAATTTTATTTGAATATTCGATGGTCGAATACTTCCCCTTTAAATTTTAATTCAACCACCTACTTTGCCAGGATCAAGCTACTGAATTGAGATCGAATAAAAAAAATTTGATTGATGCATTAAAATATAATTCGATTCGAATATTCAGTAATTTAAGTATTTAAAGCACAACAGTTCTAATTGTATACATGTTTTAGTTTTCCTTTTAGGAAAAAAATAATAGAACTCTTAATGCTTAATTGTGTCCAGTGGAACCTTAAAAAACAATAACTTTTAAGGCTTATTGTTATAATAATATAAATTATTGTCCTTCAAGTAGTAGTATATACTCTGTAGTAAATATTTGTGAACACTTTATATAGGAAGTGTTTTCTTCAGACAACCACACATCCATAATATAATTTTAAAGAAACTGATTACACAGCTCACAAGTAAAAAAATATATATTATACTTAAAGGGGACCAGTCACCCCAAAACATATTCCAAATTATATTTTATCACATTAGTCAAGCCAAATGAACTTTAATGACAATATATAAATTATTTGGATCTTGTTTCCTTCAGTCTGGGAATTCATAATTAGAGCAAATTACGGAATGGCTGCCTCCCCTATACTCCATTTTATTCAAATAATCAAATTTCCATATTTTTCTGTAATAATAAAGCTGTACCTTGTACTTGATCCACATTAAGATATAATTAAACTTTAAGGGAAGAAAAATCAGCCTATTGGTTTGATCTAATTTTTTCAGAATTTTCTAGTAGACTGGTATGAAGATCCAAATTACAGAAAGAGCCATTATCATGAAAACCCCAATTCCAGAGCATTCTGGATAACAGGTCCATACCAGTATCACCTTGCTTGTATATGCAAACCACCAATGCAAGATGGAGTGGTGATGAATGAAAATTTTGCCCATAGACTCTAAATCGTAGAAAGATCAGTTGCTATTCAATAGTTCCAATGCACATGATAAGCTTCTCTTCCTTAGTCAATATATGGCTGGTTACAAGCTGAACCTAATAAATCTTCAGTCCCAGTATCTATGCACCAATGTAAAATTGATTGAACAGCATGGAAATATACATAATCACTTATAACTTTGATGTTATAGAAGCAAATTTACTTAGCATAGGTCAGTGGAAAAGGTTTCACACCTTGTGTGTATAAGATGTTGTTTATGGAAACTGGCAAATACTTCTTTGAACTCCTGCACTATAGACTGTCAAAGAGACAGGCAAATAATATTACACAATTGATTACGAAATAAGGAGTCAGAGAGTTATGGTACATTTACAAAAATGTTTCTGATGACGTAGGCCAGCATGTGTTTAATAGTTTTGGAATCCCCCAGATATAAAAATAGACTTCTTAATGACTCTCTGAGACCAGGGGTCACAGAACTTTTTTACCTGTGAGTCACATTCAAAGATGGCAACATACAGATGCAGTCACTTGGATTTGTAAGTTAAATGCGTCGTGACTCAGGGCTAATTGGAGAAACTGTGTTATCTTAACTCATTTAATGCATTTAACCTTTTCATTAGCATACCAAAGCACCATTGTTTTCAATGGTGAACTCTTTAATTGGATTGGATGCTGTGACACAATATTCTGTGCTAAGTGGGATAAATGGGATAGATGAGTTAAGTCACGACGCATTTAACACACAAATCCAAGTGACTTCATCTGTAAGTATGAAGAAAGTTCCTTGGGTGCCAAATATGGGCTTTAATTGGCTATTTATAACCCGTATGTGGACTTGCAGCCTACAGGAGGCTGTATATGATAGTATTAACATTTATGTAACTAAAACTTGCCTTTAAAGCAGGAATTCAAAAATAAGCACCTGTATGAGGCTACTTGGAGCAACATCCAAAGGGTCAGAGAGCAACATTTTGCTCCCAAGCCACTGGTTGGGGATCACTGCTCTGAGAAACTGCTCAAACCCTGTTAATGAGTTTTCTTCACAAGACAGTAGAATGTGTTGTCCGGGTCATGATATAGAAATGGCCAATAAGCAGAATATGCACATACATTAATAAAATTTTTATGCAATGTAATCAAGGAACTTAACCTATCTTGTCCCAATCCTTCTCTAATTCTAATTTTATAACATTGTTCTTTATTATTATTATAACAGATGATTTGCTGAACTATTAACTTTGCTTCAATGATTTCCTTGTCAATTTTTTTTTCTTGAGTGTGACTAGTCTTCACAATCCTTGTGCTTTACCATGGTGTTGTGAATGGTACATGGTGTAAATGATTAAGGCACAGTTATGAATGAAACTCAAGATTTAACAATTAAGGGTCTATTTATAAAGACTCTATTTTTTTAGTTGAGTTTTAAAGGGGAAAAAAATCAGAATTTTTAGGGGGACAACTTATATTTATATTTATAAAAAATAAAATATTTCTTTACTTTGTATTTATTACTGCTCCAAAGCTGCTAAAAATCAAAATCCAAAAATACTCCAGCTAATACCTATCAAAGTTGTGTAAACATCAATGGTAGATGGCCCCTTTAACTATTGGAAGAGGTTTTTTCCTTTATGCGTCTCAATAGTTTCAGACTCTTTTCATTTGATAATCCGATAAATTTTAGTTTTTTGGGAGGCAATTCGAAAAAAGCCAATTTTTGTCAAGACTTTTCCCGCACAGACAATTTCCAATCCAAATTGTTAGTTAATTCAGCCAGTTGGGAGTTGAATTTGTTTTAGTAACATAAAGAGAAAAAATAAGAGTTTTAAATTTTTTAAAAAATATTTATAGTTAAATATTTCTAGGGATGGTTCACCTTTTATATTACATTCATAGTCTGAGGGGCCCATTTACCCTACTAACAATCAAATAAAAAAAAAATTCCACTAATCTCAAAAAATGTGTGGTTTCTCTATATTTCAAAAAATGCTCTAAAAATTTTCCAAGTAAAAGTTGTCACGATGCTATAGAAGCCAATGGGAGCTGAGCTGATCTTATTGGACCTGTTTATATAGATGATCTTATTGGACCAGTTTATATTCATTCAGAATTTTTCTTCTTCAATATAAATTTTTACAAAATGCTCAAATTTTTACAGAATTTTTTTGTTTGCACTTTTTATATTCGGGTCTTTTATTAAATTCAATGACAAACATGGTTTTAGAGTTTGTACGTTTAGTCATGGTTTCAAAACCGTCTAAAATCTGACCTTTAATAAATAAGCCTCCATGATTGCATTTGGCTTTTTTTTATTTTTCATGTTTTAAGAATTAATTGAAGTTTTGTTTAGCAGCTCTGCATTATGGAATGTCAGCTGCTATCTGGTTGGTAGGATTTACCTGATCAGATTAGAGACTCTAAACTTTATTTATATATATATATATATATATACATATTTATGTAGTCAGGGCCACCATCAGGGGGCACTAGGGGTACTGCTATACTGGGCCTGGGCCTTAAGGGGGGCCAGCTCTTTGCTACACTTTTCGGAATAGCCAGGGCCCCCTTGACAGCGCCGAAGCCACACTTCCTCTACCGAAGTGCCGAACAGATGAAACCCCTAACTTCCAAAGTCCCGAAGCACTGAAAAGACCCAAAGCCACAAAAAAGTTGAAGTCCTGAAGCCGTAATAAGACCCGAAAGGAGCAAAGATGAAGCCCTGAAGACATGATTTTGGTTCTATTGAACAGCAATGTATGTTTTTTTAAAAAACTTTCTCTGGGGCTCCAAATATTTTTTTAATTGTAACGGGGGCCCAATATTTTTTAAAAAAAACATTTATAGAGGTCCCTGACACCAGTTTGTGGGGCCCTGGTCACCAATTAAAAAAAAAACTTTTATGGGGGCCCGGCACCACAGTTTTTTTTTTAACTTATAAGGGGGCCCTGACCATCAATGGATTTTAATAACCCGTGTTGGGGGGGGGTTAACATTTTTAGCCCTGATGTCTGTGTATCTGTGTGGTCTTTTAACTTTGATTTGGAGAGTGTGGGATCTGGGGAGTGGCTTCAGGACCAAATTAGGCAGAACCCAGGGGGCCCTGAAAAAACTGTTGTACAGGGCCCTGTTATTACTAATGGTAGCCCTTTATATAGTGAATACGGGAGGCTGGATTTTCTTCCAATAATGATTAATTGTGTCTTTTGGATCATGTACAAGGGTCTATTTAATTATTTCAGAGAAAAAGGAAATAATTTAAAACATTTTTGGATTATTTGATTATAATAGAGTCTATGGGAGACTGCCTTTCCATAATTTGGAGTTTTCTGGATAAAGGGTTTCTGGATAACTGATACTACAGTATACCTGTAATACACAAGTTTTAGTGAGATATGTGACAAAAATTACACCACTAAGCTCCATTTATTATAATTGGTTACATCCCTAAGAGCCATTTATAAGGATATCATTTACAGGATATTCATAGCTTTTGTGTATTATATATAAATAAACACGTGGCATTCCACTGGTATACAGATACCTGCCAATTTGACTTGCCACTTATGTCTAAAGAAGTACAGAAGGTCAATGTTTGAGCTCTTCTCTGCCTCTTCTTTAGAATGCTACTAAACTGTGTCCACTTTCCTGCAAGTGCAAATGTCTCTATTTGGAATAAACTTTCAAGCAACGGTTTACAGATAATTACATTATTAAACAACATCAATGTTTTCAGGTAAATGCTGGTTAAACTTTTTGCCAACATTCGCTAACATAAGTCATTAAATAAAGTGGGAGTATGACAAGTTTTGGAAAATTTACTTTTCAGTAGTTAAATTAATTAATTTTTACTGAGAGGAATTTCACCAACTTCAAGCTAGCACACCAGGACTAGGTATTTGGAAAATATGTTTAACATGTGCCTGGAGTGGGGTGCTTAAGAGAAGACTGGACCTTAAAACGTGCCCTTGGCCGTTAGATCCATTAACGTTTGTACCTATTTGGAAAATACGTTGGTGAAGTTTTTACAGAATCTACACCAAAACAACCATACATTAAATTTACAATGCCATAAACATCTATACTTATACTGCAAATATATTATCACTGCATTTGATGCTTAAATCGTTATTTGCATATGCTTTGGTGTCAGTGGCTTTACCACACCACGCTTTCAACTTTTAGCGTCCGAGTGGGTCCAGAGGGGGCCACATCGCTAGTGCAGTGAGCACTATTGCACTCGCTGCACTAGCAGAGCCAAATTTTCATATAAAAAAATGGAAACTCAGCTCTTAAAGTTCCCGGAGTCGGCTTTTTGTGGCCCGGGTAACTGGCCTCTCTATTCTGCCAAGGGCAATGTTCTGGTGTACCATACAGCCCTGACTCAAACTACATGCACTATTGAAAATATTAGGTAGTAGCTCAGTAGTGCAGCTTTCAGGGGACTTGATCAATGCACCATTGTTTTAAAGGCCTATGGGATCAGAACCTATAGTATATAGAACATAGCAAATGCCAAGTCAAACCAGGTTAATTAAGGATGTAAGAGAGTTAAATGTGTCATTCTTTTATCCACTAGCCTGTGGAGCCAATAGTAACATAGTTAATATTGGCTCCACTGGCTAGTGGATCAAAGCCTGACACATTTCACTCTCTTACTCCCTTAATCATAGGCACCATCATGGGAAAAATCTTGGTTTTGTGCCAACCATACATTTATTTCCAGGCTTAATCTAGTATTTGTTATATTTTTATGACTTTTATTTTACTTTAACTCGAATATGTGCTGCTGTCCGAATCTTGATGCGCAGGATTGAGGTCTTTTTTATAGGTATGTCAGCCAAGGTACACAAAGCATTGTGGGAGCTGAAATCTAGGCCGGAAAGGAAGTAACTATAGCAATATTGTTTCAACTCTGCATGAACCAGCAGTACAAAAAACAGCAAAATGCAACATGAATATGCATATATACATTTAATAATTGGTTTTTCAAAATTCTTACATTTGTATAAATTATATTTGTATAATAAATATGTATAATATTTGTATATAAATTCATAAGATTAATTGTTTAGTGGGAAAGAAAAACTCATTCCAAGTCAAAAGCTAATAGAATATAGTACATCAAAGGCTGAAGGTTGCATTATGTACATATGTTATACATAGCTTGTTACATACTGTAACCCAGGCACCTGGTCATTCATAAACTATAGCATGGATCACTAGAAATTACTGTTTCAGTTTACACCTCTCAATGATACTTCAAAAAGAAAGTTTTCTGCTTGACTTATCTTTAATATATTCTGCATTATTGCCTTTTTTATCTGTGGGAAATGTCTTGTTAAAGTAAAGTTCAGTCATTAACCATGAAGCAAACATCCTGGATCAGGTCTGTTACATGTCAAAGATGAACAAGTTGGTCCTAATGAACTCCCACCCATAAGCCTTCCCTGATTCCTTGAGATGCCTGTATATAAAAGCTCACCAAACACAAGGAAAGCAGCAGCTCCCTTCAATTGCCCCTTACACCATTCTGTTCTTTCTCACTGGACAGAAGGCAAAAATGGGGAAATGGAGGAGTATGCCGTTCAGAATATGTTCTCTTCTAATTATGCTTTCGCATTTCCACATCCAAGGTAAGCAGCATCCTCTGCTATATATGATATGAAACCTTAAAGGGGGACTATCATAGATACAAAAATTTACTAGAATCCTATCCATTGGAAATTAGAAACTTGAGTTTAATCTTCACCTTCATCTTCAGCCTCAGAAATTCATCTCTGGTACAGGGTTTCATTTTGGGGGAAATGTTATCCTAAATACATAATCTAGGCCAATTTTTTTTTCCAATTACTGCATGCAGACATGGTTTGCAGATGGGGGTAGTGAAATTTGATTATTACAGAAATAGTACAAAATTTTATATTTAGATATTTTTAATGTTTTAATTTTTTTATTTCAATTTCCTTTAAATATTTAGATTCATACACAGCTAATCACACAAAGACTGAATGAAATATTATGTAGTGGTGGTGCACTATACAAAAATTTGACTTTTTACAAATTCTGCATCCGTTCATAAAGAATAAAATTTTTACTACATCTAACTACAATAACTTTAAAGACATTCAAAGACTTTAAAGAACATGGATATAACAATGGCTATACTGAAATAAATTAAGTAGGAGTCTTCTATACAGACTCTCTTTTTTATGTTCATAATAGAAATAACGTCTATAACCATAATCATTTTTATGTCATTGGCACTTTTGTTATAAAAATATCTAATAGTATGTCTGTTTTTCTCTCTTTTGCAGCCCAGTTATTAACTTGGAAACCTGAAGAAAACCCCTTTGGTAAATACATTTTCTTTTTGTTGAAAAAACTGATAACTGATTACAAATTAAGGTGATAACTTTTAGAAAGTGTATTTTTAACCCACAGCCATAAATTGAACCATGTCCAGGAAACCTATTCTGGAATATAGGCTTATATCCTTCATAAAAGGGATGACTTTTGCCTAACTGCCAATCTCAGGGACACTGACAGGGACATTCTAGTGTTAAAGCCTCCTGAGGCAGCATTTGGAATGCTGCCCCCCTTGCCACCCAAACTCACCTAAACATAGCTGGTGGGGTTCCGGAAGGGCTGTATCTTTAGCGCAAAGAGCGCAATTGTGCTCTCTAAGCTAGAAAAACCAAATTTCCAGTTTAATGATTGGAAAGCTACTTAAAGTTACCAGGAGTGGCTTTTTGATGCCCCTGGAAACTTGTGGGGAAATACAGCCTAAGGTACGGTTCTCACCTTGCCTCATGACAGCCCCTGGACACTTATAGGACTAATGATCTAAAAATCAAGGGTTTTGGTCTGTAGGTACTATCCCCCCAACTTCGTCATTTGATTCAGAGATTTTGGAAACTTATTGGGGTAGATTCATCAAAGAGTGAAGTGAAAAGTGAAGTTCCGCCACTAGAGGGAAATTCTGCAGCTCTCCATTAATTTCTATGGGATTTTGAAAGGCATATTTATCAAAGGGTGAAATTTCACTTCACCCATTGATAAATACGCCTTTCAAAATCCCATAGAAATGAACTGAGAGCTGTGGAATTTCCCTCTAGTGGCGGGACTTCACTCTTTGATGAATCTCCCCCATTGGTTCTCACAGAGTGAATATGGGGTGATTAGCTGTTTATTCTATGCCCTGTTTTGATCCAAGACAATATTATACCTTATAGGCCATGCTTCTAAGTGTTTTTACTATTGAGTGCTAGGCAGCATGTCCCTTGTAATCAATATGTAAATTATGTCAGTCACAGGAATTCCATGTCTGAAGCCACTACAGAAATTTCTGTGTGATTATAAATTTCTCCCACTGAGTAAATTAGCCATATTTGTTACCCAGTGTTTGAAAAGTTAATGTACTTTTATTAATTTGAATCTATTGAAGTGGAAATGGCAAATGCATAATTGTTCTTCATTTTGAACAGATCCCAGGGTGACACTGTATGGACAAAGTTTAGCTCCAACAGAAAAAAGTGAGTCTACATAAACAGATGATATCAAATAATGGTGAAGGAACTGATACTTTCAGATTACTAAAGACACTAACCTCCAACTTGTGGATGTCTTGCTGAGCTACACAACCCAGCACCCAAATGATAACAGATCTGGGCTAAACATTTTGTATGTTTGAATAGTGGATGATGTTGTACATTGTAGCCAGTGGCCAGAACTCACTCTGTATACTATACCATCCAACACTTTAACCAATTAAGTTGTATAATTAGTTTAAGATGCATTTCATGTAGAGCACGTTTTTTTATTACATGTAGACTGTACAATTCTAATGCTTTTGAAAACTCACCTCTTTCAATTGCAGATTATATCGATATGCACAATGGACATATCTGCAGCAGCTGGGGAAACTCACACTTTAGGACATTTGATGGTGATATTTTTCAATTCAGAGGGTCTTGCAACTATGTGTTTGCCAAACACTGTGGAAGCACCTATGAAGACTTCAATATTCAGATCAGGCGTTCTTTGGTGGAAAAAATTCCTACACTTACCCGCATTAGTATGAAGCTTGATGGTGTTTCTCTTGTGCTTGGAAATGGGCAAATAACAGTTAATGATGAAACGTGAGTAACCAGTTAATCGCATTTAAATCTACTTTGGTGATTTCTCAACATGTTTCAGGGGAGGTACCCAACATGTCCTGTGATATTAATAGAAATGTAGGTCATGCACATGATGGGTGAAAGCAACAACTAAAAAATCTTTCTTGTTACAAGGACCTACAGTATAAGTCTAATTTACTATTTTAGCGAAAGTCCAAAAATTAGCAGAGTGCTATGTGTATTTTTGCCATAATAGCTGCAGATTTATCATATTTGAAGTGGAAACCATTATGTTTAGGAAATGGTGGTCCAAAAGGCAATGCATTCATGACAGTAGTTGATAAAGTGTCCATATTGGTTTTTTTTGTGGGAAACAGGTTATTTATATATATTTTCATAACTCTGTACGGTTTAGTTAATAAGAGGCATAACATGTAGGGTTCCTTTAGGGTAGATTGTATATGGCATCTATATACAATGTGATTTGCTTTTAGCAAGTATTATAAATATTACATTAAATTATCCTCCAAAATCAAGTAAAAGTTACCTGTTTTGATGTTGATTTTGGCATTGTAGTTGTACCAGGACAACGTTAATCTGTATTTGAGGCACTTAACACCTTGTAGGACAGGTTTAAAAGAGCCAAGTGAAACCCATGTTCCCTTAATTTGTGGAGACACTGCAAATAAAGAGGAGGAAGGATCCCAAAATCTACAGAAAAAAGAGCCTTTGACTTATTTATTTTTTTCCAGCATTGTCCTTCTTTTCCTTTCCACAAAACTACCTCAGTACTCTATTTACAGGGTATGTGAGGGAGGCTATGATCAATATTAGCGTTTCCATTTTTTGTTGCTATAGTAGAACAAGATATCTTGTGAAACTACACTGCATAAAGATATATATTTAAAATTTAAAATTATGACAGTTGTTTTAGGCATATGTTTCAAATTCAGTGTAAATTGCAATAATTAAACTATTTCTTTCAATACATGACTTGCTTTAAAATAATTTACAATTATTACAACATTTGTCTTAACTTTAATAATATTGTTTTTGACAGGGTGGATATTCCATATAGCTATTCTGGGATCAAGATAGGTAGGGATGGCCTCTACATCACAGTTGTCTCCAAACTGGGTCTGCAAGTTAGGTGGAATGAAGAGGACGCTATCATGGTAATTTCTAATTGCTCAACTATAGGGTAATTTATGTCACAGAAGGAAAGGTACAAAGTGCCAAAATAGCTGCAACTCTATTGCACTTTGCACCCACCATGCACTCTATTAGGACTGGTACAAGTCCTTGTCCTCCATTTGGTAACACACGCCGCAGTTACCCCCATGAATGCAGCTCTGCCTGCATTCAGAAGAGCTTCATTCATGTGGAGCATGAAGAGAAGGAGATACATAGATGTCCCTCTACCCATCCCCTTATTTTGCAAGTTAAGGAGCAGTGAGGGTCCCTATGGACCCCATAATTACCGCATGCCAGGACTGTGCTCTTCATATCATACAGAACTGATCTCTGCATGAGCAATAAGGGCACAGGAAGGAAAAACAAAAACGCACCTCTGTACAGATCCCCGGTGCAGTTTGTGACTTAATTTATATTAAACAGCTGGAAAGAGCACTGATATGTGCAACTAACCTGAAAAAGTAATGGGACAATGAAACTATGAGTAAAGGTTACTCTACATTATAAATGTCTGAGCTTGGCTAACTTTTTGGGGAAACACAATAACCAGGGCTGCAGCAATCTCAACATCTATAGTTTTATATATTTATGTAAATATGTATTTAAATACGTGCATGAAAGGTCTCTTTATGCATGTGTGTATTTTTTTTAAAGTGGACCTGTCACCCAGACACAAAACTCTGTATAATAAAATTTACA
Source organism: Xenopus borealis (assembly GCA_024363595.1). Taxonomy (NCBI): domain Eukaryota; kingdom Metazoa; phylum Chordata; class Amphibia; order Anura; family Pipidae; genus Xenopus; species Xenopus borealis. The sequence goes on from CM044438.1 coordinate 11,848,070, forward strand.
AATTTTCAAATTAAACATGAAATTTCAGTTTCTATTTTTTATTAAAGTATTCATAGCTGTTGTACACTCATTTAAAATATCAGCTGTCAATCAATGCCTGCCCCTCCTCTATGCCAATGGCATAGAGGTGGGGCAGGCAATTACTTTCACTTTCTATTCAGCACTTCCTAGATGTCACTGCTCTCCACACATTCCCCCATTCTCTTCACTGTTTAATTGTGTAGCCAGGGCATGGGGATGGACATTGAGTCCTGCATTCTGCTGCACAAACAAGTTTCTAAGATGATATAATGCTTACCTTAATAACAGTGTCCAAAAAATGGCTCCTGTCTGCTTGCTATAATTTTGAATTCCCAGACTGAAGGAAACGAAAATCAAATAATTCATACAGTGTAAATAAAGTTAATTTTGCTTGACTAATGCAAAAAAATAGGATTTTGAATATTTCTTTTGGGTGACAGGTCCCCTTTAAATAGAAGCTGACATTTTTGGTATAGCCTTTAAAACAATAACATATCTATATAAATATTTACACATACAATAACATATATATGAATATAAACAGAACAACAACATGTAGATCGATATTATCAAAGTTATATAATATAAAAACATAAACTAATTTCCAGATGAACAGTCCAATGTAAACATTACAAATGTGTTTGTCCGCACCAATGGAAACTTTGCCCTAGGATAACCATTATACCTATATATAACATATTTATTTTCTTCACAGTTGGAACTGGATCAGAAATACACCAATAAAACCTGTGGTCTTTGTGGGGACTTCAATGGCATTCCAGTCTACAATGAGTTTATAATGAACAGTAAGAGATGTATTTCATTAATAAATGAGAAAGACAGATATAACACAAAATCAGTGCAATGGAATTCAATGGTTTTATGAAAATATTTCAGATGTTCAACTGACAGATGTACAATATGGAAACATGCAAAGGTTTGATGGTCCCACAGAAACATGTGCAGACCTCCAAGCAACTCCTAAAATGAATTGCACAGACTCCGTTAGTATTTTACTTGTCTCATTTATGTAATCAATGTGCTGTCTCTTGATGAGGAACTGATCTTTATTGACCTTAATTGGATGCATTTTAATGACAATTATAGACAAATTACCCTTTGTGACATTCTTCTTTTCCAAAGAGCCCTAGTCCTTCGTTACTCAATTTATAATAAAGACAGACAAATGGATAGTATTTTAGGGGGATTTACTTCTAGAAAGCTTCTAGAAATATTAAGTAAATCTTTTCACTATGAAATTCTCTGTGTAAGCTCCATTGATTGAAGGTGTCTCCTTTTAGCACTGTGCAATATGTTGGCCCTATGAACGATTTTGTTTCTGTTTCCAAACTCTTCAACAGAGAAACCTCTGTCAGCTAGTACTGACAAGTTCAGCATTTTCAAGTTGTAATATTCTTGTGAATCCTTCTCGGTACATTGAGCTTTGTGTCCAAGACTTGTGTGAGTGTTCAGGTGACATCTTAGGCTTCTGTCTATGCAACACATTCACTGAGTATTCCAGGCAGTGTGCTCATGCTGGAGGGATGCCAACCAACTGGAGAACTGACCAACTCTGCTGTAAGTAGGAACTATTACATTGTTATACCATTTAAAATGTCTTTAAAAAGGAGATGGAAATAATTTAATCTACTAGGCTAGACTTAATGCAAATATTAATCACAAGATAGATAAATATTGGAAATGACCTTACCCATTTCCCATACATTCTAATTGTCTTTGTTTATGCAGAACACTCCAGTTCATGCTGGACAGTTCTTATTCTAACATTTGCTGAATTTTGTTGGTGTGCTCTGCAAAGAATGGGTGCATGGACAAAAATATCCAGTTTTTGGGAGCTTGAATGTTGGAAAATATGAAAACCCGAGCTGTTCCTGTCTATGCAGGCATATGATTTTCATTTTTTTTTGTTTAAACATGTACATTGAGGCCATGTTAAAAATGGCAAAACATGTTTCTAAATAAGAATGTCTCATTATAAACCCACCAACCAATCTGCCAACTTTTTTATAAAAAAAGCTAAATTTAATTTTTGGTTATACAGCCAACAAGACAATAGGTGGGAATGCTGCTTCCATACCTTAAGTAATAAGAGAGATAGGAGTAGCAGTATTGTATTGTATAACTTTTATAACTTTATTTTTAAAGTGCTGTTAAGGAGCCACAGCGCACCACTCTCAGGACTTAAAATAAATTTGTAGTTTATTGATAGCAAGGACTAACGTTTCGGCC